>JAVSCE010018224.1:0-204772 GCA_032199065.1 Smutsia gigantea | reverse complement strand
AGATGTTGAGATTAATTAGATAAGAGTAAAATAGGAAATAACTTGTTTTAGCAGTGAAATGAAAATACAGATTTCTTAACTCTGGTATTATTTTTTCACTCTCAAGTGATTCACAATCCTGGAAATAGAATCACCTAACATGGCCTTTCCAGAGATTCTGATTTAAGCAGGAGTATTTTTAAGGAAAAGCTTTCTAGGTGATTCTGATATGTAACTAGGACTAAGAACCACACTACCCTGTAGGCGATCCTAAAACTGGTAGATATCTTTTGGTGCTAAAGAAAAAGTGTGTTCTCTTGGGATGAAAACTCAAGTTTTACCTACTGTTGATAAGAAGTAATCTATAGACAGTGCTTTGGTACTGTTAAGTAGGTGGAGAATAAGGCAGTGAGATAAAATGCTCTCAAACAAGTACTGAGTAAGTGCATGTGACCTGTTAGACCTGGGAGTGAGATGGGGTGTGGTGTGGACACTGTATGCGGAAGATAGCATTTGAAATAGACCTGAACAGATTGGTAAAGCATCTGTGGGAACAGATATAAAGGTGTGAGTGTTGGAAGCAGATAGACCGGATTGTGCAGAAGAAAGTGTGGTGTTGGTCTGGAGCACTCGAACCTACTTTAGTTAGGTCATTGGTGCATTTTTCAGCGATGAGGAGGGAAAGATTACCCAGTGAAGAAGTCAGAGGTTGATTCTTCAGAGAATAGCTCAGGCTTTTAAGTGATTCTACTCTAACATTGAATAGAAGAGAAAGAGTGAGATTGTGGTTTAGGGAAGGAACACTGTTCAGCCTTCAGGAGTTATTAGGAGATAACGGGAATGTTCTTGATAACATTAGTGATTTTGAAGACAATGACCTGGTTGCTTCCTTCATGGCCTCAGCAAGTAAAAGGAGAGAGGATATCCTTATACAGGTTAGAGCTGTTTATTATGAATATTTTGTTTCCTTCAGTACTTGAATCCTCATGTATCTTGATATACAAGCGTTTAGCTAAATAAGCTATTTTGTGAGACAGTTCCCTAGTTTATTTAATGAGAATAATCCTATTAGTCCTCTTACTTAAAAGTTGGGATTTGATGTAAGTTTTTTTTTTAATTTATTTTGGTATCATTAATCTACAATTACATGTACAATATTATGGTTATTAAAACTTCCCCCTTCATCAGGTCCCCCCCACCAACCCCATTACAGTCACTGTCCATTAGCGTAGTGAGATGCTATAGAATCACTACTTGTCTTCTCTGAGTTGTACTGCCCTCCCCGTGCCCCCCCAACATTACATCTGCTAATCGTAATGCCCCTTTTTCCCTCTTATCCCTCCCTTCCCGCCCATTTTCCCCAGTCCCTTTCCCTTTGGTAACTATTAGTCCGTTCTTGGGTTCTGTGAGTCTGCTGCTGTTTTGTTCCTTCAGTTTTTTTCTTTGTTCTTATACTCCACATATGAGTGAAATCATTTGATACTTGTCTTTTTCGGCTTGGCTTATTTCACTGAGCATAATACTCTCTAGCTCCAACCATGTTGTTGCAAATGGTAGGATTTGTTTTCTTCTTATGGCTGAATAATATTCCATTGTGTATATGTACCACATCTTCTTTATCCATTCATCTACTAATGGACACTTAGGTTGCTTCCATTTCTTGGCTATTGTAAATAGTGCTGCGATAAACATAGGGGTGCATCAGTCTTTTTCAAATTGGGCTGCTGCATTCTTTGGGTAAATTCCTAGGAGTGGGATTCGTGGGTCAAATGGTATTTCTATTTTGAGTTTTTTGAGGAACCTCCATACTGCTTTCCACAATGGTTGAACTAATTTGCATTCCCACTTGATGTAAGTTTTATAAACCAAATATAAAGCACTTTGAAATTCCCTGAGAAAAATACAGGGCTGTTTGGATAGCCACTTTTCAGTGAATATGCAGAATTTCAAACTGCTAGTTGATGATGAGTCCTTTGAAAATGCAGTTGAGAGAAGAATCAGTGTGGCACAAAGTTGATCGAGTGAATTGTAAGCTTCTTCCGAATACCAAGTAGTCTGAAAAATGTAATGCATATTGTGCTTTTCCAGGAGTGTGTTCATAATCTTATTCAAAATGTTCTTTGTTAAACCTGAATCGAGGGTGATTATTTTTAAGTCTTGGTAATTGATAGCTTATGATTTTTCAGACTGGAAATGAAAAGAAAATAGTTTCCTATGAATACTTAAGGTGTCCCTAAACATAGGTCTTTAAAACACATGTTGGGTTTTTTACTCTGCCCACCAGGAATTGAGGCTGGAGAAGGGTATTTAAAGATGGTACCTTTAAAAAACTTATACCAGCCCCTGGATCTAACTGTGCCTGAAGCTAGTCTATTCCCTGGACTTTTCAGTTATGTGAACCAATAAATAACCCTCTTTTGCTTAAAAAAAAAAACAAAAAAAACCTTACACTGTTTAGTTCAGTTTACCTGAGAATCACATCAACAATAGAGATCACAGTAGAATAGATTAGTAACAATTATAGAGGCAGCAATTGCTAGAAGGTTTAGAAGTGTCCATTCCCACTGGGGGACAGGAGGAGTTTTACAGAAAAGATGGTATTTAAAATCAGTTTTAATCTTCTGTCCGCTTGAAGGAAGGCAAAGTTTGCATCAAGGAGAGGTGGGCATCTGATTATTTAAGCGTAATTGCTTTGAAAGATTATAGAATTGGGTACAAGTGAGAGCTGCACCGCCCTGGTCCTGTGTCAGTTGGAGCAGCTCTTTTTTCTGTTTTAAATACTGAAGATTGCTCTACATTTCTTTTTACAAGAGTTCTGTTATCAAGAGCACTAAAAAGAAAAACGTTTGGAGACTACTCTTGATACATTCTCAATGATAATTATTTGCAATCAGAAGTGAAAAGTATCTTTGTTTATTTAAAATTCACAAGGTTTTGATGACGGTTCTGAAGGTTGATACATTGTACTTAGTATTACCTTTTGAGTGGAGAAACTAGGAACAATCAACAAATAATGGTGAATGTGTAGACATACCCATGTGTAGACATTCAGGGTGGGTCACTGAAGATAACAACATTAGGAAGGAAATGTGGTTGATGTGAAAGGAAGGCATAATCAGTCCGATTGTGTTGATGCCGTCTGTCAAGCTTAGTTCACCAGGACGGTGATGTCCCCCAGGGAAAAGGCTGAAAGAGGTAGGCTGTGTGTTTTGGCCGTAGGAAGGATACTCAGTTGTGGGGCAGAGAGTTCCTTGTGCAGGTACACTGCCAGCAGGAAAGTATAAATACACTGTCTTAATGCTATATTAATTGATATAAAGACTGCTTTAAGTGACAAGATGACTGATTAACTCTGAATAAGAAAACAATTTGTTGTTTAGATGGAATTTTCATGCAGCTGGAAAATTGCTGTAGGAAATGAGCCTTAATATGTATGTATGCATTGTACATTTTAGAGATTATATTAGTTTTCAACTATGGTTTTGATTCTTGATAAGACATGCACATGGCTTAGGGTTAAATATTCTATAATCCTTACACCCCCATACCGTGTAATCTGTTTCAACACTTTTTCCCCAATTTTATTGAGAAATAATTGGCATAAAATGTTGTATAAGTTTAAGGTGTACAATATAATGATTTGACATATGTATATATTGTGAAGTGGATACCACAATGTTTAGTTAATATCCATTACCTCACATAATTACAAATTTTTATTTCTTTCCAATGACAACTTTTAAGATTTTCTTTCTTAGCAACTTTCAAATATACAGTACAGTTCTGTTAACTATAGTCATCCTGTTCTGTACATTATATCTCCACAGCTTATATTTCTTTCAACATTTTAAACATCATTTTGGCATTTAATTCCCTATTTCAAAATAGCATGATTATATGACTATGTCTTAATAATTTGTTTTTAGGCCTTCTTTTAGGCTCCTTGGAATGGAAAGAGGGTTTTAGCTGTTTCACCCTTCACCTGTCACATGCCTGTCTTCTGACTTGTAAATTGTTTTTAAAACAGTCATGTAGTCTGCTTGCCACATAATAGCTGTGTGACATTAGGCAAGTCATTTAATTAACATCATACACCTCAGTTTTCTCATCTGTAAAATGAGTATGTAAATAGTATATACCTCAAGGTTTTTAAGTTAATGCATGTAATTAGAATAGTGGCTACATGTAATAGGCACCCCATAAGTGTTGTCTATCATGATTCCTTTTTGGTTACTTTTCCTTTCCTGTGCAACTCATTTTCTTAGGTTTCTACACTTATCTTCAGTTTGCCTCAACCCTTCCTTTGTTTGTAAATCTCTTCTTAGTATATTTAAGTATACTTGGTGTTCTATCATTTGGTTTCATTTCATGTTTTTTGAAGAAATCTCTTCCAGAGTCTTCTGACCATTCTAACCTGGTAAGAGAATTAATATACTTACAGTAATATAAGTTCTGTGGATGAAAACATTTACTCTTCTGTGGGATGTTTATTAAGTGGTAAATAATGATTCTGCTTGTGAGCAATCTTAAGCTTCTTCCTTTGACTTTTTCCTATTCCCAGTTCTTAGTACATACTGAGAAATGTTTATGTATTTTCATATTTATATTTTCAAAGTTAAAATTATAATTTAGCCTTTTTTCTTATATCTGTTTCCTTTTACCTTGATCTTACCTGCTTCCTTTTCCCCCTGTATGCTGCTAGACTGTTTGTTTTTCTCCGTATTTACAGGTTTATTATGAAGTTACATTTCAAAGTCAGCCAGATGGAAGAGATGTTTAGGGAAGGGTGTTGGGGTGCGATGGGGGTTGCAGACCAGTATTTTATCACATTCACTGAGCTGTTCTTCAGAGCACTGCCCTGTGAGCCTTTTGGCTGTATAGAAAGAGAGCAAACTTTCTCTCTCCTTGGAGCCAGAGAGCCCTATATTTAAATTTTAGCTCTGCCACCCAGAAGCTATTTGAGCTTTTCAAATTATTCAGCCCTTCCCGGCTTTAGTTTTCTCATCTGTAAAACGGGAATATTAATAACCAGTTCCTAGAATTAGTGTGAATTCTGAATGAGATAATACAGGTAAGATGCCTGACAAAACAAAGGCTCTCAACAAATTGTAGTTCTCATTAGTAAATGTCAAATGGAGGCCTGAAGGTTTTTATAATGAAGGGTGATGTTCTGCTAATCCAGCTTGATGGAACTTTCTTCTATAGATATTCACCACCTGGTCTTTTACTTGTTAAGATGACGGGGCTTTTTTTTGAGAGAAGATTCTGAAGCATTGGCAAGTTAATAATAAGGGTTGGTGTTAACTCTGAAATGGCAGGTAGATAGGAAAGGAAAGAAAGAGCAGAAAGAAAACTGAATTAAAATACCCAGTAATATATATCGAGAGACATAAAATGCCCACAACTTTGCAAAATATTATCAACTTGTATTATTCAGAATAATCTACCGCAGTCAGCTAGCTTATTTCAGGGAGGTAGAAATCATTAAATAATAGAAAAAACCACTAGTACATCAAATCATTATGCCAAGTACAAAAAAATATAATTTCTTCCATAAGGGCTTTAAAATGTATTTGATAAGATTCTACACCAGCTGCTAGTAACATTATTTTTGGAGAAAAAATAGAAAAAATTGTCTCCTTAATATAAAAAAGTATGATCACTCCAGTTTTATTGTTTTTTTTCTTCTCAAAATTGTTTTAGCTATTCTAGTTTGTTTGACTTTTCATGTAAGTTTTAAGATCATCCTTTTTTATATATATATTAAAAAAATCCTGTTGGGCTTTTGATTGAAATTGCTTAAAACTTATGTATGAATTTGGGGGGAATTGACATGAACATAGGGTATCTTTCTATTTTTTTATTTATTACTTAGATCATATTTGATTTCTATCATCATCGTTTCTTAGTTTTCATCGCACAGCTCCTATATGTGTTTTGTTGAACTTACACTGTTTGTCTAATTTTGGGAGGAGCGATTACAAATGGTATTGTTTTTGTGTAATTTTGCAATTATACATTGCCAGTATATAGAAGTACAGTGGGTTTTTGTGTGTTGACCTTGTGTTTGTGACCTTGGTAAACTGATTTTAGTTTTGGGAGTTTTTTTCCTTTGTATTTTTTATTTATATACTTTATATAATTATGTCGTCTTTGAATGGGACAGTTTCATCTCTTCCTTCCCAGTCTGTATGCCTTTTATATTTATTTTTCTTCCTTTGTTGCACTGTAAGACTTCCTGTGTAGTGCTGAACTGGAATATTGAAAGTGGACATCCTTAGGGGAAAAGCATTGTGTCCTTCACACTAAACTGTAGACTTCTTTTTATTGAAGTATGGTTTGTATACAATCATATTAGTTTCAAGTATACAGCAAGGTGGTTCACCAATTACACCCATCATTAAATCCTCACCCCAACTAGTGCAGTTACTATCTGTCACCATAGGAAGATATTACACAGTCACTGGCTATATTCTCCATGCTGTACTACCATCCTCATGACCAACTTATATTATGGTTGAGAATTTTTATGCCTCTTTACCCCTTTTGTCCTCCCCACCCACCCATCCCAGCACCTTCCCCATGATAACCACCAGTCACTTCTCAGTGTCTCTGAGTCTACTGCTATTTTATTCATTTTGTTTTGTTTTTATATTCCACAAATAAGTGAAATCATATGGTATTTGACTTTCTGGCTTACTTCACTGAGCATAATACCTTCTAGGTCCATCCATGTCGTTGCAAATGACAGGATTTCTTTCTTTTTGATTGCTGAATAGCATTCCACTGTGTATTTGTAGCACTACTCCTTTATCCATTCATCTATAGATGGACACTTAGGTTGCTTCCAAATCTTCACTACTGTAAATAATGTGGCAATAAACAGGGGTGCATATATAATTCTAATTGGGTTTTTTAATTTCTAGAAATGGAATTACTGGGTTGTATGGTTGTCTTTTTTTAGTTTTTTGAGAAACCTCTGTACTTTTTACAGTGGCTGACAGTGTAGGAGGGTTCCTTTTCTCCACATCCTTGCCAACACTTGTTACTTCTTGTCTTTTGGATAGTGATATGTGACTGGTGTGAGGTGATATCTCATTGTGGTTTTGATTTGCATTTCCCTGATGGTTAGAGATGTGGAGCATCTTTACATGTGCCTGTTGGCCATCTGTATTTCTTCTTTGAAAAAATGTCTGTTCAGGTCCTCTGGCCAGTTTTTAATTGGGTTACTTGTTTTTTTGGTGTTGAGTCATGTGAGTTCTTTATATATTTTGGATGTTATCCCCTTATCAGATAAATTGTTTAAAATATATTCTCCCATACTGTAGGATGCCTTTTTGTTCTGCTGATGTGTCCTTTGCTGTACAGAAGCTTTTCAGTTTGATGTAGTCCCACTTGTTCATTTTTTTATATTGTTTCCCTTGCCTGAGGAGATATGTCCAGGAAAAAATTGTTCATGCTTATGTTGAGACTTTGCCCATGTTTTCTTCTAAGAGTTTTATTGCTTCATGTCTTAAATTTAGGTTTTAATCCATTTTGAGTTTACTTTTGTGTATGGAGTTAGACAGTAACCCCATAATCCATTCTCTTGCATGTAGCTGTTCAGTTTTCCCAACAGCAGTTATTGAAGAGGCTTTCTTTTCCCCATTGTATATTCATGACTCCTTTATCATACATTAATTGACCATATGTGCATGGGTTTATAGCTGGGCTCTATTCTCTTCCATTGATCTATCTGTCTGTTCTTGAGCCAGTACCATACTGTTCTGATTAGTGTAGCTTTGTAGTATAGCTTGAAGCCAGGGAACATAATTCCCCCAGCGGTTCTTCTTAGGAGTGCCTTGGCTATTCGTGGTCTTTTGTGGTTCCATATAAATTTTAGGATTATTTGCTCTAGTTTATTGAAAAATGCTGCTGGTGTTTTTACAGGGATTCCATTGCTTTAGGCAGGATGGCCATTTTGACAGTAGTAATTCTTCCTATCCATGAGCACAGGATAGATTTCCATTTATTGGTGTCTTCTTTAATTTTCCTCACGAGTGTCTTATAACTTTCAGAGCATAGGTCTTTCACCTTCTTGGTTAGGTTTATTCCTATGTATCTTAATCTTTTTGATGCAATTGTAAATGAACTTGTTTTTCTGATTTTCTAGTTCATCGTTAGTATTTAGGAATGCAACAGATTTCTGCGTATTAATTTTGTACCCTGAAACTTTGCTGAATTCATTTATGAGTTCTAATAGTTTTTTGGTGGAATTGTTAGGGTTTTGTATGTATAGTATTATGTTATATATAGTGACAAATAGTGACATGCAAATTCCCTTCCTGAGCTGTGTCTCTTCTGCTTCTGGGCAGGGATGGGGAAGGGCTTGGGTCCTGCTTGATCATGGTTCTGCAGCTTTACCCTTCTCTGTGTAGTCTTTTCTTCCTCATCAGGTCTAGATGGTTTGTTCTGTAGTCTTCAGATTGTTTTATTTAACTAGTTAAATAAATAGTGTAAAATATGTGACCAATAAGTACTCAATTCTGATCATGAATTACTTTTTAAAGCAAGGGCTTGGGTCCTGCTTGATCATGGTTCTCCCACTTTATCCTTCTATTCAGTTTTTAAATAGAGTCCATCTATCTAGTTTTTTATTTTGGCTTTTTTTATTTTTCAGTTTTAAAATTTCATTTGGCTTTTTCTTCATATCTTTTCTTTGGAAAGATTTTGTCTTTCCATTGGTTTCAAGTATGTTGGTGATTGCTTGTTTTGGAGCATTTTAATAATAGCTGTTTTGAAGTCTGTCAGTTAATGGCAACATTGGTGTCCTCTTATTTAGCATTGGTGTCTGTTGACTCACTTCCCTTGTGAGTTGAATTTTTCTTGGTTCTTTATATGTAATAATTTTAGATTGTATCCTGAAGGTTTTGGAAATTATGAGATCTTGAGTCTTGTTTTAAATCCTATGGAGAATGTTGATATTTTTGTTTTAGCAGACTGCTAATCTGGTTAGATTCAGGCTGCAAGTTCTAACCTGCCTTCTTTGGGCTGTGGTTCCAATGTCAGTTTTGTTTTCAGAACCTTTGCAGTGCTATTCACATCTGTCCCAGTGCTTGATCGGAGACCTGGATGATGGTCTTACCTATCAGTTTTCTTCTCACAAGCATCAGTATTTTGTATTGTGAACAACTTTATGAAGTCACTTTCTGGAGTTCTGATACTTTCTGGTTCCTTGGGAATGCTCTCATTTGGTGGTCTGGCCAGAAAGCTGGGGTTTTAATTAACTGCTCTTCTGCACACTCCTATTACTGTGCCTGTGTCTGATGACAAATCGCAGGAGGACAGAGAGGAAAAAAAGCAATGGGGTTTGGCCCAGCCTGGCTGAACCATAACTTCACTGATCAGATGAAAATGCCTCTTCTCAGAATTTAGGCTCCCACAAGCTAATGTTTTGGGTCGTACCTCAGGATCCCTTGGGGCATTGGGTATGAGCAGACAAAAAAGAGAAGGTTTATTCTTTGAGCTATAGGAATTTGTTTCCTGTTCCCTGAGCCACAGCTAGAGGATTTCCCCTGCAGCACTCTGTTTATGTGCCCAGGTGGTCACTCCCATGTTGCTGCCCCTGCTCATTTTTGGGGGGTTGGTAAGCTCATCACCAGTTCAGTGGTAGTTCTAATTTTGGTCTTCTGTAAGAGGCAGATTAGGACATTTTGGAGTCATCAAATAGAGCTATTCCATGCATTCTGTTCAGGTTTTATAGTTGAACAAAATTTGTGAGTCTATGACCTTTTTGTTTGCTTTGCAGTGTAACTACTGGTGTCTCTGCTCAATGTTATTTTTTATTAAAATAAAAAAAATTTATATTTTTAAAAGCCTTTAGAAGGACAACCTAAGGATTGTCTTTGTGTCTGCATAGCTATTTTGCAAAAGATTAGTCACAGGCTGTGCTCAAACACCTTGAGCCAGTAAGGCTTTCAGATTCTGTGGTGGTCCATGTTGACCAGAGAGCATGTTTGAATTTCAGGTTGCATCCCCTTCCCCCATGTGCCGCTTCCCTGGTCAGGGACAGTGATACTAGTAAGATACAAAGCCTACAGTAACCAGTAGCTGCCTAATTGTGGTAAGTCTTTAAGAGCCAAGAATTTGGGTCAGGGTTGCCACGTACATCTTAAAGATAAATATTTAGGTATGTCATCTTTTCAGATAAAAGATTTAGATTGCTTTTAAAAGTAATAAAATTCATGATCAGAATTGAGTACTTACTGGCCACATATTTTACACAGTTGTTTTCCCTACATAATAGTTGAGGAAAGTGGAAATTAGAGATACTGAGAAATTTTTCCCCAGTGTCTCACACCTATTAAGTGACCAAGCTAGGATGCAAGTCTGGCTTGACTTCAGAGCCCATGATTTTAGCCATTGCCTAAACTTAGTTTTGAGATCGAATGTTTTAGAAAAATCATGTGGGTTTTGAGTTATTCTACCTATAAGTCCTTTATGAATTATGAATTATCCTTAGTAATAAGCAGGCAATGTGGGGTTTTTTTGTAGTATTAAAAAATTAGATAAATACTAATTTTTTGTAACATTTTAAATGTTGCTTTTACTTCTCCTTTTTGATGGTTTCTCCCCCACCCCTGGTTCTTAACTGAAATTGGTTTGTAAACTCCAGTGTTCTCTAAATGAATTCGTTTGGATAGAGATTTTTCTTATTTAAGGAAACATGTCTTCACTTCTGTGAGTGCAAAAAAAGATCCTACATGATGCAAAACTATTTTGTTCATTATTTGAAGAGTTTTATAAATAGGTTGTATAAGATTGCCAATTATATAAAGGTGGGCTTTATTTTACAGTTTTAATATTTATGAATTTAGTTATACCATAGTGAAGTTAAATAAAACCAGTCTCCCAACAGCACAGAGTAATTACATAAACTACGAATTACACTGCTGGCGAGGAGTTCCGGGAAGATGACGGTGTGAGCAGGGCAGCGGAAATCTCCTCCAAAAACCATATATATCTATGAAAATACAGCAAATACAAGTATTCCTAAAAGACCAGAAGATACAGGACAGCGCAAAGCCTGCATCTGCACCTGAGAGGACTCGGCACCCTGCGAGGCGGGTAAGATACGGAGCCGCAACCCTGTGGGACCCGAGCACTCCCCCACCCCAGCGCACAGGTGGGAGGAGAGGATTCAGAGCCAGGAGGGAGTGGAAGTACAGAACCGTAAAATAACCAGCCCTGGTGATCTGCGCTGGGAGCACTGACACACACCACGCGGTGTATCGGATATTGGAGAGGCAGAAGGTGCAGGTTTTGAGCTGGGAACGTGCCCGGGTCCTTGCAGCAGGCTCCCTGGGACAAAAGAAAAGGATGCGCTTTTTTTTGGCAGTCTTAAAGAGGAAGGGGCCCAATGGAGGAACACGATCGTCCCAGCACACTCAGCCCAGCAGGCTGGGAGTCCTGAGGAATTTCGGACCCCTTCGCTGGCGACTGGGAAAAAGTACTGCACTGAGACTTCACACAGAGAGCAGCAGCCTCCCATTCGTTCCCGCCTCGACCAGAGCTACAAATGGCCCTGAGGAGCTGAGTGGCCGTGGGTGCGGAATACTGGAGCAGCAGCGCCACCTACAGCATCCTTACAGAATCTACTCCCGGTGGGCATTTTTTTTTCATTTCTTTTCTTTCTTTCTTTTTTATCTTTTCTTTCTCTTCCTTCTCTTTTTTTTTTCAAGTTTTAAAGAGCCCAGCTGACATACATGGCACCGACCAGCGACCACTTCTGTCGCCATGAAAAGACAGAGGAATATGGTACAAAGCTCACCCAGACCCAGACAACACCAGAATTTAGAATAAAAGTCATAACCATGCTGATGGATCTAAGGAGAAATATGCAAGAGCTGAGGGAGGAAGTGAGGGAAGTCAGGAAAGATAATGCAAAATGAGACAAGCCATCGACGGGCTTAGCAGCAGACTGGATGAGATGCAAGAGGCTGTTAATGGAATAGAAATCAGAGAACAGGAATACAGAGCAGTGGAGGCAGAGAGAGGCAAAAGGATCTCTAGGAATGAAAGAATATTAAGTGAACTGTGTGACCAATCCAAACAGAACAATATTTGCATTATAGGAGTACCAGAGGAAGAAGAGAGAGAAAAAGGGGTAGAAAGTGTCTTTGAAGAAATAATTGCTGAAAAATTCCCCATGCTGGGGAAGGAAATAGTCTCACAGTCCACGGAAGCCCACAGATCTCCCAACACAAGGGACCCAAGGAAGACAACACCAAGACACATAATAATTAAGATGGCAAATATCAAAGATAAGGACAGAGTATTAAAAGCAGTTAGAGAGAGAAAAAAGATCACCTACAAAGGAAATCCCATCAGACTATCATCAGGCTTCTCAACAGAAACCTTACAGGCCAGAAGAGAATGGCATGATATATTTAATGTAATGAAACAGAAGGGCCTCGAACCAAGAATATTGTATCCAGCATGATTATCATTTAAATATGATGGAGGGATTAAACAATTTCCAGACAAGCGAAAGCTGAGAGAATTTGCCTCCCATAAACCACCTCTACAGGACATCTTAAAGGAACTGCTCTAGAGGGAAGCACTCCTAAGGCTAAAAAGACGTCACCAGAGAAAATAAAATCATAGGAAAGAAAGCAGACCATCCAAATACTAACTAAAGGCAAAGAATAAAACACCTAGTATATAAAGAATGGAGGAGGAAGAATAAGAAGGGAGAGAAATAAAGAAACATCAGACGGTGTTTACAATAACTTAACAAGAAAGTTAAGTTAGATTGTTAGATAGTAAAGAAGCAGCCCTTGAATCTTTGGTAACCATGAATCTAAATCCAGCAATGGCAATAAGTACATATCTATCAATAATCACCCTAAATGTAAATGGACTGAATGCACCAATCAAAAGAGAGTAACAGAATGGATAAAAAAGTAAGACTCATCTGTATGCAGCGTACAAGAAACTTACCTCAAACCCAAAGATGTACACAGACTAAAAGTGAAGGGATGGAAAAGGATATTTCATGCAAACAACAAGGAGAAAAAGGCAGGTGTTGCAGTACTTGTATCAGACAAAATAGACTTCAAAATGAAGAAAATAGCAAGAGATAAAGAAGGACATTATGTAATGATAAACGGGTCAATCCAACAAGAGGATATAACCATTATAAATATATATGCACCCAATACAGGAGCGCCGACATATGTGAAACAAATACTAACAGAATTAAAGGAGGAAATAGACAGCAGTGCATTCATTTTAGGTGACTTCACCACAACACACCACTGACTCCAAAGGACACATCAACCAGACAGAGAATAAGTAAAGACACAGAGGCACTGAACAACACACTAGAACAGATGGACCTAACAGACATCTACAGAACTCTACACCCAAAAGCAACAGGATACACATTCTTCTCAAGTGCACATGGAACATTTTCCAGAATAGACCACATACTAGGCCACAAAAAGAACCTCAGTAATTTCAAAAATATTGAAATCCTACCAACCAACTTCTCAGATCACAAAGGTATAAAACTAGAAATAAATTTTAGAAAGAAAACAAAAATGCTCACAAATACATGGAGACTTAACAACATTCTCCTAATTAATCAATGGGTTAACGACCAAATCAAAACAGAAAACAAAGCATATATGGAGACTAATGACAACAACAACACAAAGCCACAACTTCTGTGGGATTCAGCAAAGGCAGTTCTAAGAGGAAAGTATATTGCAATCCAGGCCTATTTAAAGAAGGAAGAACATTCCCAAATGAATAGTCTAAAGACACAATTACTGAAATTGGAAAAAGAAGAACAAATGAGACCCAGAGTCACCAGAAGGAGGGACATAATAAAGATCAGAGAAGAAATAAATAAAATTAAGAAGAATAAAACAATAGAAAAAATCAATGAAACCCAGAACTGGTTCTATGAAAAAATAAAATAGATAAAGCCCTAGCCAGTCTTATTAAGAGAAAAAGAGAATCTGCACACATAAACAGAAACAGAAATGAGAAAGGAAAAATAATGACAGACCCCACAGAAATACAAAGAATTATAAGAGAGTATTATGAGAATCTATATGCTAACAAGCTGGAAAACCTAGAAGAAATGGACTTCTTAGAAAAATACAGCCTTCCAAAACTGAGCAAACAAGAAGCAGAAAAACTAAACAGACCACTCAACAGCAACAAAATTGAAGCAGTAATCAAAAAACTACCCAAGAACAAAACCCCCAGACCAGATGGATTCACCTCTGAATTCTACCAGATATATACAGAAGAAATAACGCCCATTCTCCTTAAAGTTTTCCAAAAACTAGAAGAGGAGGGAATACTTCCAAACTCATTCTATGAAGCCAGCATCACTCTAATACCAAAACCGGGCAAAGAGCTCACCAAAAAAGAAAATTGCAGACCAATATCCCTGATGAACGTAGATGCGAAAATACTCAACAAAATATTAGCAAACCGAATTAAAAAATACATCAAGAGGATCATACACCATGATCAAGTGGGATTCATCCCAGGGATGCAAGGATGGTACTACATTCGAAAATCCATCAACATCATCCACCACATCAACAAAAAGAACAAAAACCACATGATTATCTCCATAGATGCTGAAAAAGCACTTGACAAAATTCAGCATCCATTCATGATTAAAACTCTCAACAAAATGGGTATAGAGGGCAAGTACCTCAACATCATAAAGGGTATATATGACAAACCCACAGCTAACATTATACTTTACAGCGAGAAGCTGAAAGCTTTTCATCTAAGATCGGTAACAGACAAGGATGCCAACTCTCTCCACTGTTATTCAACATAGTACTGGAGGTCCTAGCCATGGCAATCAGACAAAACAAAGAAATACAAGGCATCCACATTGGTAAAGAAGAAGTCAAATTGTAACTATTTGCAGATGACATGACATTGTACATAAAATGCCCTAAAGACTCCACTCCAAAACTACTAGAACTAATATCTGAATTCAGCAAAGTTGCAGGATACAGTGTTAGCACACAGAAATCTGTTGCTTTCCTGTACACTAACGATGAACTAACAGAAAGAGAAATCAGAAAAACAGGTCCATTCACAATTACATCAAAAAGAATAAAATACCTAGGAATAAACCTAACGAAGGAAGTGAAAGACCTATACTCTGAAAAGTACAAGACACTCCTAAGAGAAATTAAAGAGGGCACTAACAAATGGAAATTCATCCCATGCTCTTGGCTAGGTAGAATAAATATTGTCAAAATTGCTATACTACCTAAAGCAATCTACCGATTCAATGCAATCCCTATCAAACTACCAACAGCTTTCTTCAATGAACTCGAACAAATAATTCTACAATTCATGTGGAAACACTAAAGACCCCGAATAGCCAAAGCAATCCTGAGAAGGTGGAATAAAACGGGGAATTACGCTCCCTGACTTCAAGCTCTACTACAAAGCCACAGTAATCAAGACAATTTGGTATTGGCACAAAAACAGACCCACAGACCAGTGGAACAGAATAGAAAATCCAAACATTAACCCAAACAATACAGTCAATTAATATTTGATAATGGAGCCTTGGATATACATTGGGGAGATGACAACGTCTTCAGCAGCTGGTGTTGGCAAAACTGGACAGCTACATGTAAGAGAATGAAACTGGACTACTGTCTAACCGCATACACAAAAGTCAACTGAAAATGGATCAAAGACCTGAATGTAAGTCATGAAACCATAAAACTCTTAGAAAAAAACATAGGCAAAAATCTCTTGGACATAAACATGAGCGACTTCTTTATGAACATATCTCCCCAAGCAGGGGAAATAAAAGCAAAAATGAACAAGTGGGACTATATCAAGCTGAAAAGCTTCTATACAGCAAAGGACACCATCAGTAGAACAAAAAGTCATCCTACCGTATGGGAGAATATGTTCATAAATGACATATCCGATAAGGGGTTGACACCCAAAATATATAAAGAACTCACACACCTTAACAAACATAAAGTAAATAATCCAATTAAGAAATGGGCAGAGGACATGAATAGACACTTCTCCAAAGAAGAAACTTAGATGTCCAACAGGCACATGAAAAGATGCTCTACTAATAATCAGAGAAATGCAAATTAAAACCACAATGAGATATCACCTCACACCAGTGAGGACGGCCAACATCCAAAACACAAACAACAACAAATGTTTTGGAGGATGTGGAGAAAAGGGAACCCTCCTACACTGCTGGTGGGAATGCAAATTAGTTCAACCATTGTGGAAAGCAGTATGGAGGTTTCTCAAAAAACTCAAAATAGAAATACCATTTGACCCACGAATCCCACTCCTAGGAATTTACCATAAGAATTCAGCAGCGCAGTTTGAAAAAGGCATATGCATCCCTATGTTTATCGCAGCACTATTTACAGTAGCCAAGAAATGGAAGCAACCTAAGTGTCCATCAGTAGATGAATGGATAAAGAAGAAGTGGTACATATACACAATGAAATATTAAACAGCCATAAGAGGAAAACAGATCCTACCATTTGCAACAACATGGATGGAGCTAGAGAGTATTATGCTCAGTGAAATAAGCCAAGCAGAAAAAGACAAGTACCAAATGATTTCACTCATATGTGGTGTATAAGAACAAAGAAAAAAACTGATGGAACAAAAGAGCAGCAGACTCATAGAACCCAAGAACAGACTAATAGTTACCAAAGGGAAAGGGACCGGGAAGGATGAGTTGGAAGGGACAGACAAGGGAAAAAGGGCCATTACGATTAGCAGATGTAATGTTGGGGGGGCACGGGGAGGGCTGTACAACTAAGAGAAGACAAGTGGTGACTCTATAGCGTCTCACTACGCTTATGGACAGTGACTGTAATGGGGTTGGTGGGCGGGACCTGATGAAGGGGGTAGTTTAATCACCATAATATTGCACATGTAATTGTAGATTAATGATACCAAAATAAAGTATAAAAACAAACAAACAAAAAAAGTCACTGCTGGCTCTCCAGTCTTGGGATCAATATGTAAATCACAGATGTGCAACTTGATCA
Source organism: Smutsia gigantea (assembly GCA_032199065.1). Lineage (NCBI taxonomy): Eukaryota > Metazoa > Chordata > Mammalia > Pholidota > Manidae > Smutsia > Smutsia gigantea. Next base: position 187,718 of record JAVSCE010018224.1, on the reverse strand, counting down.
CTGACCAGTGGTTCCACTTCTTGCAAAATGTGTCAGCAGTTGCTCCCTCTGTGTCTGTCATGCAGCTCTCTTGTAAAATTTGTAGTTGTGCTGCTTTGGTGTTTCCCAGTGCTACACTTATGTGACATTTTACTTTAAAAACAGATAATCAAGAGGGAATTGGCCACCAAAGATAAAAGTACAGCAAAGACATGGTGAGTGATAATGCTGGTAGTGAAATCTGAATTCAACATAAATGAAGCTGTAGAAGAGATAGCTGACCACCGGGATGTTACATTGCCTACCATTGTAGAGAAATCTAGACATGCAGCGAGAAGAACTCCATGAGGTAAATATTTCGACATAAATGGTGAAAACAGTTGTGATGAAAGGTGTGACAGTATCTCAAGGAAAGTGACATCAACAAAAAGCTTTACATTAAAGGTTCTCTCAGAGGTATTAAAACTGCAAAGGAGAAAGTTTGAAAGCTGTTCCAAACCTAGAAAGGAGTCTGACCGTTTGCCAAGCATAAAAAGGATGCTCAGTCCATCTCATAAGTTATACAGTGGGAAGACTGCAAAACATTGTTCAAACAAGTCTTGATAACTTTTTAAATAAAGAAACATAATATGCTGATTCTCAGTATTTCTTTTTCATAACAGTATACTAAAAAAATACTAGTGTTGCTTTTTTCCCCCATTTCCCTGTATATTTATAAGTGACAAGAAGAGAATTTTTAGTGTTTTGACAAAAATTTTAAAGGTTATGGGACATTTGTAGTTTTCCCTATTGATTATCAGGATTACTTTGTGCAGTTACAGCTCTCATGGTTATTTCTGTAGTTCTATACTGTTGTGCAGAGCAATGATTGCCTATACTAAAATCCAGTGTCAATCTTCAACAAAATACTAACAAACTGAATTCAAAAATACATCAAAAAGATCATCCATCATGACCAAGTGGGATTTATTCCAGGAATGGAACGATGGTACAATATTCATAAATCAATCACTATCATACATCACATTAACAAAAAGGATAAAAATCATGTGATCATCTCAATAGATGCTGAAAAAGCATTTGACAAAATTCAACATCCATTTGTTATAAAAACTGTTGACAAAGTGGGTATAGATGGTAGGTACCTCAACATAATAAAGGCTATATATGACAAACCCACAGCCAACATCATATTTAATAGCAAAAAGGTGAAAGCTTTTCCTCTAAGATTGGGAAGAAGACAAGGATGCCCACTCTCCCACTTACATTCAACATAGTACTGGAGGTTCTAGCCACGCAGTCAGACAGCACAAAGAGAGAAAAGGCATCCAAATCGGTAAGGGAGAAATTATACTCATTATTTGTAGACAATATGATATTATACATAGAAAACCCTAAAGACTGCACCAAAAAAACTACTAGAACTAGTAACTGAATTCAGCAAAGTTGCAGGATACAAAATTAATACACAGAAATCTGTTGTATTCCTATATATGAACAAAGAAGTAGCAGAAAGAGAAATCAGGAAAACAACTCCATTTACAATTGCATCAAGAAGAATAAAATACCTAGGAATAAACTTAACACAGGAGGTGAAACACCTGTACTCTGAAAACTAAGACACTCAGGAAAATTAAAGAAGATGCCAGTAAATGGAAATCTATCCTGTGCTCATGAATAAGAAGAATTACTACTGTCAAAGTGGCCATCCTGCCTAAAGCGGTTTATGGATTCAATGCAATCTCTACCAAAATACCAACAGCATTCTTCAACAAACTAGAACAAATAGTTCTAAAATTCGTAAGGAACCACAGAACACTCCAATAGCAAAGCAATCCTGAGAAAGAACAAAGCTTTCTTTTTGCCCAGGGGGTTTATGCTCCTGGACTTCAAGCTGTACTACAAAGCTGCTGTAATCAAAAGAGAATGGTACTGGCACAAGAACAGACTAGATTAATGGAACAGAATAGAGAGCCCAGATATAAACCCATGCATATATGTTCAGTTAACATATGATAAAGGAGCCATGAATATACAATGGGGAAAAGAAAGTCACTTCAACAACTTGTGTTGGCAAAACTGGACAGCTACATGAAAGAGAATGAAACTGGATTATTGTCTAACTCCATACACAAAAGTAAACTCAAAATGGGTCAAAGACCTGAATGTAAGTAATGAAACCATAAAACTCATAGAAGAAAACATAGACAAAAATCTCTTGAATATATGAGCAACCTTTTCCTAAACACATCTCCTTGGGCAAAGGAAACAAAATAAAAAATGAACAAGTGGGTCTACATCAAATTAAAAATCTTCTGTACAGCAAAGTACACCATCAGCAGAACAGAAAGGCATCCCACAGTATGGGAGAATATTATTAATAAATGACTTATCTGGTAAGGGGTTAATATCCAAAATATATAAAGAACACATATACCTCAACACCCAAAAAACAAAACTGATTTGAGAATGGGCAGAGCACCTGAACAGCAGACACTTCTCCAAAGAAGAAATACAGATGGCCAACAGGCACATGAAAAGATGCTCCGTATCACTAATTTTCGGGGAAATGAAAATTAAAACCACAGTGAGGTATCACCTCACACCAGTTAGAATGGCCACTATCCAAAAGAAAAGAAATAAGTGCTGGCAAGGGTGCAGAGAAATAGGAACCCCTTCTATACTGTGGTGCCCCTGAAAATTGGTGCACCTGCTGTGGAAAGCAGTATTGGGGTTCCTCAAAAAACTAAAAGTAGAAATACCATTTGACCCAGTAATTCCACTCCTAGTAACTTAGCAAAAGAAAACAAAATCCCTGTTTCCAAAAGACATATGCACCCCTATGTTTATTGCTGCACTGATGCAATAGCCACGATATGTAAGCAACCTAAATATCTGTCAATAGATGAATGGATAAAGAAGAAGTGGGATGTGTACGCAACGGAATATTATTCAGCCATAAAAAGAGAAGAAATCCTGCCATTTGCAACAACGTGGATGGATCTAGAGGGTAACATGCTCAGTGAAATAAGCCAGGTGGAGAAAGACAAATACCAGTGATTTTACTCCTTTGTGGAATATAAAAACAAAGCAAAACTGAAGGAACAAAACAGCAGCAGACTCACAGACTCCAAGAAGGGACTAGTGGTTATCAAAGGGAGGGGGTGGGGAGGGTGGTTGGGAAGGAAGGGAGAATGGGGCTAAGAGGCATTATAATTAGCACACACAATATAGGTAGGTCATAAGGAAGGCAGTAAGTATAGCCCAGAGAAGACAAGTAATGACTCACTAGCATCTTACTTTGCTGATGGACAGTAACTGCAGTGGGGTGCAGAGGGAGACTTGATAATATGGGTGAATGTTGAAACCACAATGTTGCTCATGTGCTACCTTCATAAGATTGTATATCAATGATTCCTTAATAAAAAAAATGGGAAAAATATTGCCGTGAGCAAGCATTTTAAAAATTATGTTGTCTCCAGTATAAAATTCATTTTTAAAAAGGTTATCTTTCTTTTCTTTAGAAGCTAAATAGATGTTCTCTTGTTCCCAGTATTATGAAATTATGTAGGGTATGTCCTGGGCAAGTTGATTTTTATTCTTTACGGGCCTTTTCAGTCTGGAAATTCCTGCCTTTCATTTGTGGTTAACTTTGTTCTTTCTTTGATCTCTCCATTTCCTTTCTGCAGCTTATATTATTCAGATGTTAGACTTCATTTAATCCTCAGTTTCAACAATACCTTCTTTTTATTTTCAACTTTTTGTCATTTTGTTATGCTTTTGGGGGAGATATTCCTAATTTTAAGATAGTTGTTTTGCTGTCATATTTTTAAATCTCTAAGAACTTGTAATCTTCTTCCATAATTACTTACCAGATGGAATCATAGGCTTGTGGAGCTGAAGAGTATCAAAAAGATCATCTTTGTTAACTCCACTCCGTCCAGAAGTCTTTTCTATATTGTTCTTGACATTTTTTCCTCATTTTTCATGGTCTTCTTCCTCCTAACCTAATTTCAGTGCAGGCAGGAGAAGGGATAGCTAGGCTGAGGGTACAAACTGCTGGTGCTCCCCCAACAATTGGGAATACCTTAGATTTTTTAGATAGGGCGGTTTACATAAGGGACATAGAATCTGTCATTAATTTTTTCAGGGAAGACTTCACAGTGGTGCTGAAATACTGGTTACATCAGTATCTAGGAGACACACAGGAAGCCACTTTAGCCGTACATAGTTCTCACTGGGCAGACATTAAGTTGATTTATTTTAATCTGGCCTAGTGAAAATTGTACGAGGCATTGTTGGTGTGCAATGATGTGCCTGGTGCTAAGGAAACTTTGGAGTTAAGGTCTTGACATGAAGAAAAGCAGTGGCACACCTGACATGCAGCCATCGTGGGATTTTGCTTCTGGGCCTGGCAGGTTGGGTTTCTCTGAACTGCCCTGAGCTGCTCTCTCCACTCCCTCCCTTCCCTATCCCTGGTGTCTTCTTGCTGACCTTCTTACAGCCCTAAACATCTCTGCTATAGGCTAGACTGTAAGAAGGAAAAACAGTGACACTCCAGTCTGTCTTGTCACATTTGCCATTCATAATCTACGACGAGAAGTAATTTGGAACGGGAAGAAAGAGGCTGAAATTGCTGACTGAAGCTAGCTGTGTGCCTTAGCTCGCCCCATTTAAAGATTACCATGAATAATTGGGAAGTTGTCTCTGTATATAGGTACATGTTAGTGAAAAAGCTTCAGAAAGACTATAATTAGTCTCTCACCCTGTTTCAGTGTAAGAATTGGATTCATTCTTCTGGTTTGCCCTGATGTATGGTTAGTTATGGTGTTCTTTTCCTGTGGCTTCCATAAAAAGTTGCCACAAACTGAGTGACTTAAAACAACACATATATTGGCTCACAGTTCTGGAGGCCAGAAGTCTAAAATTGGTTTCATGGAGGTAAACCAAGGTGATGGCAGGGCCATGCTCTCTGCAGAGGCTCTACTACATTACTCAGTTTACTTTCATTGTACCTGACATCTTCACCCTTCTGAGGATTAGGACATGGACATCTTTGGGTGCCATTCTGCCTGCCACATCTCCCATTCTCCTCAAAAGGTTGAGCTCAGTTTTAGCTGCACAGCTAAAAACTAAAAAACACTTAGTTTTTCAAACTTTCAAACTTCAGAACTAAAAAAAGCAAGTAAGTAAAATCTTGAATTCAGATTTCGGAATGTTCTGGATACCTTTTCATATGTTTGAAGTCTGCTGAAGTCATAGATTTTGTAGGAAGTAATAAGCATGACCTGGATTTTCTTGACATAACTGTTGGCAGACAGAGGATGCAGGGAGAGGAAAGGGGAAGCGGTGAAGATGCTGGCCCTGAGGGAGAAACTAATCTTCCAGAGGCCCCTGGGCAAACCTTTAGGGAGAGCAGCTTATCATCACTGGTGTAATGTCGCTTGATACTGTATAGTGCTAGGGATATCTTTTCTATGTTTTCTTTGCTTTATTCATGACATACTCTTTTATAAATTTGCAAAGCCAAACATTTATAGGAATTTGTGAATTTTCTTATATTTGTAATGTTTTTTTTTTAGTTTATTTTGGTATCATTAATCTACAATTAAATGAGTAATATTATGGTGATTACACTACCCCCTTCATCAGGTCCCCCCCAACCCCATTACAGTCACTGTCTATCAGCGTAGTGAGATGCCATAGTATTTGTAATGATTTATTTGAATATAAATTCTTGGAAGGAAAGATTATAGAACTCAAAGCATAAATAAAATCTATGTCTGGTTGAATTTGTTGCTTGAGTCCATTAGTTGAAGTCAATTTATTACTGAAATATGTCATATGAAATAAGTCATATGAACATATTTTCCAAAGTGAAAAGTCTAGTATTTTTAGTCATCCATCCATTCTGATCAATCAGCAAATACTGAAACTCCACTGTGTGCCCTCGGCTCTGGGGATATGATGGTACTTGACATAGTCCCTTTCCTCATAGAGCTGACAGTCTCATAGGGCATTAAGCACAGAGTAAACAAAGTGGGCAGGACTAACTAGGAGTCAAACTACTATAAATAGTGGAAAAATCTTGAAAATTTTCCTTCTTTTTTTCTTCCCCCCAAGTGTATGATTGATTAATTGGCTCATGGTTCTTTTCAAATACTTAAATAATTGCTGGCATAAAATTGAAATACAACTACTATTTATAATATAGGCTAGCATTTTTTGCTTATTCAAGTAGTCTAAAGTTTAGGTTGCTTTTTGAATCTTTAAATAGATATCATTATTTCTTAAGCTTTTCCAAGAGTTTAATGTAGTGAAATCACAGATGTTGATTTTTGCAAATAATGTTTCCAATAATTACTTATATATAACATTCCTTAAAATGTTTCTAATTAAGGAAGGCCTGACACTAATTTTCGTGTTTGCTCTTTTAGGAATGTTTTAAAGGAAGTTGGGCAACTCATAAGTTACTACATAAGAAAGCAAGTAAGTAAAATCACACATCTCTTAACCATTTGTCTTAGAAGTGGCTTTTTTGCAGAAGACAAGAAGTCTTCAGTTCTAAATGTAATCCTGAAAGCTAGAATTGGGACACATTTTTAATTCTTTGTGGTGTGTAATCATGAAAATAAAACATGGCCGAGTAATATTTTTGTTAGTCTTGTGTCACATACGTAACATGAAAGCCTAAGACACTTGCTGAGATACATGAATCTTGCTTGAGCAACCCCTGAGTCTCCCAATCTTTTGGCCCCTTTCCTTGCTGAAAGTGTTTGCATATTATAGGCAGGGGCGCATGAGCTCTCTGGCATATAAATTTAGCCGATCTCTTGTTTTTGTTTACTTTTAGTTTTGATTACTTTATCTACTCAAATCATATTACTTTGTTTTTTGGTGTTTTAATGTTATTACATGCAATCTAATACTTAATTTTCTGTTTTGAAGTTACTTTTTGAGACACCACCAAGTGAAACTCGGCTGCTGCCTAGCTGTTGCTGTGAGCCACATGTATCTATCTTTGATTCAGATGGCCTTTCCTGCTCCAGCTACTTACCTGTAAATTTATGTCATTAGTGTGGCTGGCTTTTTTTTACACAATTACCTGAGCATTGACAAGGGCTTCCTGGTCTTAATAGCACTGCCACCCTGATGAATGAAGGTTTGGGAGACAGCACATTGTTCTTGGTATGAGGTTTCTGTTTCAGCTTACTGATCTTGGGATTTTTTTTTTTTAATTCATTTACTTGTATATTTTTAAGGGATTTGCTGACTTACTAAAGTTTAGTAGAATCTCATTGAGGTCGGTTTAACCACCATTAAGAAAAGGAAATAAAAATTAAAAAGACATTTTTCTGTGGTTGTGTAAGGTGAAGTCTATAGTAATGGAAATGCTAAGCTGCTGGGTGAAGAAATGTGGTTAGAATTAAGGAAAAGTGATAGTGAATAAATGAAAGAGATTATCAAAGCTTTATTGACAGGATTTGTTACGTCAAAGTGTAGAGGTAGGTTTAAATAATTACCATTTCATCTTGTCCACTCATACGTTAAATACTTTAATTCTAAAGTGTTAAGGTATTTTTAGAGCTCTTTTAGCCAGTTATTAACATTTTATGCTCAAGAAGTAAAGTTCAGGTAAGTGAAGGTTGAAGCAAAACAGTATGTTAGTAACAGAGTTTAGAAAGGGTCTCCAACCCAAGAATTTGCTAACTCATTGAAGTGGGCTTGTTTCTTCAACACTGGATTTCTAAGGTCAGTTAAGGGTCATTATGGCCCCCAGTACAAGGAAATTAAACAACTGATGTTCCCTAAGTAAAAAGAACATAATTATTACTACATGGACAGACTATTTGGGTTGTACTTATACCTCTAGAATTTAGTATGGTTTCGTCTTTTAGATGGTACCCTCTTGGGTCTTCTGGGATGATGTTTCTTCAATGACGAGCCTCATGTGTTTGATCCCTTTGGGCTGTGTTGGATAGAGACAGCTCTCAGCTGGCCAGTCCTGTATCTTTCATACACTATTAAATTGACTCCAACTATATATACCATTACTATTTTTGGATGACAGTCCTGGAGGAGGGAATAGTGTGGGGAAGGGTGATCTCTAGGCCAAGAAGAGTATCAGGAAAGGGATTAGGGGAAAAGAATGTTGGACTAGGTTGTAACCAGAACAGCTTAAAAGATCTTATTCTGAGAAATAATAGTGAGATAATATATATAGCAAGGGGTTCATATCATGAAGATGATGTCCTCAGGCTTTTTCTTTCTCTTTTTAAATGTAATGTGTACTGATACCTAATTAAAGATGCCCGATTTATATTTGTGGTCATGTGGGATATTGGTCTGTAACTTTTAATATCTTTGACTGGTTTGGCTTTAGAGTAATTCTGGATTCATAAAATGGGAAATGTTTCCTCCTTTTCTATTTTCTGAAAGAGGTTATGTAAAATTGGCATTGTTTCTTCTGTGAATGGTACAGTTTACCAGTGAAACCACCTGGACTGGAGGTTCCTTAATTGCACAAGTGAATCAGGCCTTAGGAAAATTTCAAGTGTGAGTTAAATAAATGAGATGAAGACAGACTTTATTGTCTATGTGTCATAGTTAAAGAAAACGGATTAGATTGTAAAGCCCTTAGAGGTACATAATGCTGATGTCTGGTTGCGTATTTCCCACACACATCTCCTGCCAGAGTGTATGTAAGTAGCATTTGCTTTTAGTCTGATCTGTAGAAGTTGTAGCACTTAATATCTCAGCACTGTATTATTCTACACTCTTTTTATGTAGCACTGACATACTCAGTGTGTTTCTCTTTCTCCCATTTCCCTAAAGTATAAGGTAGAAGCATTTGATAGGTATCTTTTGAATAGCTGAAAATATGTTACAAAAACTCCATTAAAAAAAAAACCCTCTGAATAATACTTTTTATTCTCCTCCTCTAACCCTCCAAACTAGTGTGCTTGATTTTGGGATTTGAGAGAGAAGGTGTTAATGTAGTATTTCAGAACTAGTTCCACCAAGCTTTGTGAACATGGATTACTTTAAGCCTTACCTCCAAAATGCTGAAATCATAGGTTTGTTGTGAAGATTAAATAAATCCATGTAAAGTGCTTAGCATATGTGTACAGTGCATAGTAAGTGCTCAACAAGTATTTAATAATCATCTCTGGAAGAATGACTCAGGATTGTGATCAGAAAATCCTGTCCCAGGCAAAGCTTAGATGTGCAGCTCCTTTGTGTCAGCTGACTGGAGGAGACAGCCTGCACAGAACCTTTTGAAGAGTAAAGCCTGGGTGTGTTGTCTTCTGAGCCGGACCTTGCAGGTATCGGGTACTCTTTGACAGTATCTGGAGCTTACCTGGCTCTGTTGCATTGACATGTTTGAGAGGCAGTTTACAGGTGTTAGTTTACACTGTCTGATGCTTTCACAGTTTTTTAAAAAAGACCAGTTAGTGCAATTTTTTCAATTCAATTCCTATTTATTAGGTGTCTGTTATGTGTGTAGAACTTAGGGCTTTGATCAAATTGATTCTAAAATGTAAACTAACTTGACTTTTGAAGTGTAAATTTCCCAAAGTAAATTATATCTGGAGGTTAGACGAGAACTTGCCATATTTCAGTCTTGACTTGTCCAGATTGCTTTTGGATTATATTATTTGTTTAAGGTCTGCTTTCAATTCTCTTTTGAAAATAATGGAAAGATCGGAATTCAGGTCAGTAGGAAGCTTTGAGAGATTTTACATTCCTCCTCCTCCCTCTTCCCTCCCCAGGAGCGTGTTAAGTGAAAAGCCTGCATCCTTCCTGACTGCTCTTCTCTCCTAGGTGGAAATTATTCTTGAGGCTCATATTTCAGATAAAAGCACTCGACGCAGTTCATAGCTGAAGCACTCATCAGTTGGCCTGCATTTTGAACTATTTTCTGTAACGTGTGACCCTGTGGCAGTGAAATGGAGCCCGTTTTTCTCCTAGGATGAGAAAGTTTCCCTGTTGACATTAACATTTCACAGTGGCTTTCTTGAATTCCAGAGAGAAAAAATGTTGCCTAAAATTCAGTAGCATAGTAGAGCTTTTCTTTTCCTTTTCTATTCTTGTTCTTATTTCCTATTCTTACTGTTTTCTATTTCTTTATTTATAAATTTATAATTCCAAAGTAACATGAAGAGATTAGCTGTATTTGTGCATTCTTGTCAATTGTACTTCAAGGGCTTTTCAATCCCAAACTGACAACATGCTGTGTGGAGAGAGTACCAAGCTGGAAACCAGCATCCCCACCTCTCTCTGCCCATGTGAAACACATCGTTTCAGTTTCCCCATCTGTTAGATAAGGAAATTAGGTTGTTTTTTAGTCGCCATGCTGTGCATCACATCCCCAGCACTGAACAACTGTAATTTTGTCCCTTTTGACCACCATCACCCATTTCACCATTCCTTTCTAGTTTAACATTATATGATTCCATCTATTTTGCCCATTTTGTATTTTAAATAGATTGTTTAAAGGGGGAGTTTTATTTGTCTTGTACACTTCTAAAATTATTTAAAGTCTGACTTTGAAAGCCTATGATAGCATGACAACAGCCAGGAGAAGGTCTGTGTGCATTGGGAAGCATGTAGGTTGATACTTGGCGTAGGAGGTATTTGAATTTCTGCTATTTAAACTCTTCAGTTAGTAGTTTTATTTTCCTTGTGGAGAAGAGATGTAGTCAGTGCTGACACCAGATGCAGCTGAGGGTCTGTTCTGTGTGAAAAGGATTTTTCAGTGTGTTTCAGTAAATACATTATGTATTAATAACTGGCAGGGAAGGGTTATGTGTGATTTTTATTCTTAGTTTTTTACTGAGTATTAGGCAACTTTCTATTGATTGGTCTCTCACCTGTTCTTTGTCTTTTCCTACCTCCTTCTGTTACCCCTTTCCTGAAAAAAAGGTAAATGATGCTCATAAAGTTTTCAGAGCAGTTTGAAACACTGATTTGAAAGCTGTTCGTCAGCTAAGTAGGAAATTTTTGTCTTTTACTTTAAATTTGCTTTGGGATTATTTAGAATCTGTTCTTTTAGTAAGAGCACAGAATCCATTTGTAATATCTGCTCTCAGTTGGGAAGTTTTGCTTACACGGATTTTATATTTCAAAAAATGGGCCCCCTATAAATCGACATGAGGTAGAGTGAACATATTTATTGTTTTCTCGAGAAAAGGAGTTCTGTGAACTGTTTGTTCCTATTCCATATTGTATAAAAACTTAGAATATGTTTAGCTTGGACTTTTTCTCCTAAGACACTTAGATTTTTGAGGAGTCAGGGTTCTGAATATAGCGAGAAATCAGCAGCTTTGGTGACAGGCTAAAGTGGAAGTTTGCTGGGCTTTTGTGCCAGGGCCCTTTTGCCTTGGTTTTCAAACAAGTAATTAAACTGTGCTGCTTCTTAGCAGCTTGACCACTGAACATTTCTTTCTCTCTTGTCTGTCCATTTCCCAGAAGATGAAAAGGCCAGGCGAGAAGTGTCTTCCTGGACTGTAGAAGGTGATATTAACACTGACCCATGGGCAGGTTATCGATATACTGGTAAACTCAGACCACATTATCCACTGGTGAGTAAATAAAGTAATAAAAATTTTTAACATTCTTTTAAACCAACTTTCAGTTTCCTAAAAATGATACTTAATAATTTGTATTCCATTTGTGAATCTTGTAATCAGGATTAACTTTATATTTTAGCTCTTCAGTTTTTATGGTATATTATTTGGAAGTTAGGAGTAATTGACAATCATGGAGAAGGAGAAAAAGTTTTAGATGAAAGGATTAAAACACTCTTAAAAAAAAGAATGAGTTAGAATAGATATTTTCTGGCTGGCACAATGGAAGAGTACATTATTACTTTAAAAATAATTTTTAACTTGATATATTTCTACCTTCACTTAAATACGGTATTTCTGCCACTCCTATCCCTTCCTGTGTTGGGGCAGACTGATCTGAGTCTTAACATAAGAACTGACTTGAGTTGAAATCTATTTGTCATCCTTAAATATTTAAATTCTCTTCACTGATGGTTTTTCTTTCTATAAATGGAATGCATCTTTAATTTTTAAAATTTGGAAAATATCAGTGTAAGAAAGTCTCTTGACTCCTACACCCAGAGGCGTGGCCAGGAGTATACTGGTGTATATTTACTCTGAGGCATTATTACTGGTTTTGGTTTGCCAGTTTGTTTGGAACAGTACAGACACCTCGTTGTCTGTATGTAACCTTAAATCCCTGATAGCCTTGGCCACTCTCCCCCTTTCTTATTAAACATTCTAGGAAAGGAGGTGGCATTAGCCCTGGGAAAGTAAATTTTTAATCTTCATGAAGTAAATACAATATTGAAAATGTCACTTAAAACTTTTTCATTTAAATGAAATGAATGCAGTTTAATCTTCATTCCTTCTCTCCCCACTTTTATTTTCTTTGTTAGTAAATTTTAATAGTGAAAGCTGCTTTCTTATTTGAACTGGTTTTAACTAACCTCTTTGGTGTTTTTAGATGCCAACAAGGCCAGTGCCAAGTTATATTCAAAGACCAGATTATGCTGATCACCCTTTAGGTAAATTCTGCCGTGCCGATTCTTCATTTTTCAGTGTGTGGGCTTGATGACTACTGAAAAGGAAAGGAGTGGTTGTTTTTTTCTGTAGAAATTTTTCAGTACTATATTTCTAATAAATGTAAACATGTTTTTTAAAGACCCATTAGAACATTTGAGAGAATTAAAGATTCTTTCCTCCCATTAGAAATCTACCCAATTCGGAAAACATTGTTCATATAGCTGTTAAAAGTTGCATTCAAAGTAATTTATTTTGTGGTGTTAAATCAAATTCTAGATTAAAAAAATAGCTTAGATTTTGACATGTTCTTCTCCCTTAATTAAAATAATATGTTTAGATAAAAACTACTTTTGCTTTGTTCTCTAAGAAGTGAGAAACCATATTAGGTTCTTATGAATATAATTTTAAAATTTAGTTAAACTCCACTATTTCAGGCAAATTGAAGGAAAAGAGATAGTCTGAATGATAGATACTGTCGAGGATGTATAATTTCATTACTCTGTATTCAATATTCTTGAATAGTTATAAAGTAATTAAAAATATATAGAAAAGATAAAGTATAATAGTCTGAAAAATGTTACACAGTGAAAAGTAAGTTCACTCCCTAGATATAACTACTAACATTTTCTTGCAGAACTTAACAGAGGTATTTTCCATGTACATATCAAACCTCCTGCCCCACCCACCACCAGCCCACCAGAACACATAAAAGGAACAAATTATATACACTTTTCACCTTGTTGTAGTCTCTTAATATATCTTGGAAAAATATTCCATATAAGCCCATATAAAAGCACTTCTTCCTTTTTAATGACCTAAGTATTCCATTGTGTGGGTGTTAGAGTAATTTCTTAAACCAGGTTCCTGCTAATGTATATTGAGATTATTTCCAGGTTTTTACTTCTTCCAGTTTGACTGCAGTAATTATTCTTGTAATTACATCTTTGTGTTCTGCAGGTTAATTGCCTAAACTAAAATAGTTGGATCAAAGGATACATGCATTTTTTATATTGAGAGAGATAGTGCAAGTTTCAGAAATTTTGTCAATTGTTACTCCCATTTAAAACATATGGAAGTATCTTTTCCTGTGTCTTCCCCAGCATAGCATGTTTTCACACTTTGCTATTTGTTAATTTGAAAGATGAAAAATGGTATTTTGCTATTAGTTCACCTTTTTTAATTTGAGTAAGTTTGAGCATCTTTTTATATATTAAAAGTCATTTGTATTTCCTTTTTTTCTGAACTGTCTATTCATATCCTTAGTCTTTTTTTTTTCACCCTGGTAAGGCTACTAGTTTTTTTCCATACTTACTGATAAGTGCTCTTTCTACATTACGGGAAATAATTCTTTGGTGTATGTGTTACACATATTTTCTCCCAGTTGAACACTTCCTTTTTTTTTTAATAACATTACATTTATGACAAACTTTCAACGTTCTTCCATAATAAAATTCATCAGTGTTTTCTTTTAAGGTGTCGATGGCTTTATGACCTAGAAAAAACTTTCTGGCTCAGAGATTTAAAAAATATTTTCCTGTGTTTTCTTCTACTATTTTTATGGTTTCACTCTTTTTGTATGTGATGAAATTTTTGATCCATCTGAAACATTACAGGAGTTAAATAGGGATAGAACTTAATCTTTTTCCTAGAAGAATATCTGGTTGTCCGTAATTAGTTATTTTTAAAAAATCAGTTCGGAGTGATTTAAAATGCAACCTATATCATTATATTAAATTCTCACATGTCTTTGGGTCTGTTTTTGATCTGTTCTGTTTCATTAACCCATTTTCCTAATCATATGCAATTGCCAAGCTCTTATTATTGTAGCTGTATAATGTTTTAATATTTGGTAAGCCTTGTTGCCCCCACCTTTCCTCGTTTTCAGAATTTTCCTGGCTATTCTTGCATGTTTGTTTTTCCATGGGAAATTTAGAATCACCTTGTCTGGTTTCAAATAATATCCTTTTGCCATTTTTTATTGGGGTGGTATTTATAGACTAATGTTGGAAGAATTAACACCTTTTCAATATTGAGTCTTTGTAGCCAAGAACATCATGTGTTTTTCTATTTTATAGACGTCTCCTTTTAGTGGTATTTTCAAATTTTCTGCATTAGGTCTTTTATTAAGATTATTCCTGGATACTTTATCTTTTTTAGTTATTCTTATGAATAGTATCTTCTGTTGTATTTTCTAGTTCATTGTTTGTATATGGGAAAGTTATTGATCTTGATATATTTATTATATAATCTGCCAACTTGCTGCATTCTTATTTCTCATCATTTACCAGGTATTCCTTGTTCTGGAGATATATAATCACACCTGAAATTGATAGGGATTTTGTCCTTTCCTTTCTAATTTGCCTTACTTTCTCTTTAAGTTACATCTGCTAGTATTGTCAGAACAATGTTAAATAATAGTGCTGTTGATAGCTGGCATTCCATGATGTTGCTTCTAGACTTGAGCTTTATGTTTATCCTGTTAAGATGGTAGCTGACCATGTTATCATTTTATCTTTCTAGATGATCATTTATTTATTGTTGCTTCCTTAGTCTGTAGCTATGATGAATTATATTAACAGATTTGTTATTATTGACCTATTCTTGCCTTTCAGATATGAATCTCACTTAAGTCCTGGTGTACTATATATTTTTTTGATTCTGTCTGATATCTTATTTGGAATTTTTATGTCAGTATTTATGAAAAAGTTTATGATTTGTTATATTCTTTTTGTCAGATTTTGTAATTATTATGCTGGCTTTAACACTTTTAAGTATATGAATAACTTGAATTAAGTGAATTTTATTAGAGAAAATTCTTAGGGCAGTATTTTTCAAACTTTATGATCCAGAGTGAGAAGTGTATTTCATAACATGACCTGTGTATGTGTGTATGACCAGTAAACTGTTGTTTGTGCATAATTTTATGCAATAGTTTTCTGCTTTGATAGCCTACTTGAAAATTATTATTGTAAGTAATCTGTGGTTAGTTGACAGTCTATTTCATTTACCCTGTGTATTTTTTTTTAAAGAACAGGGTTTTTATATTTTGTCATTTTATTTTTAAGTGTCATCATAACATAGGACAAAGCTTAAGGCTTTATATAAAGTTAAGCCAAAGCTCTTACTGTGTGTCTGTGTGTATAAATTAGCAGTCAAAATCATCAATCAAACATTTCACAAGACCACTAACCCTACCCTGTATGATATAGTTTAATATTGTCTATTCCATTTATTTAATTTAAAAAAGTGTTAGTCATAGCCCACTAAAGGGTCACAAACTGCAGTTTGAGAAACACTTGTTGAGGTTGCTGTTCAAAAGAAATAAAATAAGTGTAATCGATTCATCAATTGTGGGTATATAGTTGCTTCATGAGTGATGATCCTGAAAGCAGTCTGTCAGTTGTCTGGTACTAGTCAAATGTAGACCCATTTACTCACCTTATTAGCACACTGCCTGTCATAAGCATTCCATATTGACTCCTTTCTAATAGATCTGGAAATTGTTTTTTAGAATTTTTTTAGCAAGTTTCTTCTCATGTTGAAAATATTTTTTCAAAAAATCTGACCTGGAATGTCCCAAATTATGAAATACCACTTTGTAAAATACTGAAGTTTGACTCTTATTATGTCATCAGGGAAAAAATTATGCTAATAATACACATCTTTTTGTTCACTTTGGTTTTACTCACTGATTTTCCTTTCCAGGAATGTCTGAATCTGAACAGGCTCTTAAAGGTACTTCTCAAATTAAATTACTTTCAGCTGAAGATATAGAAGGGATGCGACTTGTATGTAGGGTAAGAGTTATTTTTTCCCCATGGGGTCAGACACGTTTAAACAATTACTAGACATGAAGTGGATGATTTGGTTGATTTACGGAGCAGGTGTTATATTGTAAGACTACATAAGACTAAGTATTACATTGTAAGATACTGTAAGACTGAGATTAGCCACACTTTTCAGTAAACTGTTGTTTGTGCATAATTTTATGCAATAGTTGTTTTCTGCTTAAATAGCCTACTTGAAAATTAATATTGTAAGTAATCTGTGTTTAGTTGACAGTCTATTTCATTTACCCCTTGTATTTTTTTTTTAAAGAACCAGGTTTTTATATTTTGTCATTCTATTTTTAAGAGTCATCATAACGTAGAGCAAAGTTTAAGGCTTTGTATAATGTATAAAGCTCCTTTTGTGAAATACTGGACATTAGTTCCCCCTTATCCATGGTTTCAGTTGCCCATGGTCAGCTGTGGTCTTCTCAGGTAAAACTTCTAATGTATCATCTGAGGGTTAATAGTAGCCTAACTCTATGTCACAGTGCATATATCATTCACCTCGCACCATCTCATCTCTTAGGCATCTTATTATCTCATATCATCACAATAAAAAGAAGGGTGAGTAAAATCCAGTAAGATACTTTGAGAGAGAGACCACATTCATATAACTTTTATTGCAGTAATTGTTCTGTTTTAGTATTGTTAATCTCTTACTCTGCCTACTTTATACATTAAAGTCTATCATTAAGTATGTATGTTCAGGAAAAACATTATATATAGGGTTCTGTACTATCTGTGGTTTTAGGCATCCCCTGGGGGGTCTTGGGACGTCTCCTGTGGGTAAGGGGAGACCACTCTACCTATCAAGTGTGGTAGTGGCTGGGACTTACTAGGTGAAATTACATTTTTATATTTTTCTAAGGAAAAGTAACTGGTACATTGGTATTGTTCATTTAGATGTGATCCTTAAAGTTTTTATTCAGTGCTTAAAAGTGATTCGGTATTAATTTTTTTTGATAATCTGGAGAAATTTATGTTTCTATCACTTGCTGTGATTCTTAGAGGAAAATCATTCATCTGTTTCTTTTATTTCCCTCCCTCTTTTCCCTCCCAATTATAGAAATGTGGGAAGACTTAAACCTCTATCAGTTGATTATTGTTTTGATTACTCTGGATGTGCATTTTCACATAGAAATCAGTCAGGCTTACTTATTTGCAAAGCTATTTGCTAGTTAGCCCAATTTCTTGTATATATTCTCTCTCTCTCTCTCTCTCTCTCTCTCTCTCTCTCTGTCTCTCACACTCACACACACACACACACACACACACATACACACATATTTATTGATGGCTGTTAGAAATACAAATGGTTTTAAAATGAAAATTCAGGATTATAATATTCAAGGTAAGATTCATCTTATGAATCTCCCACAAAATCTAAGGTAATACAAAGGATACAGGTTTCTATTTCTCTTTCATTTCTTCTTGAATATATGAAGGGTTTCTCTTTTCCAGCTTGCTAGAGAAGTATTGGACATTGCTGCTGGGATGATTAAACCAGGTGTAACTACTGAAGAAATAGATCATGCTGTACATTTAGTAAGAACTTTACTTTTATGTTTTGAAAATGTTTTTCATGTTATTAGATATTTTAGATTTCTAAGAATTAAGTAAATAAGTTCTGAAGATCTAAAGTAATATGCATGGCTAAGCTAATTTAAAAGCAAATTTTTACTTTTTTTCAAGTATAGAAAATACTCATCAGTTAATTATACCCATCTTTGAGTATCAGTAATATTTAGGTCTTAGGTGAGCTTGAAATACTTTGTTTCTGAAACTTCACACTTCATAACATTTCAGTTTATTAGCTTTATAAAATGATTAATCTTATTAGTGCTTCAAATAAATCATGTCACTACATCAAATATTCTGAAATAAAAAAGAATACAACTTCTGAAACTAGATTAAATAGAAAAAATATTCAGTTTCATATTCACAACAAGGCAGTAAAAGACCAGATAAACAGCTGTAGTAAATATGATATAGGGATACCTTTTTAATAAATATTGCTTATCTAAGGGGACACCTAAAAACCCTAAGGAGATATATAGTGCACACATTATATGCATAGATTGTTCACAAAAGAAGAGTAACAACTAATAAATCATGTGGAAAACTAATTAAAACTTCTCAGGCAAACTGTAGATCAGAAAGACCTACTAAATTAGTAAGTATTTTTAAGATGTTTATACCCAGTGCCTATGTGGAGGTAATGAAACTGATGCTCTTTTACATGGTGGTGGTACTGTAAGTTGGGACAACCCTTTTGAGAGGAAATTTGACAATGTATCTTGAACTATAAAAATTTTATAAAAATTTTTATTGAGAATTTGTAAATCCTGATTTGGGGGTGATATTGTTCTACATCTTACATAGCGTATAGAATATGCAGTAATAGCGTTCTGAATGCTTCCTATGGGCCAGGTGCTCTTTTACCTGCTGCTTTCACTAGTTCATGTAATCTCCCCAACTTCATGAGGTAGATACTCCTGTCATTTCCATTTTATAGATATGAAAACTGAAGCAAAGGAGTTAGTTAATTAATTTGTCCAAGTTTGCACAACTTGTAAATGATAGAGTTGGCATTTTGAGTTAAGACAGTCTGCTCTTGTATGTCTTGCCTGCTATTTATACTGATAGGAGAAATATAGAGGATATTAAATAAGGGAAAAATCACAAGTAACTATTGGTTGTAATATTTTTTGTAATTGAGGAAACTTTGAATTTCCAATAATGGATTCACCAGTAAAATGGTATATTCCGCAAGTTGTATTATATGCAAATATTTAAAAATTGTTAGTTTGAGGATTGTGTGAGAAAAAAATTAAGTATGTTATGACTGTCATTGTGTAAAGACATCCAAGTAAAATAAGACTTATTATGGAAAACCAGATCATTTTCTTTTTTAGAGGTTCCTTTGTTCCGTATGAATATAGTGATTAAAATGGAAGTACTTCATAATCTCTAAATGATACTAGTATTCACTTTTTGGTCATATGGATATAGGCTTGTTTCTATGTAAGAAATTATAATTACATCTAA
This sequence comes from Smutsia gigantea, assembly GCA_032199065.1. NCBI lineage: Eukaryota > Metazoa > Chordata > Mammalia > Pholidota > Manidae > Smutsia > Smutsia gigantea. The sequence continues at coordinate 168,286 of JAVSCE010018224.1, read as the reverse complement.
AGTATGTTACTATTTACTTTAAATATTAACTTTTAAAATATGTTTTTCATAAGGAATAGTTAATTCTAAACTAGTATATCTTCATATAGTAGCATCTGTATATATTTGTAAATATTGGTAATGTGTATTTCTTTTTTCTTTGAAATTAGTAAGCTGATTTGTCTACATTCTATAACACAAACTCTATGCTGTTTTAAGATAATATCTACAATTGCTTAAATAAAATTAAGCTTTTCATTATGAGATCTATACAATAAATTTTTTCACTTTGAATTTTAAAATCTGCTTAATTGCATATAGATTTGTTTTTTCTTTTGCACATTCCAAATTATTTTCTCTGTATTTTAATTTATGTAGGCATGCATTGCAAGAAATTGCTATCCTTCTCCCCTGAATTACTATAATTTCCCAAAGTCTTGCTGTACTTCAGTGAATGAAGTGATATGCCATGGAATTCCAGACAGACGGCCTTTGCAAGAAGGTGATATTGTTAACGGTAAGAAATATGTAAGTGTGACTTTTGCCACCACAAGCAAAGAAACCATTTTTATGGCTGTAAGATACTTCCTGCTTAAGAGATGTATGGTGTATTTGGTGCAGCATGTATTTCTTTAATGTGATTATAGTATATAGGTGAGATGTCATTGAAACATGGAAGTAAGGTTGATTCAAGTGAGATTTTTTTTTTCTTTAGTCCACTAATGGTTTTGAAGAGATCAGGGCATACTTTCTTACAGATAAAGAGAAATCAAATCCTTAGTAATATATAAAGACCTTAAGAAAAAAACTAAAAATTCTGCACAAGTGCCTCCCACCATGTAAGTTCAGAAAGTGGCTCTAAGGACCACTATGTTAAGCTCTCTTGGGAAGCTGCATGTGTAGGGGAAGAAGCTGCCATGACATTTCCCTCTGTGATAAAAAAGTATTGATGAAGAAGGCACCCCTAGATGGTTTTATTTTTTTAATTTTTTAATTAGGTATAATTGATAAACAATCTTATGAGGGTTTCACATGAGCAACATTGTGGTTTCAACATTCACCCATATTATCAAGTCCCCCCCACACCACATTGCAGTCACTGTCCATCAGCATAGTAAGATGATATAGAGTCACTACTTGTCTTCTCTGTGCTATATACTGCCTTTCCCGTGCCCCCCCCACATTATGTGTTGTAATCATAATACCCCTTAATCCCCTCCTCCCTCCCACCCCCACCGTCCCCCATCCCTCCCCTTTGGTAACTGCTAGTCTCTTCTTGGAGTCTGTAAGTCTGCTGCTGTTTTGTTTCTTCAGTTCTGCTTTGTTGTAATACTCCACAAATGAGTGAAATCATTTGGTACTTGTCTTTCTCCACCTGGCTCATTTCACTGAGCATAATACCCTCTAGCTCCATCCATGTTGTTGCAAATGGTAGGATTTGTTTTCTTCTATGGCTGAATGATATTCCTTTGTGTATATGTACTACATCTTCTTTATCCATTCATCTACTGATGGACACTTGGGTTGCTTCCATACCCTAGATGGTATTTTTAATATTGGTGAATATTAATCCTATATAAGTAGTCATGTAAATAATGACTTAGTAATATGTAAGTAACCATCTATCTTCAAGGAGCTACATATCAAATGAGGAAGTGTGAGCCCGTTTTAGAGGCTGCATAGAGCACGCCAGCTCTGATGGTGGTGAAGACCTCACGAGTGCTGTTTGACCTGGAGTAACACTGCTTAATTAGGGTGTCTGTTTATAAAGTTCCATAGGCCTTGAGGGGTCTGCCCAACCCTGTTTTTTATTTAAACTATGCTTTTACATATAAGTCCTGTTTTTATTACATGTATAGTGTGTGAGGTTTTTCAAGAATGGGTATGTCACGCTACAGCCAGCACACCAGCAATGTGATGTAGGTTGACTTAGAATTCATGGTTTAGTAACACCCCTTTAATGTATACATTTATACACTGTATGAATTATGATGTGGCAGTAATCTGTATGCTTTAACATGGGACAAAGAAGGGTGAATATTCACAAATAACTGAAAAGCAAATAAGCTTTTGAAAGCAAGTATAGAATAGCATAAATTTTTCTGTTTACTGATTTGCCAGGAGGAGAAAAAAAAACTTATTAAAGATAAGTGAAAGTATTTTCTGAGTAATGTCGAAATGTAGTGAAGCCCTCTATTTACTGTTATTAACTCAGGTTATTAATCTTGCATTTATGTATCTTGGATACATTTTCTTCTGCCATAAATGATCTAATTACTATTATAAGTGTATAAAAGCTGCATGGTCATGTCCCTGTTCTCCAGTGAGTTTAGTTGTATTAACAGACAAGGAATGCCTGTTGGCTAATAACTATTGTGTCTGTTGATGTCTACTTTAAGAAAACAGAAGTTATCTTTCTCATTAAGCTACATGATGCTTTCCTGTTGGAGAAAAAAAACTTGACCTCAAATTTGAAATAAAAACAAATGTTGCTCTGTATTTGCACATTCTTTTGCAGTGGACATCACTCTTTATCGCAGTGGTTACCATGGGGACCTGAATGAGACATTTTTTGTTGGAGATGTGGATGAGGGATCACGGAAACTGGTTCAGACCACGTATGAGTGCCTGATGCACGCCATCGATGCAGGTCAGTGTCAGGGCTGCTGCGTGTGGCCGGGTGGTGAGTGGCTGACCACTGCACTGTGCGTCCTCCTCCCTGCCCGAGTGCACTCTGGTTTTAAACAGTCATGGGTTTAAGGATGATTTGGGAATCTCCTGAGGAGGATGGACTGGATTATTGTATATCATCCTTTGTCTCTTCTGTGATTTATCTTCTTGGCTTTGTCTGATAAATGCGGAGGACTGTAGAAATAGTCCTCAAGTGTACTTTTTTCCCTACTTTTCCATTATTTTGTAAGTATTATGTTGTTATAAAAACTGGTTCACTAGATTATGAGAGAAAAACAAATGATCCTCCTTTACACTTGCCTGTCCTCTTTTCTCTAGAGATACCCACTTTTAACATTTAGGTTTTTTTCTTTCCTGTGCATTAACACACACACTTATGTGTATGTGTTTAGTTAGGTTAAATGGAATCATGGTATTTGTAGTATTCTGTAATTTGGTACTTTTCCAACTAATATCTTTTAAGATCTTCCCGGATTACCATATGTACCCACATTCAAACGTCTACCCCATTCCTTTAATGGCTGTATATTTATTCTGTAGTATAAAAATTTCTAGAACTATCCCCTTCATGAATTTGGTATTTTCCAGATGTCTAACTATTGTAGTGAATAATATCTTTTGGTAAGTATGTAGGAGTTTTCTCAGGTTGTCTGTCTTTGTCCATACGAACAATTTCTCCAAGTTTTTGTTTGTTTGTTTGTTTATACTACATCTTGTGAGGAGAGAGAAGGAAAGGCTTGTGGTGAATGTTAACAGACTATTACTAAAAGGACAGTTTGAGGGCAAATAACATTTCATTTGAAATCCACAGCATTTCAACTTTATTGTTCAGTGTATTATCTGTCCTGCTCCATCCTCCCTAACCCCAGCCCCAAAAATAACCTGATACAACAACAAAGTATTGGACAGGACAGGGTCCTTAGGCAAACATAATTATCTCTAATAATATAGATGCACTCACCATATTATTTGTACTGTTTTTAGTCCACTTAAGATGTGTGGGAGATGATGAAATTTTTACTAATTTAATAAGGAGTGAAAAATGAAAGCATGTGATATTTTCATTTGTCAATATGTAAGATTTCTGTTTATTTATTATTCCCTGTTGATTATTTTAAAACTTTAATATTCCTGGTGTTATTGTTAGATGAGAACTTGAGTGTTTAGCTTCTCATTTATGGAAGCTTTAGTTTTAAATCTTAAGGTTTCTGCCAGATAATATTTTCAATGTTTATAACCTTTTTGCTTCTCTCTGAGTTGATTGAAGTAACCAGACAGCTAGAATGTTGTTTTACAAAGACATAGGAATAAGACTTGCCAAGAAACTACCAGAAACCAGTCTTCATAGCAGTAGCCAGAAAAGAACAAAAGCTGCTTAATCTCTGGCAAGTGCTGTTAAACCCTCGTATGCATCATCCCTGCCCCTTATATTCCTAGTTTGGCTGTCCACCATGGTACAGACCACTGGAGAGCTGGACCAGTTGTTGAGATTCTCTTCTAGAATAGGACTTCTCAGCCTACACATTACTGGCACTTTGTGAGAGTTCTTGGCTGTAGGGGCCTGGTCTGTGTGTTGCAGGACGCTGAGCAGCATTCCTGATCTCTCCCTGCTGGATGTTGGTTGCACCACCACTTCTAATTGTGATAACCGAAAAATATCTCCAGATGTTGTGAAGTGCACCTTGTGACCAGAATGGCCTCCCATTTGAGAATTAGGGAGGAATCGCCTCTCTTACCCTCTGTCATTACTGTGAAACAGGGATTTTCTTTGTTGTACACTGTGCAACATGGGCTAAAATTTTGCTTTTCTCCCCACTGACTGCGGGTGACAGGAAGGCTTTTGATAGGAATGCAAGAAAATGATTAGGGAAGTCAGCATGGTTCCTCAAAGTCATTAACCTTCCACCCCCCAAAAAAGTCAAGCTGGAACATAAGGGTAAGAATAAGTAATTGTTAATTAAAACGATTCCTTGAGCCATTTGCCCAGAAACTTGATTGGTTGGAGAAGATACGTCATACCTGAACCTTAGGTTGGAAATGAGGCAGTGTAGGAAACTATAAGGAGTCAGAGGACCTTCCATTACTTCTTAGATGTTCCTTTTCCCCCTAGTGCTCTTTCCTTTCTTACTTCTTCTGCTCACTTTAGTAGATTAGCACACTTGACCTTAGGGAAAGAGAGAAAGAGAAGTGTTTTTTCCACTTTCTTGTTTATTCAGAAAGCAAAAGGTACCTCTCCCAACCCATCCCCTTACTGACTGTACACGTGTCTTCTTTTTCTGTATCAAAGGAGGAAGTACAGGTGCTACTGGCTTGGCTCCATTTTTGTCATGTACTGGTGGTCTGGCCTCTCTGCACCTTGGTTTTCTTATCTGAAAGTTGACATGTAGGCATATAAAGCATTCAGAAAGGTTCCTGGCACATAGATATAAATTGCTTAGTAAATGTTAGTTATTAACTCTTTGTCATGAATATTTTCTTTTCCTTTTAGTGAAGCCTGGTGTTCGATACAGAGAACTGGGAAACATTATTCAGAAGCATGCCCAAGCAAATGGGTTTTCAGTTGTTCGAAGCTATTGTGGGCATGGAATCCACAAGCTTTTTCATACAGCCCCCAATGTACCCCACTATGCCAGTAAGTACTGTCCAAAGGTTTTGTATTTGCTAACCATTTATTCAACAAATGCTCATTCAAACACTTAGCAGGACCTAGTAGTTTGTATTCATTAGAGTAATCTGTTGGCTGCTATAAATAGACTAAAATGTGTGTTTGCTCAAACACTAAATACACAGTCATATCCTGTGCACATAACAGTTCAAAGCATGTGTGTTTTGTCACTTTTGGGGTTTGAGGCAGGTATTCTGTGACCCAGGCTTAGGCATTTTCCATCTGTAGCTTTCAGGTGACTTTGGGAATTGCTCTTCTAATCTATAAATGCCGAGCAGGAGGGCAAGAAGCATAGAGGTGGGTATGCCTGGGAAGTTTTAATGAGCCAGCCTGGAAATGACATACATCACTTATATTTACTTTTCACTGGCAGGAATTCGGTCACGTGACTACACTAACTGCAGGGGAGGTTGGGAAATGTAATCTAGCTGAGTAATCTGGAAGAAAATTAATTTGGGGGAACAGCCAGTAGTCTCTGTCACATGTTTTGCCACCATTATTCTGATTACTTAAGTGAAATTGGTTCAGCTTGGTTTGACTTGAGTTCTTCATGGGTGTCAGACACTGTGTAATGTGTTAATATAGAGGAGAGTAAAGCCTTCCCTCAAGTTGAGTATCATCAATAGAATAACATGGAAATGTAGGACAGTTGATGACTTCCGGAAACCTTTTCTCTTGGAGAGAAAAGACATGTAGGAATAAGTCTGTTATTTAGTGCTAGAAATGAAAGCTGTCCACAGTAAGTGACAGGAATTCCTAAGCAGGAATTTTAACGTATATGAGCCACTGCAGTATAGACACACTCATGTATCTCCTTGTGCTTGTGCATAATTTGTCTCATCTGTACAGTAGTAGGGGTGTTACTAGAACTGTTAACTAGGATTAAGTGAGATAATATGTGGAAAATACTTAACTTTTAGAATGATGGTAATGATATCCATTAGCTCATTTGATCATCACAACTCTATGAATAATTTCTTAAATCCTATTTTATAAAGCAGATTCTGTGCTTAGCTAGTTTATTTACTCAAGTTTGTACAAACTTGAGTATATAAGTGTCAGGGCTAAGACTGGTACCTGGGTTCTGTCTGGCTTTCTAGAATCAATCTTCTTTCCTGTGCTTGATGCTGCCTAGTAAGGACCGAAGCAGTCTGGTGCTAGGTTTTGTGGGAGAAATAAAGTATGGTTGAGACTTTGGTTTGGTGGAGAAGATGAGGAAGAGCATTCCAGGTGGAGGGGAAGCATGAATAGGTGCATCAATTTGAGACTGAACCAAAGACAAGGTAAGTTGGGCTTACTAGCAATGCCAGTGCCAGACTGAAGATACTTGCTTCATTTGTACAGATTTGCAGACACATTTTTGGGCAGAAGAATGGCAAGGTAAAGCTGCTGTTTTGGGAAGACAAATTGGGCAGTGGTGTCTGGGATGTATGGCAGGTGTGAGCTAGTCAGCCTGATGTACAGTCGTCACTGTAGTCCGGGTGTGAGGTGGTAAAACCCGACACATAGGTACTTGTGAATAGAAAGGGAAATGAGTAGGAAACTTCTTAAGAGGAGAAGCAGGACAAGCTATTTAGATCACATCATTTGATGTATTTCAATAAGCATTTTTAGAAAACCACATAGTTCTTTTTATTTAAGCCGTGAATTGTGCTTGAAAAAAACAGCAACAGAAAATAAGTAGCTGACCTCACTCCTAACTGGTAAACCTTGTAGTCACCTTATATGACTTCAACAGAGTGGAAGGAACTGTGCTGATTATAGTGGTTCAGAGAGAGAGAGAGAGAGTGTGTGTGTGTGTCTGTGTGTGTGTAAAAGCAATGTGCTGGGGAGGAAAGGAATACAGTCCCCTTACTTGAAGAGTTAAGAAACTCAGGTTTAGGTATGGGTTATATTGTAAGAGAGACTGAAACGAATGTATGGGAGAAGGGGATGTGAATCAATGATGATAGTATCAGCAAAATATGGTGGCACTGATAGAGATGGCTGTTTGAGTTTCATATTAAACCATTTAATTAGAAATAAAAAATAATTCTGAAAAAAAATGCAATGTCCGGGTATACTTCACTTCATACATTTGATGTGTTTATGAAAAGTCAAGCATAAAGTGGGTTTATATAAATCGAAATATGTTGTGATCACTTTAGGCAAGTATCAAAGGAAACCACTGACCTTTCCATGTGAGGGCCTTTTAAAAATGTGAACAATCTGTGCTTTGGCTTATAACTCCATGTTCCTAATCATCTGAGGGTGGAACCAGGGAATTGTCGTGTAACTTCCCTCCACCCCTCTGTGTAAGGAAGTCCTTGTTAAAGGAGAGTATTTGCTGCTTTATTTAAGTCGTTAGGGTTGGAAAGTAATGATGATAATACCCTACATTTAGAATGTATATTATAATATTTCTGTGGGGTAGACATAGAGCAAGTACAATTTTTTATGAAAGTACTTAGAATAGTGTCTGTAATAGTATAGTCACTCAGATGATGTATATTTGTTGAGTGAGATATGTTGAGAAACTGAAACCATGAGTTGAGATGAATGGAAGTTGTAACTTCTAGAATAATGACTCAGTGGCAGAAACAGGAGTGGGACTTCAGTGAACTGAATCAGCACTGCCCAGTAGAAAATATATTATGTAATTTAAAAGTTTTTCTAGTGGTCATATTCAAAAAGTAAAAAGAAATCAGTGACACTAATTCTAATAGTATGTTTTATTTAATTCATTATATTCAAAATATTAGCATGTCAACATTTAATCAATGTAAAAGTTGAGATATATTACATGCTTTTTTTGTCTTTGGAATATTGTCGTTTTTCTTCTACACTTAATCCCTTCTTACTGTGGCCAGCCACTTCTCAAGTGCTCAGCAGCTCCACGAGCCAGTGCTCATTGGGACAGCACAGCTCTGGATGCCTTTGTCCTGTTTTCTTTCCGTGACACCACCTTGACGCTCTTCACTTCTTCTTTGTGATACCCCCAGAGAGTATGACCACATGTGTATGCGTAGTGAATGGCATGTTATTTGGTGAGAAAGTTTATGAGGTTAGAAATGAAAAGTCAAAATCTGCCCCTCAGATTTTATAACAAGAACTCCAGATTTGGAATATGCAGAGTGGATTTTGACAGTACCTAGGATAGTGGAAAGCAGCATGATAGCTAATTCACAAGGAAAGATGTGCAGGAATAGAAATGTGGGGGAGATCAGACCATTCCTAGAAAGAGTGGCGTTTAGTAGATTCAGTCTCGGTGGACACGTAAAAATGTCCTTAGTTACCAGAGTCGCTATCCTGAAGACCAATAGCTTTACCTAGAAACCCTAAAGCCAGTGCTTCTGCCATCTAGTGGTCAGTCAGAGCAAATGCAGTCATTTGTTTCTGGATGGCTCCTGTTTTTTAATTTGAAACTTAAACTGGTTCTCCATTTTTGTCTGAGATTGTCTAAAAAGGTCTGTCCTTAGTTTAAGATTTTGGCCTTTTTTGTGTGGATACTTTAATTCACAGTTGTTTTACAAGATGGCCCTGAAAAATACTGTCATATTAGTTGGATTCTGACAAAGAAACTAAGAAAGTATTTGGAGGGAAAAATGGAACTTCTGTTTCCAAATAAAAAGGAATGGTCTCATTAGCGTTGAAAAAAAAAAGATAGTGTGCAGAGCTTTGTTCCCCTCTGAATACAAGGAAAAGAAAACAACTTACAATCTGTGAAAATCATGCAGTCATTTCTGTGGGCTGTGCCCCTGCCCTCATCCCCACCCCTGCACCCCTCTGCCCACCCACCCAAGGGGTGGACGATTGGAAGCGTCTGTTGTTTCCCTTGCATTGTTGTGCATGGATGAGTAATGGAACTTTGCTTGGTTCCTGATGGGTGTTCTTATCCTGCTGTAACTTAAATGATGGGTCTTTTCCTTTTAAAGAAGTGATAACCACATTTGAAATCCAGCCCACGGGCATCTCTTTTTCCTAGAGAAAACATAAGCAGAATGAAGTGTTCCTAGGACAGTATCTGCCCCAAAGTAGGTGGTTATCGGTGCAGTACTTACTGGCTGAGTGATCTGCTCAGAGAAAGGGGAATCAGGAGGGGAGAAGGTATCACTGACGGGATGTAAGTTATATACTCTTCCCAGGGAGCTGTTGAATAGTACACACTGGTGTTTTGCTATGTTTTGAGATTTTTTTTCTTTAATTTCAGAAAATAAAGCAGTTGGAGTGATGAAGGCGGGTCACGTGTTTACAATTGAGCCAATGATTTGTGAAGGTGAGAGAAAGGGTGCTGTCATGTCCTTTGGTGGATTTTTATTTACTTTGGTTGCTCATCGTCATGTTGGTAGTTGCTTTATTTCCTTTTGCTTCACTTCCACTCCCTGTTCCATCTTGAACCTGACTCAGTATGATGTGGAGAACTGGATGTTGTAAGAAACCAGTACCTCCTATGGTAATTCTGTCAGGAGATGCTGAAGTACTTGAGTCTTGGTCCCTTTTCCATGACGATCCTGTCAAAGGGTGCACTGTGATAATCAGAGGAGTCTCCATCAAGCCTGTGTAGAAACTTTTGGTTGACAAGGGGTTGGAGGAGGAAAAAAGTAGAGCCACTCACTTTGAGGCAAACATAGTTACATGACATAACTCTCCACAACTTAGGAAGCAAGTGCTACCCCATTATACAGAAGAGCAGGCTGGTCTTTGAAGAGGCTGCGTATCTTGCCTAAAGTCACCTAGCTAGTTATGTGGCAGAATCTGTCAGACTGTATAAACTCATGAGCTTTTGGGCCTCTTCAGGATCTGCAGCTATCAGCTGGCATCGTACAGCCATTGTGGAGAGAGCATGGCACAGACACACCCAGGGCTGGTGGCCTTACATCCACTGTTGTTATTCCCTGGGCAGATGTATGGCCATGATGATAGACTCGGTGTTGTGATTAGAACTCCTCACTGAGCTTGTCAGACTGGTAACCCAGGCCTGTGTTGTGAAGCTTTCACCTTTCTTTGCTGCCAGTGCTTTGTTGGACTAGGGAATATAGAGTGAGGCAACAGTAGGGGGCTCATGTGTCCTGAGCCCTGTGTTAAAGGGCTCCTCTCTGGATCATTCCAGTCTTTTATGACCTAACTTGAGAGTGACATCCCATTACTTCTTCCAGATTCCTGTCCTTAGAAGGGAGTCAGTAAACCCAGTCCACATGCACAGGGTGAACAGGAGCATGAGAGGTTGTTTAGAGGCTGCCTTTTTAACCTGATCCTCTGTTGCATCTGTAAAAAGGAAATTACAGTCTTTATCCTGACAACACCCCAAGGCTGCTTTAGGAACTAAGGGAGATGATTTATATTAATGCAAAGTGCCTTATATAATTTAAAGGGATGTGCAAATGTAGGATACTGTGTTTGACATCCTTATGGAACAAGAATAAAGTTCTGATCATGTGTAACCAATTGCAAGGGCAGGAAGTATATTAGCAAAGAAAGGCATGACAGGCTTTTTAAATTCTAGAGAGGAAAATATTGTTTGGTTACATACCTATTTTCATTAATTGGCACCTGGTTGGTAAGACATAATGTGGTATTTCCAGGAGCAAGCAAATAACTTTCTATATAGAGAGCCAGTTCAGATAACCATTAAATTATAAAAGATACACTTCAAACTCAGCCAGGTTAAATCCCAGCTCCGGAGTGGAAAGTCTCAAATCAAAGAGGAATTTGAAGTTCCTGAGAATAGTAGCCAAATACGTTTGACTTGACATTACTAAAGAACCTGTTTTAGCAAATCACAATAAAATCAAAGAAGTATTATATCTTAAATTCATTTGTGAAAAGGTCATTCATTACATTGAAAAATAACCACTTACTCATCTTTAGATGTTTGACAAAACATGAATTAACTTTAAGTTTAATCTCATACTTTCTTTTTAGACTGTGATTTGGTATGGGAAGAGTAGGTTACTTCACTGCAGAGTGCTGGGATTTGTCCGAGTCAGTGAGACCTAATCTTTGATAGAGATTACTCAAAATGAAGAATGAATTGATTTTTTTTGACATCTAATTTGGAGACCAGAAAGTCTCTTTTAAACACATATTTTTCTAGTAATATCCAGAATTGCCTAACTTTCTCATTTTTCCCCCACTCCTGCCTCCCCTTACCCACCCCTTCGTCCTCTCCCCTCCCCACTCTTGAATGGTCTCTTCCATTGTCTCCCAGCTTCTTGCACTCGTCCCTTCATTTCCTTGCCTTACTTTCAACCCCTCTGACCCTCTGCCTCATCATAGTGTTTTTATTTCCTTACCATCTCCTATGACTTGCTCTTTGCCTCATTTTCTGGGTACAAGGATGTGGTCTACAAAGATTTCACAGTAATATCTGTTCTCACCATCTGTGTGCTTGCCATTTAAAAGTTATCATGGTTGAAATACTGTAATAAAATTATTAAAAAGTTACATTCTTTCACAGTATACATTGGCTATATATTTTACAGATGCCAAAGTTATACCAGGAAAAAGCTAAATTCATTAATTCAAGTTTTTACTTGTGCTGTGGTGACTTGGATCAGTGTGTGTCCTAAAATGAAACCCAGTGCCTTTCTTATAGAAATAACCATCTTGATTTAATATTTGAGAAGCATAAAAAATGTGAAGTTTTAATACATCTCAGGAAATTTAAATGTCATTACTTCATTGGACTAAAGACCAAAAGGAAGTTGGAAAGGCTTTAGCTAAAACAATTGAACTGTAAGTAAGAATCTTAATGGTGAATTTTCTAATTGGTTTTCTGAGGTATCCAAGGATATCGGAATACATGCAAAGACACATAGAGAGGTCAGAAAATGGAGTGATTGGATTAATAAATGGTTTTTGTTTGTTTATTTAAGGCGGATGGCAGGATGAAACCTGGCCAGATGGTTGGACTGCGGTGACAAGAGATGGAAAGCGGTCTGCTCAGTTCGAGCACACCCTGCTAGTTACGGACACTGGCTGTGAAATCCTAACCCGGCGGCTTGATAGCACACGGCCTCACTTCATGGCCCAATTTTAATTTCTTCTGAGATGGCACATCTCAGTAGGACCTTTTGGCTGTACTATGCATTTTACTGAGAGTACAGAATGGGAGAGGACATTTTTTATTACTCGTTTTGTTTTGACTATAGATAAGGAAGGACTACAGCATTTGATGTTTGTCCTCAAGAACTTGTCTTGGGTCTAAAAAAGCTGAGAAGAATAAAGGAGCCATTTCTTAACTCCTTTCAGTGCTCCTCTGTCCCCCTCAAAATCCCTGCACTCCTCTCTTCTGATTTGCCCTTTGAGCACTTTTACTTAAACCTGCTTCTAGTTGCTTTTATCACTGCCGCAATTGGGCCATCAAGAGCCAGCTGCTTTCCAGGTGAATGTTGAAGATGAGAATCCTTGAAACATCAGCAACATGTGTTGCTCCAGATTTATTATATATGTATGGAAATATGTATGTGTACCTTTTAAATTCCATATATGTAATTAACGAGCACTATGTGACCTGGGGTTTGTGCTCTGACAGGTCATATGCTGTCATAAGTGGATCCATAGTTTGCAGTGATTTAATTCCTAGTTGGGAATTGGCCTCCCTCCTCCCCTGTGCTAATTATTTACTCTTGTGTGTAAGGAAGCACTGGGTCAGTGAGACTCTCTCCAATTTGGACTCTGTGTTGGTGAGTAGATAATGGCAAAATTCTCTTTGGAAAAAGGTTGTCAGGCTTCTTAAAATCTAATTTATGGCAAAAATAGTCCTGCTCCAAGTGGTAGTGCTGGCTGTTGCAGAGCATGAGAATTCTGTAATACATTGCTCCCTTTTTTCCCCTATTTTATTTCAAGGTCATCCCTTGGAGATAGTCAGAGAAGGGTGGAAGTTGCACTGTGGAGGTTGGTGGGGAAAGACAGTTCTGAAATCTGTCCAGCAGTGAGCAGAATAAGTCAGGTGGGCTGTGAGGTTCTAACATTTAGTAAGGCTAGTGATGAGAAAGCAACTTCTTGAAGACTGGACTGTTTGCCTGCAGTAGGCATGCAACTGTCCTTCGTGTGCTGGTAACAGACTCACCTAAACATGGCTGGGAACCTCATTAGAAATGACCTCAGCTGCCCAGTATCTTACGTTCCTTTCAGTAGTTAGTCCAAATGGGAGTGTATCCAGTGAAGACATATCAGATCAAAGTCATTGTCATTAAGAGAGTACTTGATTACTGCATATTTGGTAACTTACTTGTAAGATAATTTGATACCACTGACATGTTATATTTGTGTGAGAACATCTATCCCAGAGTGCCTCAGACCTTTATTGCTTTAAAAGAATTACAATGTTTTCATTACTTTTATTATTTTAATGATTTAGTAAAGTGACCGAATCTAGTATAGACTTTGGGGGTATGTGTGTGAAGTTTTTTATCAAACTGTAATATTTGTGAATGGAATGCCTTGCAATATGAATGTTAATATAATGTGTAAAGGGAGATTAAAAAGTTTGAATGATTATCCCACCATGTAGTCATTAACTTTGCTGCATTTTTGGGGATTTCAGAGGGAGGTGGTGGGAATGGGTGACTGATTTCATAATCTAAAACTCATGACCATTTGAGTAAAAATACTTCTTCAACTCTAATGACTTTATAAAAAGTCCAGTAATGTGTTCAGTTCAGCAGTCGACCAGCAGCATTTGAGATGCAACCATATTTTTGGACATTTTTAAGACAGAGGTTGGAATATGTAGGGGAGCATTTTATTTGCAGACAGTGGATTTAATATTTTGTGCTTATTCAGTGCCTATCATTAGAAAATAAGCACAAGGAAGAAATATTGGTGGGATAGGTTTTTTTATTAAGTAAAACACCACAATGGTGATGATACTTTTCTCAGTTTGGGAGATTTTAAAGTGGTATGAGCTCTAGTCTAATTGTATATACCTAATTACAAGTGTAATTCAAGTTAGATGAGAAAACATCTAATTCCATGATTCTGCTAACTTTTCAACATAAGTGTATTAACTTTTTATTTTTGTATTGTTTTAAATAATGTTTTTGCCTTTTCATTTTTTGTATTTTGCTGACAGTGGATTAAGGTACATTAGAATCCATTCACCAACCTTAATACCACTTACTATGCACATGTCTAAATTAATAGGAAAAGGAGGTCTAGGAATTTGTTTTGCTCTCTTAGCTTAATTCCTTAGTTTGTCCTATAACTGCCTCTGGTTTTTAACTGAGTATGGTTCACATTGAGAGCAGGATGCTTCACTTTGCTAAAGCCCTCATGGTTATATGTAACAGCTATTTCTTTTTTAGTTTTTTTACTTATAACTTTTATTTTGAAAATTTTCAAAGTTACAGAAAAGTTGAAAGGTATAGTACAATGAAGTAATCCTATCTTTTCCTATATTCAGCAATTGGTATTTGCTACCTTTCTCTCTATAAGCACTTTTTTTTTGAAGTGTGGCATCATACTTTATTACTGTATTACAGCATATCTCTTAAAACCTAAGTACATCTCCTGTGTGATCATAATACGTTATCACACCCAAGGAAGTTAACACCGATACAGAATGGTCTACTGTATAGTACTTACTCAAAATTGAATCATTTCCCTTAAAATGTTCTTTAAAGCTTCTCTTCTTTTTTTAAACCCAGAACCCAACCAAACCCACGGCATTCCGCTGCCATGTATCTTCTTTTTTTGATCTTTTATGAACTTGACACGACAAAGCAGTCTAGTTAGTTTGTAGAATTCTGTATTTCTTTGCTTGTTTCTCCAGAGTAGGGTCAGGATAAACATTGTAACAGAAGACTCCACAGATGGCATGTCCCATTCATTGCACCATGTAACAGCAGGAGGCTCATAATGTCACATTACTGCTGATGTAAATTTGATCACTTGGTTTCTGTCAGTTTTTTCCATTTTAAGAGTCTCTTTTTCTTAAGCTATAATCTGACAGGAGATATTTGAGACCATTTGGATATCCTGTTCACTCAGTGGTTTCAGTGGTCATTGATCATCCTTGACAGAATCCATTCTTTTACTACATTTGGTGGCTGCAAATTGAGTTTCTGAATCTAGTATTGCATGTACATTAGCTGACACACTTTTATAAAGAAGCACTTTTTTCCTTCCCTTTACCCACTTTTTTTGAGTAACAATGTGAGCTCATTGATTCTTTTTAAAAAGTGTATTGCATTACTGTAATTGGTCCACATTTGTGGGAGCACCTTGAAGCTTATTCAAGGGTCTCAGTAAAAGGAGTACAGAGTACTGGTTTAACAATTCTTTGAAGTAAATTTTGATCCTATTTTATTCCAAATTTTATAAACTATAAGCTGCTTTTTAACAATGCATGCAGTGGATTTTGGAGGCAAAACATGCAGAAGGAGTGGAGTGGGGGGGCAGATGTTTGAGAAATAGAAATATTGGAACCTGTTGAGATAGAATAAGATTCTGTCTATGTTTACTGTGTTTGACTTCTACAAGCTCTCTCTAGTTAAAAGATAAATTATACCACATGCAGTGTGGCTGTGTGGCCCATTTCCAATAGAGCAGAGAAAAACATCTGGACATTAATGTTTTAGGAGTAAATTGTTTTACAATATAGGCTGAATTATGCTAACATTCTGAAAGTCATGAATGTTCATTGTAAAAATGAACATCTAGACTTCTGGGAAGATGGTGGCATGAGCAGGGCAGCAGAAATCTCCTCCCAACACTATATTTATCTACGAAAATACAGCAAATACAACTATTCCTAAAAGAGAGACCAGAATACACAGGAAAGCGCACAGCATGCAGCTACCCCCGAGAGGACTCGGCACCCAAGAGGCGGGTAAGATACGGAGCCGCGACGTGGCGGGACCCGAGCACTCCCCCACCCCAGCACACCTGTGGGAGGAGAGGATTCAGAGCCGGGAGGGAGTGGAAGTACACCCCGCGAAGTAGCCAGCCCCGGTGATCTGCGCAGGGAGTGCTGACCCACATTGCGCAGTGTAGCGGAGATTGGAGAGACAGAGAAGCAGAATCTGAGCGGGGAAGGCGCCAGGGTGCTTGCAGCCGGCTCCCGGGAAGGAAAAAAAAAGCGCGCGCTTTTCTTCAGCGGTCTTAAAGACACAGGAGCCAAGCGGAGAAGCCGGATCGCCCTGGCACACTCAGCCCAGAAGGCTGGGAGTCCTGGGGAGTTTTGGACGCCTTAGCTGGCGACTGGGGAAGCGTAGCCGTACTTACACTTCTTACTGAGATCAACAGCCTCCCATTCGTTCCCACCCTGGCCAGAGCTATAAAGGGCCCTGCGGAGCGGTGCGGCCACGGCTGCGGAATACTGGGGTAACAGTGCCACCTACAGCATCCCCACAGAATCTACTCCCGGTGGGCGTTTTTTTTGTTTTGTTTTTTTGTTTTTTCCTTTCTTTTTTCTTCTCTTTTTAAAGTCTTAAAGAGCCCAGCTGACATACGTGACAACTACCAGCGACCACTTCTATAGCCATGAAAAGACAGAGGAATATGGTTCAGACCAAAATCAACCAGACAACCCCAGAGAGGGAGCCTAAGGGATGGAAATGCACAGCCTTCCTGAAAAAGAATTCAGAATAAAAGTCATAACCGTGCTGATGGACCTACAGAGAAATGTGCAAGAGCTGCGGGAGGAAGTGAGGTAAGTGAGAAAAGACAACGCAGAAATCAGACAAGCGATCGACGGGCTTAACAGCAGACTGGACAAGATGCAAGAGACTATTAATGGAATAGAAATCAGAGAACAGGAATACAGAGAAGCTGAGGCAGAGAGAGATAAAAGGATTTCTAGGAATGAAAGAATATTAAGAGAACTGTGTGACCAATCCAAACGGAACAATATTCGCATTATAGGAGTACCAGAGGAAGAAGAGAGAAAAAGGGATAGACAGTGTCTTTGAAGAAATAATTGCTGAAAACTTTCCCTCGCTGGGGAAGGAAATAGTCTCGCAGTCCATGGAAGCCCACAGATCTCCCAACACAAGGGACCCAAGGAAAGACAACACCAAGACACATAATAATTAAGATGGCAAAGATGGGGATACTTCCGGGAAGATGGCGGTGTGAGCAGAGCGGCAGAAATCTCCTCCCAACACTGTATTTATCTACGAAAACACAGCAAATACATCTATTCCTAAAAGAGAGACCAGAATACACAGGAAAGCGCACAGCGTGCAGCTACACCCGAGAGGACTCGGCACCCCAAGAGGTGGGTAAGATACGGAGCCGCGACCTGGCGGGACCCGAGCACTCACCAAACCCAGCGCACCGGCGGGAGGAGAGAATTCAGAGCCGGGAGGGAGTGGAGGTGCACCCCACAAAGTAGCCAGCCCCGGTGATCTGCGCGGGGAGCGCTGACCCACATTGTGCTGTGCAGCGGAGATTGGAGAGACAGAGGGGCAGAATCTGAGCGGGGAACGTGCCAGGGTGCTTGCAGCCGGCTGCTGGGAAGGAAAAAAAAAAGCGCATGCTTTCTTCAGCGGTCTTAAAGAGACAGGAGCCCAGCGGAGGAGCCGGATCACCCCAGCACACTCAGCCCAGCAGGCTAGGAGTCCTGGGGAGTTTCAGACGCCTTAGCTGGCGACTGAGGAAGCGTAGCCATACTTACACTTCTCACTGAGATCAACAGCCTCCTATTCGTTCCCACCCCTGCCAGAGAGATAAAGGGCCCTGCGGAGCAGCGCAGCCACAGCTGTGGAATAGTGGGGCAATAGCGCCACCTACAGCATCCCCACAGAATCTACATCCGGTGGGCATTTTTTGTTTTGTTTTTTCTTTTCTTTCTTTTTTTCTTTTTTTTATTTCTTTCTTCTTTTTTTCTTTTTTTTCTCTTTTTTCTTCTCTTTTTAAAGTCTTAAAGAGCCCAGCTGACATACATGGCAATTATCAGTGACCAATTCTATAGCCATGAAAAGACAGAGGAGTATGGTTCAGACCAAAATCAACCAGACAACCCCAGAGAGGGAGACTGAAGTGATGGAAATGCACAGTCTTCCTGAAAAAGAATTCAGAATAAAAGTCATAACCATGCTGATGGACCTACAGAGAAATGTGCAAGAGCTGAGGGAGGAAGTGAGAGAACTGAGGAAAGACAATGCAGAAATCAGACAAGCGATCGACGGGCTTAACAGCAGAATGGATGAGATGCAAGAGACTTTAATGGAATAGAAATCAGAGAACAGGAATACAGAGCACCTGAGGCAGAGAGAGATAAAAGGATTTCTAGGAATGAAAGAATATTAAGAGAACTGTGTGACCAATCCAAACGGAACAATATTCGCATTATAGGAGTACCAGAGGAAGAAGAGAGAAAAAGGGATAGACAGTGTCTTTGAAGAAATAATTGCTGAAAACTTTCCCATGTTGGGGAAGGAAATAGTCTCGCAGTCCAGGGAAGCCCACAGATCTCCCAACACAAGGGACCCAAGGAAGACAACACCAAGACTCATAATAATTAAGAAGGCAAAGGTCAAAGATAAAGACAGAGTATTAAAGGCAGCTAGAGAGAGAAAAAACATCACCTACACAGGAAAACCCATCAGACTATCATCAGACTTCTCAACAGAAACCTTACAGGCCAGAAGAGAATGGCATGATATAGTTAACGTAATGAAACAGAAGGGCCTCGAACCAAGAATATTGTATGCAGCACGATTATCATTTAAATATGACGGAGGGATTAAACAATTTCCAGAGAAACGAAAGTTGAGAGTGTTTGCCTCTGATAAACCACCACTACAGGATATCTTAAACAGACTGCTCTAGAGGGAAGCACCCCTAAGGCTAAAGAGATGTCACCAGAGAAAATCATAGCAAAGAAAGCAGACCATCCAAATACTAACTAAAGGCAAAGAATAAAACACCTAGTATATAAAGAATGGAGGAGGAAGAATAAGAAGGGAGAGAAATAAACATCAGATGGTGTTTACAATAACTTAACCAGAAAGTTAAGTTAGATTGTTAAACAGTAAAGAAGCAACCCTTGAACCTTTGGTAACCACGAATCTAAAGCCCGCACTGGCAATAAGTACATATCTATCAATAATCACCCTAAATGTAAATGGACTGAATGCACCAATCAAAAGACACAGAGTAACAGAATGGATAAAAAAGCAAGACCCATCTGTATGCTGCATACAAGAGACTCACCTCAAACCCAAAGATATACACAGACTAAAAGTGAGGGGATGGAAAAAGATAATTCATGCAAACAACAAAGAGAAAAAAGCAGGTGTTGCAGTACTTGTATCAGACAAAACAGACTTCAAAACGAAGAAAATAGCAAGAGATAAAGGACATTACATAATGATAAAGGGGTCAGTCCAACAAGAAGATATAACCATTATAAATATATACGCACCCAGCACAGGAGCACTGGCATATGTGAAACAAATACTAACAGAATTAAAGGGGGAAATAGACAGCAATGCATTCATTTTAGTAGACTTCAACACACCACTCACTCCAAAGGACAGATCAACCAGGCAGAGAATAAGTAAAGACACAGAGGCACTGAACAACAGACTAGAACAGATGGACCTAACAGACATCTACAGAACTCTGCACCCAAAAGCAACAGGATACACATTCTTCTCAAGTGCACATGGAACATTTTCCAGAATAGACCACATACTAGGCCACAAAAAGAACCTCGGTAAATTCAAAAATATTGAAATGCTACCAACCAACTTCTCAGATCACAAAGGTATAAAACTAGAAATAAATTTTAGAAAGAAACCAACAAGGCTCACAAATACATGGAGACTTAACAACGTTCTCCTAATTAATCAATGGGTTAACGACCAAATGAAAACAGAAACCAAAGAATATATGGAGACTAATGACGACAACAACACAAAGCCACAACTTCTGTGGGACGCAGCAAAGGCAGTTCTAAGAGGAAAGTATATTGCAGTCCAGGCCTATTTAAAGAAGGAAGAACATTCCCAAATGAATAGTCTAAAGACACAATTACTGAAATTGGAAAAAGAAGAACAAATGAGACTCAAAGTGACCAGAAGGAGGGACATAATAAAGATCAGAGAAGAAATAAATAAAATTGAGTAGAATAAAACAAAAAATCAATGAAACCAAGAGCTGGTTGTTTGAAAAAATAAACAGAATAGATAAACCCCTAGCCAGACTTACTAAGAGAAAAAGAGGATCTACACAATTAAAAAGAATCAGAAATGAGAAAAGAAAAACAATGACGGACCCCACAGAAATACAAAGAATTATAAGAGAATATTATGCGAATCTATATGCTAACAAGCTGGAAAACATAGAAGAAACGGACAACTTCTTCGAAAAATACAACCTTCCAAGACTGACCAAGCAAGAAACAGAAAAACTAAACAGACCAATCACCAGCAATGAAATTGAATCGGTAATCAAAAAACTACCCAAGAACAAAATCCCCGGACTAGATGGATTCACCTCTGAATTCTACCAGATATATAGAGAAGAAATAACACCCATTCTCCTTAAAGTTTTCCAAAAACTAGAAGAGGAGGGAATACTTCCAAACTCATTCTATGAAGCCAGCATCACTCTTATACCAAAACCTGGCAAAGACCTCACCAAAAAAGAAAATTACAGACCAATATCCCTGATGAATGTAGATGCAAAAATACTCAACAAAATATTAGCAAACCGAATTCAAAACTACATCAAGAGGATCATACACCATGATCAAGTGGGATTCATCTCAGGGATGCAAGGATGTTATAACATTCGAAAATCCATCAACATCATCCACTACATCAACAAAAAGAAGAACGAAAACCACATGATCATCTCCATAGATGCTGAAAAAGCATTTGACAAAATTCAGCATCCGTTCCTGATTAAAACTCTCAACAAAATGGGTATAGACGGCAAGTACGTCAACATCATAAAGGCTATAATATGACAATCCCACAACGAACATCATACATAACGGCGAGATGCTGAAAGCTTTTCATCTAAGATCAGGAACAAGACAGGGATGCCCACTCTCTCCACTGTTATTCAACATAGTACTGGAGGTCCTAGCCATTGCAGTCAGACAAAACAAGGACATACAAGGCATCGATTGGTAAGAAGAAGTCAAATTGTCACTATTTGCAGATGACATGATACTGTACATAAAAAACCCTAAAGACTCCACTCCAAAACTACTAGAACTAATATCTGAATCGGCAAAGTTGCAGGATACAAAATTAACACACAGAAATCTGTTGCTTTCCTGTACACTAACGATGAACTTACAGAAAGAGAAATCAGAAAAACAATTCCATTCACAATTGCATCAAGAAGAATAAAATACCTAGGAATAAACCTAACGAAGGAAGTGAAAGCCCTGTACTCTGAAAACTACAAGACACTCCTAAGAGAAATTAAAGAGGACACTAGCAAATGGAAATGCATCCCATGCTCTTGGCTAGGAAGAATAAATATTGTCAAAATGGCTATACTACCTAAAGCAATCTACAGATTCAACGCAGTCCCTATCAAACTACCAATAGCTTTCTTCAGTGAGCTGGAACAAATAATTCTAAAATTCATATGGAACCACAAAAGACCCCGAATAGCCAAAGCAATCCTGAGAAGGAGGACTAAAACAGGGAATTACGCTCCCTGACTTCAAGCTGTACTACAAAGCCACAGTAATCAAGACAATATGGTATTGGCACAAAAACAGACCCACAGACCAGTAGAACAGAATAGAAAATCGAAACATAAACCCAAACATATACAGTCAATTAATATTTGCTAAAGGAGCCTTGGATATACAATGGGGAGATGACAGCCTCTTCAGCAGCTGGTGTTGGAAAAACTGGATGGCTACATGTGAGAGAATGAAACTGGACTACTGTCTAGCCCCATACACAAAGGTAAACTCAAGGTGGAACAAAGACCTGAATGTAAGTCATAAAACCATAAAACTCTTAGAAAAAAACATAGGCAAAAATCTCTTGGACATAAACATGAGCGACTTCTTCGTGAACATATCTCCCCGGGCAAGGGAAACAAAAGCAAAAATGAACAAGTGGGACTATATCAAGCTGAAAATATTCTGTACAGCAAATGACACCATCAGTAGAACAAAAAGAGATCCTACAGTATGGGAGAATATATTCATAAATGACGTATCTGATTAAGGGTTGACATCCAAAATATATAAAGAACTCACGCACCTTAACAAACAAAAAGCAAATAATCCAATTAAGAAATGGGCAGAGGACATGAATAGACACTTCTCTAAAGAAGAAATTCAGATGGCCAGCAGGCACATGAAAAATGCTCCACATCGCTAATCATCAGAGAAATGCAGATTAAAACCACAATGAGATATCACCTCACACCAGTGAGGATGGCCAACATCCAAAACACAAGCAACAACAAATGTTGGCGAGGATGTGGAGAAAAGGGAACCCTCCTACACTGCTGGTGGGACTGCAAATTAGTTCAACCATTGTGGAAAGCAGTATGGAGTTCCTCAAAAAACTCAAAATAGAAATACCATTTGACCCAGGAATTCCACTCCTAGGAATTTACCCTAAGAATGCAGCAGCCCAATTTGAAAAAGACAGATGCACCCCTATGTTTATAACAGCACTATTTACAATAGCCCGGAAATGGAAGTGTCCATCAGTAGATGAATGGATAAAGAAGAAGTGGTACATATACACAATGGAATATTATTCAGCCATAAGAAGAAAACAAATCCTACCATTTGCAACAACATGGATGGAGCTAGAGGGTATTATGCTCAGTGAAATAAGCCAAGCCGAAAAGACAAGTATCAAATGATTTCACTCATATGTGGAGTATAAGAACAAAGAAAAAATACTGAAGGAACAAAACAGCAGCAGACTCACAGAACCCAAGAATGGACTAATAGTTACCAAAGGGAAAGGGACTGGGGAAAATGGGTGGGAAGGAAGGGATAAGAGGGAAAAAGGGGCAGTATGATTAGCAGACGTAATGTTGGGGGGCACGGGGAGGGCTGTACAACTCAGAGAAAACAGGTATATATAGCATCTCACTACGCTGATGGACAGTGACTGTAATGGGGTTGATGGGGGGGACCTGATGAAGTGGCAGTTTAATAACCATAATATTGCACATATAATTGTAGATTAATTATACCAAAATAAATTATATTAAAAAAAATGAACATCTGAGGGAAGTTTAGCTTATCACAGGCTCCATGCATGGAAATTCTCTGGCCCCAGTGTGTTTGAACTCTGAAGGGCAACCAGCTGTTGTGGCTGCCTCCCTTAACCTCTTTTGGTGCTAAGCATGAAAAAAGTGGTTTGCATTTAGTTATTTTGCAAAAAAAAAAAAGGAATAAAGTGGCTTGGCTATGTGTTAGCCACTGCTTTTAATTTTCAGGACTGTGGGTGCGCAAAAACAGAATTCTGTATATGGCAATTCTGTGGTAATATTAAAAATGTCAACACTGCTATATCTTACTAAAATGTGTCAAAAAGTCAATATGTGGTGCACCCAAGAAGGGCTTCCTTGAAATATTTTCACTTGTCACTAATATGTTTGTTATCGTCCAAAGTGTTTTAATGATTTTTCTTAACGGGTATTAAACCTTTTTGCTATTACTCCTGGCTCCTCATCGTATCCCAACAAGAAGCACATGCCAGCACAGAACTTGAACAAGACACGTACAAGACCAACATTCAGGATACCAGGTGATTTTTCTAATTTTTTACCTACTTGCATGGCTAGGACAAATCACTATACTTCTCACTGGAGACCTCCTATCTGTGGAATAACACAACTTTTAATATTCTATATATAATGGGCTATAAAGGAAATTTGCTTTATTTCAGTATTTGGACCCAATAAAAAGTTCAGGCTAGAATTTTTAAGACTTTTTCAGTAAATCTGAGCCCTGGGTGATTCTGAGGAAAAAGCCAAATATAAGGACTTTGGTATTAAGATACTAATTAGAGAAAGTGCAAAGCGACTTCAGAACACATTTCTGCTGTTCTATCTTGCTTAAGATAATCTTCATATTTTAGGCAACCAGAGTTTTCAGTCTGTGTCTAAACTGGAGGTAATTGTGTGGTGGATTGGCACTCCTTTCTTGAAAGAAGCATGTACATATTTACCTCATCCCAAGGGATTCTGTTAGAATGTCCCTTTGATAAAAATCAATCTGCTTAAAAGCCCATTCCATCTACTTTTTTCCCATAAAAAAAATTTCCACCCAACGTAATTTGTGTTATGGGCTCTATGTTCCTGTTCACTTCATAGTTGTTCCTTTAAAGACAAAATTCCGTTGGTATAGTTCTTTGTATTTATTGTCTAAATAATTGTATAAATATACTTAAAATGTTTTCCAGATGTCTTTGTCGTATACTTTTTCTAGGGAATTTTCTGACAAAGAATCTGATCTTGCATGTTAATTGAAACAGAATTGGCTGAATCCAAAGTTGTTCTTTTCTCTGAGTCACAAACTGTCTCTAGGGCCAAAGAACTGTCAGATACTTGAGGACTTTGATCATCAGCCTAATTGGAAGATTGGTATCCAAGCAGAAAATATTCTGAAGCATTCTGTACATGTAAAATATGTTCCCCCTTCCTCAAAACAACAGAGTATTTTGAGAACTGCCAGCTATTTTGCATTCAAATGGGAAAAATGGAAGTAGCATGTATATTTCTGGAGCTATAGTTGTATACACGTTAACTGGCTCCACTGTGATAGTTTTTTGGATGTAGTGCAGATTTTTCCTCACCTCCATCCCCAAAACCTCCATCATTCCAACTGTTCTACTTTATATTTTAGCTTTCTGTGCATGTAATAAAGAGCTTGTTCCGAATTAGACATGTTTGTATATGGACTTTCTCCAGTGAACATCACTAGGTGTGTGAAATAGGAAGCAGAAGAGCCCAATATGCTGAAGGTGGAAGTGTAGGCGAGATATGAAAAGTGCAAGGTACATGAAGAGTTTTCAATGAAAAAGTTCCTTGAAGTTAGTTTCTAATATTGGAATATTTTAGTTCCTTTAATTAAAAGAAGAATTTACTAGCATTCATGAAGTATTCAGTGGAAATTAGCCATTTATGTTAAACTTCCTTTTGTCCAAGAAAGTTTAAAGATACTTTAAAAAAAAACTGCCGAAAATATACTTCTAAGATAGTAAAATCCTAATGTTGGGAAATCAGGAGAGACTTGCTGACATGTACATGGTGGTTTTTACCCTGTGTTGTACCTATACCTTCTTACAAAAGCTATTGCAGCAATATATGTAACATCCTAGATGCCACCCAAGAGGATGTGTTAAAAGGATCTTAAAATCACTTTGTCTTTATAGTTCATGATCCAAGAATCCTTAAGTAAAGATCTTATAAACTTGATTCTTCATACTGGTTCTTAGAAAGAGACTAGTGCTTTCAGCTAGGAAATGTTACTTGTTAAACTGAATTAGCTGGCTCAAGAATACATAAACTGTGACATTAGTGAAAAGTAAACTCCCTAATTGGCCAGCTATAAGATTTGGAGTTACATCATTTTAATGTCTTAAAACTGCTTTTACATATTGGTGAATATAAAAATGCTTGCCATTCTCGATCATGTATACCTCATGTATGAGAAGAAAAAGGGGGAAAAACTTCAAAAATAACTACAAGCTTTCTTCTACATTACCTTGCATACCCATTTTATTACTGCAGTTGCCCAAGGCAATAATAACAGTTGAGCCTTGAACATCACAGGTTTGAATTGCATGGGTCCATTTAAACACAGCTTTTTTTCAATAAATATGTTGGAAATTTGGAGATTTGTGACAATTTGAAAAACTTTAGCTTGAATACAGTATATAATAGACTAATGCATCAGTTTATGTTATTGTAAGTCTGGTCAACAGTAAGCTGTTAGTAGTTGAGTTTTGGGGGAGTCACAAAGTATATGCAGTTTTTTTTACTGTGTGCAGGAGTTGGTATTCTAACATCCATGTTGTTAAAGCGTCAGCTGTACTTCTAGAAGGCTGGTTATACCAAACCTGATTAAAAGCACACTTCCTAAAGATGGGTGTAGATAAAATGAGAGTTCCTGTGGCCAGGATTCTCGTCTCGACCTGGTTGGCTAGCTCACTCGGCACATGTATGGGCAATACATTGCTATTGACTCGATATAAAGAGCTCTGCCCAGTTGTCTGGGCAACAGGGTGGCACGGCTGCAAGATTGCATGAGAGCAGAGCAGAGCCTGGAGTGGTGGCAGTGCCAAGGACAGAGGCCCAGAGGATGGCTGTGTGGTCAGAGAGGCCCAGAGGCAGAGACCAGCTTGCTGCATGCAGACTCTCTCTGAGTGAACAGGATTTTAGTGATTGACCTGCCACCATGGAAATAAAGTTGGGTATAACCCTTTCACCCCAAGAACGTTTTACTGTCATTTTCTTTCATCACACTGAATCCATAGTGGACTTACTGGGGGCTGAAACCCATTGGTAAGACAGTTGGCGTAGGCAGCAGATTCATGGTTGACCAAGGAAAAAGGCTGCCCTTATAGGAGGGGTGCTTCAGCAGGCTGCCCCTATGAATGGGGAGACAGTGGATTGTCCCGCAATGAGTATGTGGTCTGAGGTGGCTTGTCTCCTAGAGGGCTGGGCCTTGCCCCAGGACTGGAGGCAAGTGGAGGTGTACCTGAGGCAGTAGGGGTGGCCCTCAGTATAGTAAGTAGGTCTTTTGAGAGACAGAGTGCCCGTGAGGCAGCAGGGACTGTGGGTTGGGTGCTTCTCGTGGTATTAAATGCCTACAGAAGAGAAAGACACGCTCCTGAAAAAGACCCAAGAAATGGTGGCACAAGAATGCGAGCTGCAAACTGCTGTGAATTCAATGAAGGAAATGGCATTGATGTGAGAGGAGGCAGCATGAGAACGCCGGCAGCAAGGTGCCTTTGAAGAGGTAAAAGATTCCTCACAGAATGAGGTGGCAGCGCTGCAAGGTGCTCTGAAGGAGGAAAAGGCCATAAAGGAAAAAGATGAACTCCTGAGAGGAGCACCGGCAGAGGCGGCATGAGAACGCCAGCTGCGAAGCATTGAGCTGAAGGTAAGAGAGCTTCTGAAGACTAAGCTAGCATTGCTGTGCGGCACTGTAGCAGAGGAGGCACTTGGGGGAGTGGAGAGAAAGGTGCCATCAGCCCCGGAAATGGAGGCGCTGGGGAAGAATGAGGGGGTAGTGCCGGGGGCCCTGGCCCCTCCTCTACTGAAAGCACACCCAGTGGTTGTAAAGAAAATAAAGACCCAGCAGCCGAGTGTTCCCCAAAGAGAGGAGCAGCCCCTTCTCCAGGTTGAGGAGCATTCTATACTCTGCCCCTATACTCAGGCTGAAGCAATGAGAACATGGAAAGAAATAAGGTCTGCTACTTACAAGAAGAAGGTAAAGGGCCCCATAAGCATTACGAGGACCCAGATGTGGGTTGATTTAATATAGGCAGGAGCAGATGGAAGGAAATTAGACGGCAAGCCAAAAGGACCTTACTGGAGCTATGTCAACAACTGAAACCAGAATAGCAGTTCAAGCCATTAAGACCAAAGAGGCAAAGGGTCAGAGACAGAGCAAGATAGGCCTGTGTCACACTCAACCCAGCAGACTGGGAATGTTAAGGAACTTCAGGCACCCTAACCCCCTGGGTGGCAATGCAGCTCCGAAGCCCCTCACGGTGATAAGCAGCCTGCCATTCCTTCCCACCCCCGCTGGCACTGCAAGCAAACGGGCTGACCTGCCATTGCTGCAGAACAGCCAGGGAGCAAGGCTGCTCCCTGCATGCGATTGACTGGCACAGACAGCGGAGACCAGCACAGAGTCCTGGAGGCACAAAGGGGCTCTGTTCTTGTGGCAGAACACGTGCCGCTTGCCTGCAACCCCTGCCAGTGCCCTAGGCCATTACGAGGGCTGGCCTGCCCATGAAAGCTCTGGGGTTAATGCAGAGGATGCTCCCTGCGTGCGGTTGCCCAACACAGACCGTGGAGATGGGCACGGATACCGGGATGCACAAAGAGGCTTTGCTCTTGTGGCAGAACACGCGCTGTTGGCCTGCGACTCCTGCCATTGCCCTAGGCCATCTCAAAGGTGGGCCTGCCCATGGCAGCTTAGCAGGTTGACTCAGAGTCTGCTCCCTGTGTGTGCTTAACTGACACAGACAGTGGAGACAGGCAAGGTGACCAGAAGCAGGAAGGGACTTTGTTCTCCCAGCTGACACACGTGCCACTTGTGTTGCAATGAAAGGGAGAAGAACCTTGTTCAATCCAAAATCACTCAAACACCAGAGAGAGAGCTTGGGACTGAAATCACAAATCTTCCTGAAAAAGAATTCAAAATAAATGTCATAAGCATGTTGACGGAGTTTCAGAGAAACAGTCAAGAGTTAAGGGATGAATTCAGGAGGGAAATAACAGAAATGAAATAAACAATGGAAGGATTTAAGAGCAGACTGGATGAGGCGGAAGAGACTGTTAATGGAATAGAAATCAGAGAACAGGAATACAGAGAGGCTGAGGCAGAGAGAGATAAAAGGATCTCTAAGAATGAAAAAGAGAACTGTGTGACCAATCCAAATGGAACAATATTCGCATTATAGGGATAACAAAAGAAGAGAGAGAAAAGGGGATAGAAAGTATCTTTGAAGAAATAAATGCAGAAAACTTCCCCACTCTGGGGAAGGAAATAGACTCTCAGACCATGGAAGTCCACAGATCTCCCAACACGAGGGACCCAAGGAGAACAACAACAGGACACATAATAATTAAAATGACAAAGGTCAAACACAAGGACAGAGTATTAAAAGCAGCCAGAGAGAGAAAAAAAGATCACAAACAAAGGAAAACCCATCAGGCTATCATCAGACTTCTCACCCAAAACCTTACAGGCCAGAAGGGAATGGCATGATATATTCAATACAATGAAACAGAAGAGCCTCGAACCAAGAATACTGTATCCAGCAAGATTATCGTTTAAATTTGAAGGTGGGATTAAACAATTCCCAGATAAGCAAAAGTTGAGGGAATTTACCTCCCACAAACCATCTCTCCAATGTATTTTAAAGGGACTGCTCTAGATAGAAGTATGCCTAAGGCTAAATAGCCATCACCAGAGAAAACCACAGCAAAGAAAGTAGACCAACCAAATACTAACTAAAGGCAAAATAAAATCAACTATCCACAAAATCAGTCAAGGGAAACACAAAGAGGGCAGAATAAAACACCTAATATATAAACAGAGGAGGAGGAAGAAAAAGAAGGGAGAAAAATAAAGAATCATTAGACTGTATTTATAATAGTGTAATAAGTGAGTTACGTTAGATGGTTAGATAGTAAAGAAGCTGCCCTTGAACCTTTGGTAAACATGAATCCAAAGCCTGCAATGGCAATAAGTACATATCTATCGATAATCACCCTAAATGTAAATGGACTGAATGCACCAATCAAAAGGCACAGAGTAATAGAATGGATAAAAAAGCAAGACCCATATATATGCTGCCCACAAGAGACTCACTTAAAACCCAAAGACATACACAGACTAAAAGTGAAGGGATGGAAAAAGGTATTTCATGCATACAATAGGGAGAAAAAAGCAGGTGTTGCAGTACTTGTATCAGACAAAATAGACTTCAAAACAAAGTAACAAGAGACAAAGAAGGACATTATATAATAATAAAGGGGTCAGTCCAACAAGAGGATATAACCATTATAAATATATATGCACCCAACACAGTAGCACCTACATTTGTGAAAAAAATACAGAATTAAAGGGGGAAATAGAACGCAATGCATTCATTTTAGGAGACTTCAACACACCACTAACTTGCAAGGACAGATCAACCAGACAGAAAATAAGTAAGGACACAGAGGCACTGAACAACACACTAGAACAGATGGCCCTAACAGACATCTACAGAACTTTTGACCCAAAAGTAGCAGGATACACATTCTTCTCAAGTGCACATGGAACAAGAGACCACATACTAGGCCACAAAAAGAGCCTCAGCAAATTCAAAAAGATTGAAATTGTACCAACCAACTTCTCAGATCACAAAGGCATAAAACTAGAAATAAAGTGCACAAAGAAACAAAATGGCTCACAAATACATGGAGACTTAACAGCATCCTAAATAATCAATGGATCATTAACCATATTAAAACAGAGATCAAGCAATATATGGAGACAAGTGAAAACAACAGCACAATGCCCAAACTTCTCTGGGACGCCACAAAGACAGTTCTAAAGGAAAGTATATAGCATTCTAGGCCTATTGAAAGAAGGAAGAACAACCCCAAATTAATAGTCTAAATTCACAGTTGTTGAAACTGGAAAAAGAAGAATAAACGAGGCCCAAAGTCAGCAGAAGGAGGGACATAAAGATCTGAGAAGAAATAAAATTGAGAAGAATAAAACAATAGAGAAAAGTTAATGAAACCAAGAGCTGGTTCTTTGAGAAAATAAACAAAATAGATAAACCCCTAGCCAGACTTATTAAGAGAAAAAGAGAATCTACACACATAATCAGAATCAGAAATGAGAAAGGAAAAATCATGACGGACACCACAGAAATACAAATAATTATTAGAGAATACTGGGAAAATCTATATGCTAACAAACTGGATAACCTAGAAGAAATGGAAAACTTTCTAGAAAAATACAACCTTCCAAGATTGACCGAGGAAGAAACAGAAAATCTAAACAGACCAATAACTAGCAATGAAATTGAAATGGTAATCAAAAAACTACCAAAGAACAAAACCCCTGGAGCAGATGGATTCACCCCTGAATTTTATCAGACATTTAGAGAAGACATAATACCATTCCCTTAAAGTTTTCCAAAAAATAGAAGAGGAGGGAACACTTCTAAACTCATTCTATGAAGCCAGCATCACTCTAATGCCAAAACCATGCAAAGACACCACAAAAAAAGAAAACTACAGATCAATATCCCTGATGAACATAGATGCAAAAATACTCCACAAAATATTGGCAAACAGAATTAAAAAGTACATCAAGAGGATTGTACAACATGATCAAGTGGAATTCATCCCATGGATGCAAGGATGGTACATTTGAAGATTCATGAACTACATCCACCACATCAACAAAAAGGACAGAAACCACAAGATCATGTCCATAAATGCTGAAAAAGCCTTCGACAAAATTCAACATCGATTCATGATAAAAACTCTCAAAATGTGTATAGAGGACAAGAACCTCAACATAATAAAGGCCATATATGACAAACCCACAGCCAACATCATAGTTAACAGTAAGAACCTGAAAGCTTTTCCTCTAAGAACGGGAACAAGACATGGATGCCCACTCTCCTGGAGGTCCTAGCCATGGCAAACAGACCACACAAAGAAATAAAAGGCATCCTGATTGCCTATTGTAAATAGTGCTGCGATAAACATAGGGATATATATGTCTTTTTCAAACTGGTCTCCTGCATTCAAGGGTAAATTCCTAGGCGTGGAATTCCTGGGTCAAATGGTATTTCTATTTAGTTTTTTGAGAAACTTCCATACTGCTTTCCACAATGGTTGAACTAATTTACATTCCCACAAGCAGTTTAAGAGGTCTCCCCATTCTCCACATCCTCGCCAACATTTCTTGTTGTTTGTCTTTTCAATAGTGGCCATCCTAACTGGGGTGAGGTGATATCTTATTGTGGTTTTAATTTGCATTTCTTTGATGATTAACGATGTGGAGCACCTTTTCATGGGCCTGCTGGCCATCTGAATTTCTTTGGAGAAGTGTCTAGATCCTCTGCCCATTTTTAATTGGATTATTTGCTTTTTGTTTGTTGGGGTGCATGAACCCTTTGTATATTTTGGATGTCAACCCCTTATCGGATATGTCATTTATGAACATATTCTCCTGTACTGTAGGATGCCTTTCTGTTCTACTGATGGTGTCCTTTGCTGTACAGAAGCTTTTTAGTTTGATGTAGTTCATTTTTGCTTTTGTTTTCCTTGCCCATGGAGATATGTTCATGAAGAAGTTGTTCATGTTTATATTCAAGAGAGTTTTGCCTGTTTTCTTCTAAGTTTTGTGGTTTCATGACTTACATTCAGGTCTTTGGTCCATTTCTAGTTTACTTTTGTGTATGGAGTTAGAGACTAATCCAGTTGATTCTCTTACATGTAGCTGTGCAGTTGCCAACACCAGCTGTTGAAGAGGCTGTCATCTCCCCATTGTATACCTATGACTCCTTTATTGTATATTAATTCACCATATATGTTTGGGTTAATAGCTGGACTCTCTATTCTGTTCCACTGGTCTATGGGTCTGTTCTTCTGCCAGTACAAAAATCTTTTGATTACTGTGACTTTGTAGTAGAGCTTGAAGTTGGGAAGCAAGATACCCCCTGCTTTTTCCTTCCTTCTCAGGATTGCTTTGGCTGTTTGGGGTCTTTTGTGGTTCCATATGAATTTTAGAACTATTTGTTCCAGTTTGTTGAAGAATGTTTTCGGTATTTTGATACAGAATGCATTGAATCTGTAGATTGCTTTAGGCAGGATGGCCATTTTGACAACATTAGTTCTTCCTAGCCTCGAGCATGGGATGAATTTCCATTTATTAGTGTCCTCTTTAATTTCTCTTAGGAGTGTCTTGTAATTTTCAGGGTATAGGTCTTTCACTTCCTTCGTTATGTTTATTCCTAGGCATTTTATTCTTTTTGATGCAATTGTGAAGGGAATTGTTTTCCTGATTTCTCTTTCTGCTAGTTCATCGTTGGTGCACAGGAATGCAACAGATTTGTGTATAAATTTGTATGTTGCAACTTTGCTGAATTCAGGTACTAGTTCTAGTAGTTTTGTAGTGGATTTTTTGTTTTTTTTAATGTACAATATCATGTCATCTGCAAACAGTGACAGTTTGACTTTTTCCCTATCAATGTGGGTGTCTTTACTTCTTTGTGGTGTCTGGACAGAACGTTCTTGTGGTGGAAGGGTCATACCTGTTGCAGGAGCATTGTGTATTTTCTTCAGTCCATGTCACCAACACAAAAAGAATTGAAAGGCAGAGACACAGTAGTGAAGCAGAGTAAAGGTTTTTTTTTAATTTTGGCATCGTTCATGTACAATCACTTGAACAATATGGGTACCACACCCCCTATTATGAAGACCCCCCCCATACCCCATTACAGTCACTGTCCATCAGCATAGTAAAACGCTATAGAATCATTACTTGTCTTCTCTGTAAATACTGCCTTTCCCATGTGCCCCCCCCCGCTACATTATGTGTGCTAATTGTAAAGCCCCCTTTTCCCTCTTATCCCTTCCTTCCCACCCATCCTCCCCAGTCGCTTTCACTTTGGTAACTGTTAGTCAATTCTTGGGTTCTGTAAGTCTGCTTCTGTTTTGTTCCTTCAGTTTTTTTCTTTGTTCTTGTACTCCACAGATGAGTAAAATCATTTGTTAGTTGTCTTTCTCTGCCTGGCTTATTTCACTGAGCATAATACCTTCTAGCTCCATCCATGTTGTTGCAAATGGTAGGATTTGTTTTCTTCTTATGGCTGAATAATATTGCATTGTGTATATGTACCACCTCTTCTTTATCCATTCATCTACTGATGGACACTTAGATTCCTTCCATTTCTTGGCTATTGTAAATAGTGCTGTGATAAACATAGGGGTGCATATGTCTTTTTCAAACTGCGTTGCTGCATTCTTATGGTAAATTCCTAGGAGTGGAATTCCTGGGTCAAATGGTATTTCCATTTTGAGTTTTTTGAGGAACCTCCATACTGCTTTCCACAATGGTTGAACTAATTTACATTCCCACCAGCAGTGTAGGAGGGTTACCCTTTTTCCACATCCTCGCCAACATTTGTTGTTGTTTGTCTTTTGGATGGTGGCCATGCTCACTGGTGTGAGGTGATATCTCATTGTGGTTTTAATTTGCATTTCTCTGATGACTAGTGATGTGGAGCATCTTTTCATGTGCCTGTTAGCCATCTGAATTTCTTCTTTGGAGAAGTGTCTGTTCAGCTCCTCTGCCCATTTTTTAATTGTCTATTTACTTTTTGTTTGTTGAGGTGTGTGAGCTCTTTATATATTTTGGATGTCAACCCCTATCAGATACGTCATTTATGAATATATTCTCCCATACTGTAGGATGTCTTTTGGCTCTACTGATGGTGTCCTTTGCTGTACAGAAGCTTTTCAGCTTGATATAGTCCCACTTGTTCATTTTTGCTTTTGTTTCCCTTGCCCAGGGAGATATGTTCATGAAGAAGTTGCTCATGTTTATGTCGAAGAGATGTTTGCCTATGTTTTTTTTTAAGAGTTTTATGGTTTCATGGCTTACATTCAAGTCTGATCCATTTTGAATTTACTTTTGTGTATGGAGTTAGACAGTAATCTAGTTTCATTCTCTCACATGTAGCTGTCCAGTTTTGCCAAGACCAGCTGTTGAAGAGGCTGTCATTTCCCCATTGTATATCCATGGCTCCTTTATTGTATATTAATTGACCATATATGCATGGATTAATATCTGGGCGCTCTATTCTGTTCCACTGGTCTATGGGTATGTTCTTGTGCCAGTACCAAATTGTCTCGATTACTGTGGCTTTGTAGTAGATCTTGAAGTCAGGGAGCATAATTCCACCTGCTTTATTCTTCCTTCTTAGGGTAGCTTTGGCTATTTGGGGTCTTTTGTCATTCCATATGAATTTTAGTATTATTTGCTCTAGTTCATTGAAGAAAGCTGTTGGTATTTTGATGGGTATTGCAATGAATCTGTAGATTGCTTTAGGCAGGATGTCCATTTTGACAATATTAATTCTTCCTAGCCAAGAGCATGGGATGAATTTCCGTTTATTAGTGTCCTCTTTAATTTCTCATAACAGTGTCTTGTAGTTTGCTGGGTATAGGTCTTTCACTTCCTTGGTTAGATTTACTCCTAGGTATTTTATTCTTCTTGATTTAATCGTGAACGGAATTGTTTTCCTGATTTCTCTTTCTACTAGTTCAGTGTTAGTGTATAGGAATGCAACAGATATCTGTGTATTAATATTATATCCCGCAACTTTGCTAAATTCTGATATTAGAACTAGTAGTTTTGGAGTGGATTCTTTAGGGTTTTTATGTACAATATCATGTCATCTGCAAACAGGGACAGTTTGACTTCCTCTTTACCAATCTGGATGCCTATTATTTCTTTGTGTTGTCTGATTGCCATGGCTAGGATCTATAAAACTATGTTGAATAAAAGTGGGGAGAGTGGGCTTCCTTGTCTTGTTCCTGATCTTAAAGGAAAAGCTTTCAGCTTCTCGCTGTTACGTATAATGTTGGCTGTGGGTTTGTCATATATGGCCTTTATTATGTTAAGTTACTTGCCCTCTATACGCATTTTGTCGAGAGTTTCTATCATGACTGGATGTTGAATTTTGTCGAATAATTTTTCAGCATCTATGAAGATGATCGTGTCATTTTTGTCCTTCTTTTTGTTGATGTGGTGGATGATGTTGATGGAATGTACCATCCTTGCATCCCTGGGATGAATCCCACTTGATCACGATGGATGATCTTTTTGATGTATTTTTGAATTCGGTTTGCTAATATTTTGTGGAGTATTTTTGCCTCTATGTTCATCAGGGATATTGGCCTGTAATTTTCTTTTTTTGTGGTGTCTTTGCCTGGTTTTGGTATTAGAGTAATGTTGGTCTCATAGAATGAGTTTGGGAGTATTCCCTCCTCTTCTACTTTATGGAAAACTTTAAGGAGGATAAGTATTAGGTCTTCACTAGATGTTTGATAAAATTCAGCAGTGAAACCATCTGGTCCAGGAGTTTTGTTCTTAGGTAGTTTTTTGATTACCAATTTCATTTCTTTCCTGGTAATTGGTCTATTCATATTTTCTGTTTCTTCCTGGGTCACCCTTGGAAAGTTGTATTTGTGTAGAAAGTTGTCCATTTCTTCTAGGTTATCCTGTTTGTTACCATGTAATTTTTCAGTTTTCTATCATAATTCTTTGTATTTCTGTGGTGTCCATAGTGGTTTTTCCTTTCTCATTTCTGATTCTGTTTATGTGTGTAGACACTCTTTTTTCTTTGATAAGTCAGGCCAGGGGTCTATCTATTTTTTTTATTTTCTCGAATCACCATCTCCTACTTGCATTGATTCTTTCTATTGTTTTATTCTTATCAATTTAATTTATTTCTGCTTTAATCTTTATTATGTCCCTCCTTGTACTGACTTTGGGCCTCATTTGTTCTTCCTTTTCTAGTTTTATTAATTGTGAGTTTAGACTGTTCATTTGGGATTGTTCTTCTTTCCTAAGGTAGGCCTGTATGGCAGTTTATTTCCCTTTTAGCACTGCCTTCACTGTGTCCCACAGATTTTGCGCTGTTGAATTATTGTTGTCATTTGTCTCCATATATTGCTTTATCTCTGTTTTTATTTGGTCATTGATCCATTGCTTATTTAGGAGTATGTTATTAAGCCTCCATGTGTTTGTGGGCTTCTTCATTTTCTTTGTCTAATTTATTTCTAGTTTCATACCTTTGTGATCTGAGAATCTGATTGGTACAATTTCAGTCTTTTTGAATTTACAGAGGTTCTTTTTTTTATTTATTTTTATAGTTTATTTTAGTATCATTAATCTACAATTACATGTGCAATATTACGGTGATTAAACAACCCCCTTCATTAGGTCCCCCCCACCAACCCCATTACAGTCACTGTCCATCAGCGTAGTGAGATGCTATAGAGTCACTACTTGTCTTCTCTGAGTTGTACAGCCTTCCCCATGCCCCCATCACTATATCTGCTAATCGTAATGCCCCTTTTTTCCTCTTGTCCCTCCCTTCCCCCCCATCCTCCCCAGTCCCTTTCCCTTTGGTAACTATTAGTCCGTTCTTGGGTTCTGTGAGTCTGCTGCTGTTTTGTTCCTTCAGTTTTTTTCTTTGTTCTTATACTCCACATATGAGTGAAATCATTTGATACTTGTCTTTTTCCACCTGGCTTATTTCACTGAGCATAATACCCTCTAGCTCCATCCATGTTGTTGCAAATGGTAGGATTTGTTTTCTTCTTATGGCTGAATAATATTCCATTGTGTATATGTGCCACTTCTTCTTTATCCATTCATCTACTGATGGACACTTAGGTTGCTTCCATTTCTTGGCTATTGTAAATAGTGCTGCGATAAACATAGGGGTGCATATGTCTTTTTCAAACTGGGCTGCTGCAATCTTAGGGTAAATTCCTAGGAGTGGAATTCCTGGGTCAAATGGTATTTCTATTTTGAGTTTTTTGAGGAACCTCCATACTGCTTTCCACAATGGTTGAACTAATTTGCATTCCCACCAGCAGTGTAGGAGGGTTCCCTTTTCTCCCCATCCTTGCCAACATTTGTTTTTGTTTGTGTTTTGGATGTTGGCCATCCTCACTGGTGTGAGGTGATATCTCATTGTGGTTTTAATCTGCATTTCTCTGATGATTAGCGATGTGGAGCATCTTTTCCTGTGCCTGTTGGCCATCTGAATTTCTTCTTTGGAGAAGTGTCTATTCATGTCCTCTGCCCATTTCTTAATTGGATTATTTGCTTTTTGTTTGTTGAGGTGTGTGAGTTCTTTATATATTTTGGATGTCAACCCCTTATCGGATATGTCATTTATGAATATATTCTCCCATACTGTACGATGTCTTTTTGTTCTACTGATGGTGTCCTTTGCTGTACAGAAGCTTTTCAGTTTGATATAGTCCCACTTGTTCATTTTTGCTTTTGTTTCCCTTGCCCGGGGAGATATGTTCATGAAGAAGTGCTCATGTTTATGTCCAAGAGATTTTTGCCTATATTTTTTTCTAAGAGTTTTATGGTTGCATGACTTACATTCAGGTCTTTGATCCACCTTGAGTTTACCTTTGTGTATGGGGTTAGACAGTAGTCCAGTTTCATTCTGTTACATGTAGCTGTCCAGTTTTTCCAACACCAGCTGCTGAAGAGGCTGTCATCTCCCCATTGTATATCCAAGGCTCCTTTATCAAATATTAATTGACTGTATATGTTTGGGTTAATGTTTGGATTTTCTATTCTATTCCACTGGTCTGTGGGTCTGTTTTTGTGCCAATACCAAATTGTCTTGATTACTGTGCCTTTGTAGTAGAGCTTGAAGTCAGGGAGCGTAATTCCCCGTTTTATTTCTCCTTCTCAGGATTGCTTTGGCTATTTGGGGTCTTTTGTGGTTATACATGAGTGTTTGATTAGAGGAGGTCCTATGTATATAGGTATTTTACCTCTCAATATGTCTTCCTGGGGAATGGTTTTGAATACTGTAAATCCATCTATTGCCTGATGATGAAGAATTAAATCTCGATTTTAGTATTTTACCTATTTTTTGCCAACTAGAACATTTTTTAAAATTGAAATATCACGTTACATAGGGGAAGTGCAGAAACCATCAGTCTACAGGGAATTTTTTCAATTTAAAAATATCCCATTTATCCACCATCCAGATCAAGACATAGAATGTTTATAACATCCTGGAAGAGTCCAAAGATGTCTTTCCCATCATTACCAACTCCTGTAAATTTTCACTTTTATCATTATGATTAGTGTTGCCCCTTTTAAAATTTTATATGAAGGGAATCTTAAATATGTGTTACTATGTCTGGCTTTTTTGGCTCAACATTATGTTTGGAACATTCATCCATGTTGTTGCACATAGCAATAGTTCATTCATTTTTAATGCTGTATAATATCTCCAGTATTCATCTGATAAATGTGCCACAATTTATCCATTCTGTTGTTAATGGACATGGTGCTATTTCCAGTTTTTGGCTTGCAAATAAAGCTGCTTTGAACATTCTGTGCAAGTTTAGGTATGCATGTATATGAGTTTAGGTGGTAATTTTTGGTCAGTGGGTATGTCCATCTTCAGCAGATATTGCCAAACAGTATCCCCATATAGATGCACAAGTTGCTGCCATTATGTGACAGTTTTGGTTGTTCCTCTTCCTTACTCAGACTTTGTACTGCCAAGATTTATTGTTTCATTTTTATCGTTCATGATAGATGTGATGGTTTATTTTGTATTTCCCTAGTAGTTAATGAGGTTAGAGCCTCTTTTCATGAGTTTATTGCCACTTGGGTATCCTCTTTTATGAAGTGCCTATTTCAGTCTTTTGATGACTTTTTATTAAATTGAGTTGTCTGTCTTACCATTTATAGTTCTTTTACTTATTTTGGATTGAGTCTTTTCTTCAGATAAAAGTTCTGTAAATATTGTCTCCCCCTATGTAGCCTGTGTTTTCTCTCTCAATGCTGTCTTGTGATGAACAGAAATTATTCATGGTAGTGAAATCGAATACAACATATTTTCCTTTATGGTTAGTGTGCTTGTGTTTTGGTTTAAGACATTTTTGTTCACCCTATTGTCTTGAAAATACATTTCTGATGGATCTATCTTCTAGAAGCTTTATTGTTTTGCCTTCAACATGTATTTATTCTTTTACTTTCAACACCTTCTACAGTCTGTTTGGAATTGATTGTTGGGAATTGTGTGAAGGTGGGGATCAAGCTATATGTTGCCAGTGTGGATATCCAGCACTGTTTTTGAAAAGACTGTAGTTTGCCCATTGCACCCCCTGCACTGTCATCTCTGTCATGTCTCCTGTGTGGGACTGTCTGGATCTGTGTCTAGATCTGGATCTGGACTGTGTTCAATTTTGTCTTTGCCTGATCTCATACTGTTTTAATTACTATAGCTTTATAATAGATCTTAGTATCTGATAGGATAAGTCTTCTAATTCTGTTCTTCTCAAAATCGAATTGGATATTCTTAGTCTCTTGTAGTTCTATATTGGCTTAAGATCAACTTTTATATTCTATCCCCAATAAAAAATTGGGGATTTTGATTGGGATTGTGTTGAATCTATGGATCAATTTGAGTGCAATTAACGTTACAAATACTAGGCCATCTAATCCATAAACGTGGTGTATTCCACGTATAAAATTACAACTGACTTTTGCATTCTAACCTTGTATCCAGTAACCTTGATGCATGACCTTTCTTTCCAGAATTTTTGTTCAACTCCTGGCTACACTGATTACCCATAGATAATTTCAAACAAAGTTGTTTTTTTTTTCTTCTTCATAGTTTATCTAGTTATATCTGTTCTCTGTGGGATGTTTAAAGTTACTTTGTCTAAGCTAGAAGCTTAAGTTTGTTATTTTTTTTAATGAAAAGAAAAATAAAAGTAATTAATTGAATTTAGATCACTAAAAACTTCACATTGTACTGGCCAAGGCAGCCAGTTTGTCATTGATCATCACTTACTTAACAATTCGTGCAGTTTTTTTTTCCTATGTGTTATTCCGAGAGAGAAGTTTATCTTTAAGATTCAAATTGTATGTAAATTTGAAAAATTTGAATGTAAAATATATTTAAATATTTTTATTTGGTTATTTTTTTTTAGGTATCCCAGATATGTGCTTTATTTGAGCTACCAAGAAACCCTATAGAAAAATATACTTTAAATAATTTATTTTGAAATTATTCTAGCATAGCTAGAGTATTGTATATCAGTCCTTTAAAACTGAATTAAATTAAGTATGTGAGAAAGTCCACTAAGCCAGTTACATAAAGTTTGTTCTTGGAAATTGCCAAAAATGTAGTATTTTCATCCTGGCTAATACCAAAATTAATTGAAATATTTTTAAAGCATATAAAAAGCTCTATACCATGTAATAGTTCTCTAAAATTTGCAACTGGAAGGGATTTTTGTTACCTAATAGTAATCCTTTATTATGTAGGTGAGGAAACAGAAGTATTTAGATCATTGAATATTTTGCCACTATTATTAAGTGTACTTCTCTGAGCTTATCTCTATCTGTTGGGTCTAAAGTTAATGCCTTATTTCCTTGTGTTTGTAGCTAGCCCTCATTTTTGTGTGGTTACACATACACACACGTGCATGCACACACAAACACACACATTCTACTTCCTAGTAATGCAACTAAATGAGTAATAATACTTATAATAGTAGCTAAATTGTATTGAGTGCTTATTACTTGATACTAAGTTTTAAAGTATATTACTTTATATAACTTCTTTAAATCTGAACAATTTCTCATAGGTACTATATTCATCCTCATTATGCATGATTGGAAAAGCTGAGATACAAATACATTTAATTTGCCCATACTGTATTTAACATAGCATACTGTATTTGGTGAAGCCAAGATAAGAGTAGGTACTATAGTTGAAAATTGCTTTTATTTAAAATGTGAATGTAAAGATTTAGAAATCATAGTTGGTTTTTTTGTTCAAAATTTGTTGTATCACAAATTATAATAACTTATATTTGTCTTACTAATATCATTGTGTTTCCAGTTGAAATTTTGCCTTTGCAATGGAGAAATAATAGCTACAACTTACACCATTATTTGCCAGTTGTGTTTCTAAGCATTTACTTAGAACCATATTAGCTGTAGCAGAGAGACACAGAGGCAATATATAATATGCTCAAAAACATATTAGGTTCAGTGGTAGAGGTAGAATTCAAACCCATGCCATCTGGATCCAGGTTCTGTGCCATTTTTGAACACTCTGCTAAGCGTGCTGCTCATTGTTGTTAACTACTCTAAATTATCTTTCTTTCACATTGAATCAAAATGGTTTTCAGTATCTGTGTGTGTGTGTGTGTGTATAAGGTAAGAAACAATAAAATTAGCATCTTACTATTAAAAGGAATATATTCCCTGTTGAATTCTCTGTTTATTTCTGAAAACACTGCCCCTTCATATCTGTTTACAAGGTATAGTATGTTTCTTTTTTCCTTTAATTTATGGAAAGTTTAGGCTCATAAAAATGGATTTATGTACTGGTGATTTAAATTATTAGTCAGAAAGACCTTTTCATTTGAGCAGTTAACCTTGCAATTCTTGTCACTCTGTCTTTTACTTCTATTCAGTGTTACCTGCTGGTAGAGAAAGTCATATTTTTTAATGACCTACTGTTCTTAAAATCTTTTCCTTCTCCCTTATAAGAACTCAAACTGCAGGGAAGGGGAGTCCATATTGTGCATATGATATATGAAAATACTTAATAGCTAATAAAACTGTTAGTCCAGATTTCTGGAATTTTCCTCAATATATGAATCTTTTTATATTGCTGCTAACCCCATCTTTCATTCATCTCTGGGTTTCTGCATGTCCTGTTCCTTGCACATTTTGGAATTCCAGAGACATGTAAGAAGTTTTCAGATCCACAAATTTGTAGGTCTAAATAACTGTTCTGACTGCTTAGGTGTACAAGTTTTCTCTTTAATTTGGGACTTCATGCAAGTAAAAGAGTCACTGAGTATCCCTTGCTTTTGAGTTTTCTAAAATCGGATCTATGTATTCATCTTAATTTGGAAGCACATTTTAAATATTTATTATTAACTTTCCTTTTAGTACTTGAAGTAATTTTAAGATAAGAGGTGAATAATTGAAGTGTAACTTTTTTTTTTTAACTAGATACAGTTTGGAACCTTATCAGATTATTTTGATGCACTAGATAAAGAAGATGCATCAAGTAGAAAGGATAGCCAATCAATATTCCCTGTTCTAAGTGGAGATTTTTTCACTTACGCTGACCGAGATGATCATTATTGGAGTGGCTACTTTACATCCCGACCCTTTTACAAACGAATGGATAGGATATTGGAATCTCATTTAAGGTACATTTCCTTTAGATAGCTACATTTATTTATTCACTTCTTTTATGTTATTGTAGCCCTTTGTAGAGTTTTTTCATAAATACTACATTTATGCAGTGTTAGGATGTGTTTAATGTAATTGTGAAAATTTAATGCAATCAGATATGTCTTCTAAGCATAATCAAATTATTTACATGGGTCTTTTTGTTCTGGAAGGAAAAGCAGTTTCTGTAATTAGATTTTCTGGGAGCTGTATTCTGTTTTATTTTTTCTAATTAACTACCTGTATTGTTTGCACACCATGATAATATTCAGTGACATCATCGTGTCTCTTCAGGTCAGTAACCTGGCAGGCTAACTTGTTGGAAACACAGGCGAGGGAGGGTCAAAAGAACAGATCAGCCAAAGTGTGGGCCTCAAAGTGCATAATCTAAAACTAATGTATTTTATATGTGGGAAGATATTAGAGACTCTATCTCAGTTCTTATGTATTTGAAATACTTTTATAGGTTTTATTTTTCTACTCAGAAGAACAAAATTTGAAAGAGGTAAGAGTTACAGAGGCAGAATAATGGGTTGAAAAAGTAGATTGACTTGGAGAAGACAGAAACATTCAGGGGAAACATGAAAACCCTCTAACTAGCATTTTACAGTAGGACTTACAATCACTGTCCAATAGAACTTTCCACAGTGATAGAAATACTCTGTACCTATTTCTGCACTGTTTCATACGGTAGCCACCAGCCATATGTAACTATTGAACATTTAAAATGTGACTAGTGTGACTAAGAAACTCAATTCTTAGTTTCGTTTAATTTTAATTTAACTTCAAATG
Organism: Smutsia gigantea; assembly: GCA_032199065.1. Lineage (NCBI taxonomy): Eukaryota > Metazoa > Chordata > Mammalia > Pholidota > Manidae > Smutsia > Smutsia gigantea. Next base: position 124,481 of record JAVSCE010018224.1, on the reverse strand, counting down.
GTTAGTGGCTAGTGGCTATCATAGTGGAGCCTATAGTCTAGTACCTGAGTCTCATTGTTTTTTGCTTAAGGTAAACTACCCAAGGGACTCGAGGCTTTTCCTATGTGTATGTAGCCCTGAAAAGTAATTCATTTTCATGATGAATTCATTTTCAGTTCAGTTCAAATCATGAATTGATGATGATTAATTTTCCTGATGAATCTTGGTATTAAAAAGTTATATCATACCTACCCTCTTCTTTCACTAGTGGAAACAGTACATTTTGGAAAGCCTTTTTATAAAAGTCATGAATTACTTTTAAGAGTTGTACTTTGGTATAATAGTGTGTTTTTATTATTTTTATTGTTGTGCTACTATAATCATAACGATTATTCCAAGAGCCTGACCTTTGTTTGTTGGGATAGTCACAAGTGTACCAGATGAATATGCATTGTTGTATTTACATTTTTTGAGAGATTTATGCACTTACCCAATAGAATGTTAGTTATCTGTTATGTTGTTCTAAACTATCTATGATAAAAATAAGGCAAGTACTAAATAACGTAGAGAGACTTTTGGACTGTTGTATGATTTGTAAACATCAAGTATTTTTAGTGGCAAAGAGTTATTAATATTTGTTTAGTCTTAATTTGTTGAATATATTTAAAGAGAAATAGTTACTGCTCGTAATATAGTTTGAGAGTTCTGCTGCTTTAAAATAAAACAAAAGAAATATTAGCATTGTGAATTTCAAAATGCAATGCATTTATTTGAAAACAAGCTTATTTTCTGATAATAATGATATTTCATCCTAAATCTCATCTGTAAAAAATTTGGGTAACACAGAAAATTATAAAGAAGAAAATTCTCTTAAAGTGCACCTTTTTACATTTTGGGATATCTATATCTGTTCTCTTTTCAAAACCAGGAATGTTTGCTATGGGTATATGTGAAAATATATCCAAAATTTCCTTAATTCAAACTTAGAGATTCTCATGACATGAATTTCAGAGTGGAGATTTTTTTAGTGTCTTTTAAGTATTTCAACAATTCAAAGGAAATCATTTTTTTAAAAGCACTTTGAATCTCTCTTTTTTCTAGTATCTTGATATATTTTCAAACTGCCTTGATTTTCTCTCCATCATCTTTAACATGTTTGGCATAAAGAGTCTTACATTTTTCACTCTGTCAAGCCATGTCTCTCTTTAAAAAACTTTGAGAAACCTATCTTGAACTTTCCTCTGATGAAAAAAATAAAAGGTGAAAATAGAAATCCCCACATTCTTGTTCAAAAACTCTTCTTTAGCTCAAGTGTTTTAGTATTTATTTTAAAATAAATGAGAAAAGAGAGTATATGTTTTATTACCTTTTAGTTTATATTGTTAAATTCTCTATAGTGTTGTATGTTATCATTCAGCACTTGGGCTAAGCCTTGTCACTGAGCTATTCAGGCCATCATTTTCTGCCTTTTCTTTACTGTTACTCTCCCGCTCATGTGGCCGCACGTTTCCTCACCCCCATCTCCTCTTAATGCACAGAAGTGAGAACTTTTCTGGTGATAAAGTTCATGGCATATGTCTACACTGCTCTTGGAGAGAAGAAAGGACAGAGATATTTATCTAGTTCTTAACTGCTATATTGAGACAGTTTCTCACTGTGTTCTTCATAAATAAACCTATCTCGGTGCCAGTGGATACTGGCTTCTTTCCAGGACCATCTAGAATAAGGCCCTTTATATCCACATAGACATGATATCCTTTGATGATTGAAAATTTAGATATATTAGATGAATAGCTTGATGGTTTTATAGAAATACTTATTGTCAGTATCACTCATGAATTGTACTGAAATTGTGGATTTTAAAAGAAAATTGAAAATGTATCAATATCACATATTTTATGTAGTAAGCTAAAATGCTTGTTTTGAAATAAAAATTAATCACTGTTTTTGCAATTAGGGCTGCTGAAATTCTTTACTATTTGGCCCTGAAACAAGCTCAGAAATACAAGATTAATACATTTCTTTCATCGTCCCATTATATGGCACTGACAGAAGCCAGAAGAAATTTGGGACTGTTTCAACATCATGATGCTATCACAGGAACTGCAAAAGACTGGGTGGTTGTAGATTATGGTACCAGGTAATATGATTTTTGAAGTGATCTTAAAACAAAGTCTATTAAAATTATGGGTCATAAGTTTATGTCTTTTGATAAGGTTGTTAATGTATATCAGGTCATATTAATAATGATATCCCTTATAAGTATTGCTATAGAAAAACCACCAGTTTTCAAAATATTTTTCAAGAAATTCGTTGACAGTACTAGCAGTCCCAATTTTATTGCAATTCATTTCTGCAAATGCAGTAGTAAACATTATTATAAAATTTATCTTATTTTCACCTTAGTGTGGTAATTGGAGTTACCTTCTTGACCAAGTGTTTGGTAGCAAATAAATCATAGTTATAATCCAGAGAGATAAAGAGCTGCACTTCATTTATTTGATTTCATCCCATTCCGTATCCAGTTGTTCTTAGATATCTCATTTTTTTATATATTGAAAAAAAGGAATCAGCCTAGAAGATAGCCAGGAAGTAGAAAAACCTTGTCACATTTGGATGATATAAAGAATTAGGATGAGAAAGAATGGCCTGGGTATTGGTATATCAAAGCCATCTTCAACACTTTGAGGGTCTGCCAGATGCAAGAGGGAGTAGAAGCTCAGTTATTTTTATATTACAGAGTCAGAAACAATGAGTACAGACTTTATCTCAGAATAGCAGGGGACTTTATGTAAACAGTGCTTCCCAATAATGGACGCTTACCTTTTGTGATAGTGAGAATTTCATTATCATGCCAGAGTTCAGATTACCATTCATAGAATCAGTGCAGAGAAGTTTTCTATGCTGGGAAAGGATTCTTGACTGTTGTTTTACTACAGATTATATTTCTTCCATATTTTTTCCTATCAACAATGATATGCTATGATAATATTTTTAAATCATTAAAAATATACTCTGATTTTCTTATAATATGATTTAAAAGGTGAATCTCTTTTTATAAATATTCCCCTATGTGAAAAGTGTATATGACACATAAAGTCACCATTAAAGAATTGATCCACAACTGATACTGCTAATTGTAATAAGTGTTAATTACAATTTTAGTTACAGTATTTTGACTGCCTTTATCAAAGCTTAGGGAAAAATATTCTTGAGGTTTCATTTGTAGACCTTAAAAAATACAGTCAAGGTAACATCTTGAATATCTTTCCCATTTCCTTGTGACAAATGTATTTAGCAGCCACATGTTGAGGTTGAGCTGGGTTTAAAGTTGAAAGTGCTCATTAGATGATAGTGATGTTGGTATTTCTCCCAGAGAAAGCGTTTTTGAAAGTGATCTTTGTACTTTAATACAAGGATTATGAATCCTTTCCACCTGCTCCTGTTTTCTTGGCTTATTGAGTTGAAAAGTGAGGCTTCTTAGAATCAGACCAGAGAAGAATTCCTAAGAGGAAATAAGAGAACTCATTCTCCCTACTCTGCCTACTTGCTTTCTCTCTGGCTCTCATATGGAAAGAGATTTAGGTACAGGGCACTGAGCTTTTGCTACAGAACATTTTTCTGTCTCATAACCTTTCCAGAAGGACTGTCATTAGTTCCTCCATATGTTTGGTATTGCTTTTAGCCTATAAAAACATCCCCGTACAAAATTTCATCTTAGAGAAGAAAGACACAATAATTCTCAAATTGTACTTGACATTTGTAAATCTGCTTTGTGAACACTTCACACTCATTGAAAAGTCATAAACAATTATCAAGTCATTAGCACAGACATTTTAAGTAGGAAATTTCAAAACACAAGTTAGAGAATTATGAACAGAGACAGCTAATGTTGGGTATTCTCTTGTTGTTGCACTATTGACTATTGTTTATTCAAATGTTGGCAGAAATGTCCCTATGAACAATGGTCTGAGTTAGCGGTTGCATTTGGCTGCTAGTAAGAGCAACTCAAAACATAATAAATCTTATCCTGCTTATTTTAATGTCATGTGAAAGAAGTCTGCAGGTCACAGGTTCTTACATGACAGCTCCACAATGCCCTTAGGGCTCCAGACCCTTTTAGCTTTGTTTTTTGCCATCTAAAGGTGATTCTTAGAGTCATGCTCTTGATTGATTGAATATTTACATAAATATAAACTAGAGAGCAAGAATACGTCATAGCATATTTGAAGGTTAATTCTAATCATGGCATAAAAAAATGATTTAGACTGGGACAGTGTTTGTAATGAATGTTCAACTTGAAAGTGGGTAACAGAGCTGTGTGGAATAGAAGAAGAAATGATAATGAAGTCAGTTATGGAAAGATTCAGAATTCTGCCATTCCTAAGCTGTAATTAAGGTAGGTGGGAGGAAATAAATGAATAACCAAAGGTGAGTGTGAGGGTCCTAATATCCAAATCAAATTACTGAATGATAAACATAACATCTCCTTTAAACAAAACCAATGATAGATAACGAACAAGAAAACTATGATTCCTTAGTGTTGTTCCCTGAACTGTTCCATAGTAATAGGGTAAAGGAATATTAGGGAATTAAAGGCCCTGAGAAATTTCACATTTAAGAAATGTTGAAACATTTAAAATTTTGTTTTACCCAGTGTTTCCCAAACTTATTTACTGTGTTTAGTTTTGTTTTAAGCAAAGCAGCTTTATACATACCGAGAAAGTATTTGGGGAATGCTGTCTGGTCTTTTTGCTCATCTCATTAGAAGACTGCATGTGTGCCTTTAGGATACAGACTGTGATTTGTGGAATTCGCTCAATTTAATTAGGACTCCTTAATATACTGTAATTCCACATAAGGTTTTAGCTGATGGAGAACATGACTTTTATTCTGCAGGTTCAGACAGCCTATTAAAGGTAGCCATGTAGGTAATAAAAATAAATTTAGATTGAGGGAGGGGCTTGTTTCCATAACTGAGTTGTATTCATTCACATAATGGTTTAGTCTGGTGGGAACACTTATTGCTATCTAGGAAAACATTTGAATAGACTGATAAATTTAGCTGGATGATGGCCTAAACTTGCATGCATAAAGTTTTAGATAGATTTACTATATAAATATATTTAATTAATAATTTACTGATCATGATGACTTACATCTTTGAAGGTAATGCTTTGCCAAAAGAAGTTGTTTCTAATTCTTTTACATATTTTATTGTTGCATGCCAACAAAAAATGTTCTCCATGCATAGAGCCAAAATCACTTCCTGGATTGGGAAAATAATATAATCACTCTGTAAACATAATAGATTCATTTTGATGGTTGGTTGAAAACGTGATTAGCAAAATTCTCCAATATGAGTTTACTTAGGGATACCTGCTCTATAAAGCTGTAAAGAACCAAAATTGAACTTGAAAAAACTTCAAGCAAGTTCTTTTCCCATATATAGTGCTTTAGCAATAGCTGATAAATACCGAGATTATGTTCCACAATCAATCTTGAATCAGTTGATTCATAAGCATCTCTTTGCTTCTTCAGACATAAAAATACAGTTTCAATTTAGTTAGCAGTTTCAGTGGCTGAGAAGAGTAACAAGGACAAAGATAATTTCATTGTCCAGATATGTAGAAAACTTTCTTGTTTCTAGTCCTTTGGAACAAGAACATGAAACTTAATTCAACAATTTGAATTCAAATTCAGGAATTTGAATTCTTTGAAGTGTGTATACTGATTGAATTTTCTTATGAATGAAAGTTAATCTCATGTCTTTTGTTGTTTTGATGTTTGTTAAAGATTTTTCTAAAGTAGAGTATCAAACTGTTGCTTCTTGCTAAAATGCCTTAAAGTTATTGGTGTGGTCATTCTGGGCATTCTTATTATTTAGCACAATATTCATAAAAAATGTAAGTAGTTTGAATAAGTTTCTGTGTCTCAAGTGTGTTCAGAAAGCTTTCTATTTTAAATGAATCCTTATGAGTGATATTTTCAGATTAACCTTTTTTTTTTTCCTTATTTCTTGGCTAAAAAAAGCCAAATCATTATAGGTTCATTATAGGTTTTACTTTGTGAAAACAGGATGAAGGTAATGGTAGTTAGGCCATTATTAAAAAACTGGAAATACTGTATACAAATTTTTGAATTAGTTCTCAGACAAGTATAATTTTTGGTTTACAGACTTTTTCATTCATTAATGAATTTGAAGAAGATAATTGGACATTCCGCACTACTACTTATTTTAAAGGACAAAAACTCATATGACTCTTACTCTTCTGATACCCTTCTGGAAATGGTTAGTCTGTATCTTCTATATTCATCATAAAATGTGATTAGTTTGTTTTTGGATTGGAAAAAGGAATAAGAAGCTTTTGAGACATCGAAAAATAATAATTTCTTTTTACATTATTTGAAAGAATTTGTATCACTCTGTATGAATTGCCTGTGTGTTTCTCTTTCCTATAAGTGTGTCTGTATTTGATTTATGGTGTCTATTTTATTCTGACTTAATCTAAGCATGCAAAACAATGAACTTATTTCAAGGGATGTGAAATGTAGCTTTTAGAACACTTTTAAGATGATATTTTAAGATAACTCGACATTATAATTATTTTGCTTGACTTTAATTAGAAACCCCTGGATATTTGAACTGTAAATCTTTAATCTGTTCTTGCTGAACTTTAGTTTGAATGATCCTAAATTGTTTTCTGGTGTCAGGATGGGTGCGTGGAATCTGTGGGCAGTGCTGAGATATGTTTAACAGTAGAGCAGTTACTGAGGAATTAGGAGATTAGCTATTAGCCCCAACTCAGCACCTGATTTCACGGGCCTTGAAAAGCTGTTTAACATCTGTGAGCCCTCATCATTTACATAAAATGGATTGATAATACCTGCCTTGGCTTGTGCTGTTTTTAGGATCAGTGAGCTAAGGTAACAGAACATACGCTAAACATGACCTTCTGTAGCAAGGAAGACCGAAATTTTACATGTTACTTGAATTTATATGTCTGGAATCAGATATAGTTTCAATATTTTCATGTACTGATGCTTGTAACCAAATCATGACTATACATTTTCATATTAAAGTAAGAAATGCAATAAACAGATAATATATTTCTTAAGGATATGGACCATGATACAAAAGTAAAGTTGAAAAGCTTTTTGCAGAATTGTCTCTAGAGCTCTGATTTATTTAGTTCCTAATTGGACTAGTTCCTATAATATATGTTGTTCTTGAAGTCTAAATACATACATATATGTATACACACAAACATGCACAAGAAGTACTTATTTTGAATTTTGATTGATGTTAGGTAGCTGGAGAGTCGATTTTTTTTCCTATTGTGCCCTTTTTAAGATTTGTTCAAGGTACTATTTCATAGCTAACTTTGAAACGTAAATTTTAAAAGTAAAATAAAGATTTTTGTTCATTTTTATAGGATTTGAAACAAAAATCACAAAGTTCTCTACCACAAAAAAATATAATAAGTCTGAGTGCAGAGCCAAGGTAAATATGTAATTTCTTATAAACTTTACTACTTTTATGGCTTGACTTTTTGTTTTCATGGTTTTATTCTCTAGCCAGCATATATTTTGAGGCAGTATTCAATCAGTTTTTTATTTAAAAAAATTTTTTCTGAAGAAATGAATTTTCTCTCATGATTGTGTCATGTTCATTGCTAATAACTAGCACAGTTCTTGGTACCTTGATTGCTGAATGACCTATTATAATAATATTTCTTACAGATACTTGGTAAATATGTAGCTTTATGATTGCCTTATCTTTGAAATACTGATTATTTTTAGATTATGTTCTTAATTGAATAACTTTTTATTTGCTTACCTTCTTTTTATTATTCCCTAATCCAATTTTTAAATGAAGAAACAAACTTTATTATTATTACAAAATTAGTGTTCCTGCTGTAAATTGTGTACTAGATAACTTTCACTGTACTGATCACATTGCCTCATTTTAGCACTGTTGATTTATGTAAAATAAATGGGAAAGGTGTTCAGTTGACCTAAAAATGGATATTTAATTGGTAGCTGCCTCTGGTTTACAAAGAAATATTTTATGTTTTTTTTTGGCAATTATTTAACTAAGTGATCTGTTTTTATTGCCCAGGTATCAATCAGTCAGTACCCAGTATACCCAGATATACAGTGTATTGTTAATATAACTCACTGCTCTCTCAGTTGAGAAAGTGATGACCTCTTCCAAACTGTAGGGTATAAGAATAGTTGTAATGAATAGTTTACTATTTTAACTAGATATACCTTACTAAAATTATTTAAAAATAAACAGGATCAAAGTATTATAGAAAATTTACAATTGCTAGTAAAGTTGAGATTTCTGTTAAGCATAAACTAGAGCTTTAGTTGACTGAATGTCTTTAGTTAGTAGAGAACTAAAACACAAGACCTAAAACTTAAAACAGCTCATACCTTAGAACAAGACAGTAAGAAATTTTTAGTACTACTGAAGTATGAGTGAAGTAATAGTAAAGAAATCCTACATTTCTTTCTTTTGGCCAGAAAAAGAATAGATTAACTTGAAAGTTAAAAGTCTTGCTGGAATCTTAAAAGCTTTCAGATGGCCAGGCTGCAGAATGCAAGAATAGTAATACAGCAATTACAAAATGTTTTCTTTGTCTTAAAATAAGTAAAGTTTTCATACATTTGAGACTTATATGGCTGCTCCTTAAATACTGTGGTCCCTAATAAACTGTACTGTCAGTAAATCTGTTTGGCTTTAGGCATAATTCTCTACCTGTTAACTTTTTTTCCCTTTTTCTGTTTTGGTGGGGGAAGATCTTTGCTTTTGCTAACTGTAACAATGACTTAATGTCCCATCCCATTAGTCTTCCTGGGGTGCACATTGGGGTAGGTGGGATACGGTGGGGATATAGGATGCTGGAGGCCATAATGGGTCAGAGGAAGAGATGTGCCCCGTGGCTTCCCTTAGTCTTGCTTACACCGAAGGAAGAAAGTTCAGGAGATACAGGTGTATTAATTAAGGAGAAATACATTTTTGAGTGTTAATATTGAGGAGTTTTAATTAGAGATAAACATAAGTAGAATTTTTGAGGCTATTAGTAACATGATCACTTTTTAATATTTCCTTTTAAACAGCTGGTGTTTAAATCATGTTTTCATCTTCATATTATTTCTTCACAGTTCTTTTCTACCAAATGTCAATGCTACTATATCCATAGTTAGGTGAATTGGGAATACTGAATGATTGTCAGATTCTTATTTTTATCTTTATTATCCATTTTGTACTTTAGAGCCTCATGAATAGAACTACTAATATTTTGGGTTTTAAAATCTGTATTTTACTTGTTAGCCACAAATTGAGTGAAGAATGAAGGAATGATGGTGGCCTTTACAGTGGAAGAATTTAATAGTTTTATTGAGCAGGTACTAAAAGTTAAAAAATTGTCTTTTCTTCAAGGTCTTTAGATTGGAGAATTCAGAAATGTGGCCATGAGTCTTCCTCACATTCTTCATGAGTCTTCTGTGATGTCTAAGATTTAGCATTATTTTGATTATAAGCATAATTCTTATTTGAGCAACAAATTATTAATCTACATAAAACATGCATTCTCAGTGGGAGAGATATTCTCCCCAGGAGGGTTAAATTTGGGTCTTGAGGGGTTTGAAAAAAAACATATTCTTTTTATTATATAAAGTATAGAGGTACACTAGATAATATTACATAAGAGACATGCATTTTATGTGTACTATTAAGATTGTATGGGGGTTGATTAGGGGAAAATGTCTAAAAAGAGTCTTTAAGGAAGTTATCATTTTAAAACTGATCTAAACCCATACAATTTAAATAGTACACATAAATGAATTTGGTCATGATGTCGGCAACATTAGTTATAGCTATAAGCTAACATAATTTAATTTGTGAGTATTTAAAAAGTAGCCCGTACTCTGCTGATAGTGTAGTACATGCCTAATTTAGTCCCTGAGGTTGTGTAAGCTATAGTGTATGTATTCAAAGTCTCCAATAGAAAGCAGGTATAACTAACAGTGAAAGTTAGGGCACCCTGAACAAGTCACAAATTGTCTAGACTTAAATAATCCTTGAATGTATAAAGATGTTTCTGTTCTCTCTACATTCATAATTACCTTAAGGAAACCAAATGTACAGAAACTTAAAACAAAGACTTACAGGATTAGGGACTTGGAGGACACTGAGAGTGCAAGGTAGAAATCTAAGCCAGGTGAAGAGATTTCAGCCTTCTTTCAGTATTCTGTCTGTTCAAGCAGGACTGGAATAAAAGTTGCCACAGCACAGGTCAGGAAGCCCCAGGGTTTGACAAAACGTAAAGGAACTTTCTCTTTAAAGGGGATAATTTGCAAAGGCATCAAGTATAACCAAAATTACATTGAAATAACTTCTATAAATCTGGAAATTTAATTTTTCAGTTTTAGTTTGAGAGTAGATTTTTCAAGCCACTATTATAAATTTGCCATTAAGCGCTTTTAAGTTTTAGCAAGGTTATCTATTTGTAAGGAACTCTACAGCTCTTTCTTTTGGCCAGAAAAAGAAGGGATGAACTTGAAACCAATATAGAACCATGTGGAGACACAAAGGAAGTCAGTGTTTTCTGGGCTTGGGTTCAGAATATCAGCCAGATATGAAAAATACTAAATTCCAGAAGAGGCATTCAATACCCCCATTGCCATTCACTTATTCAGTAGTTCTCCCCAGCTGGCCTCCCAGCTCCTCTAATTTAACTTCCTCAGGTTACCTCCATAGGTATTTTCCCTTTGGATCCCAATCTTGATTAATAGCAGCATTGTTTTTTTAGTTGTCTAGGTTCTGAAACCCCACAACCTACTTTGATCTCTACCTTCTTTGGTTCCTTAAGTTTCAACTAAAGAGTCTTTTGGATTTTACCTTTACTCATCTTTGACTTCCAGCATCTCCTCCCTTCCTATGACTTTCTGGTTTTAGGCCATCCTTTATGTTTTGCTTGAACTACTGTAATGGTTTCTTGCCCTTTGATCTTTAGTTTCTCTATGCCGCTAATTTATTACATGTAGTTATCAGAGGAATCCACCCAAAGAAGAACTCTGAGATGGTTACCTGGGTGGAAATAGCAAGGTTTCTTAGGACCAAGCCTTAGAAGTCCTAGAAGGTCATTTCCACTGCATTCTCCTAGTCAAGCGAGTTACTAAAGTCAGTCAAGATTCAAGGGGAGGGAAGTTGTTCTCTATTACTTGATGTGAGGAACATGTACAAGAAGCTGAGGGAATAATGGCAGTCGTTTTTGGAGACTATCAGAGTTCACCCTGGCCACCACAATTCATTACCTTCCATATACAAAATACTCTACCCTCTTCACTATGCCCAGAGTCTTATCCCATTATGATACTGATCTAAATCAGACCCAAAATAGCTAACTCATGGAGCTGGGAATGGGTGTTGGCTTGTTTCTGCTGGTATGATTATTTGAAGTTAATCCCGCTAGATTATAAACTCTCTGAGGATAGGAACTATTTCTTTCATTTATTTTCACCACCATGCCTGTGGTATTATATTCAACATAATAAGAATTCAATAAAGATTTGTTGAAATGCATTTAACTATTGATTGAAGAGAATATTAAACTTCAGACCCAGATATACATAGGGCATGGTTTACATGCTATGTGAAAATGTGGTATCCTGGTATATATTCTCCCCAAATAGTTCTTTCATCTAGTATTTGGAAGTTGGATGCTCGAAGGCTTCCTAATACACTAAATACTACTACAAGTAAAAATAAACAATAATTCAGTAGGGCTTTGAATTGGCTCGGCATTTGGACAGCTGCTAATTTGAGATTCTAGAATTACCATGAGACCTGAAAATTTGTAGGTTGCATCTCAGCATCATTGCATTTTTTATAGAATTAACTTTGTTGAGACTGCATTCACACATATTCCCAAATACCTGAATGACTTGGCCTTATCAGATTAGTTTTTACATGAAACTTTTTTGTTGTTATTGACATAGAGTATTTGACTGATAATGCATTTTATATTTTTAATACTGTTATCACAGACCACTCCTTTGATAATAATTATATATTACTGCAACAGGATTCAAGACTTCAGAACATTTTTTCACTCGTCACCATGTTTTCAAAGTATTTCTATACTAAGTTAGAATATATCTAAGGAAGTATCTAATATCTCTATCAGTTACTTAAACATAAGTTTTAAGGGAAAAAACCAAGCTCACAGCCTTACTTTTAATGTTGGGAGAGAGAATTTTTAGGAAAACAGAATTCCAACCACTGAGATTCTGGCCATATTATTTATTATAATATAGACTTTGTAGAAGCATTTGTAGCTCAAGAACTGAACTGAGATTCCACAACTTGAACCAGGGTGGTTCTAGTCTGAGAAACTGTGGAGTCTGACTGAGAGAGCTGTGAGTCTCTAGATGGAGCCTGCCTGGTGCTTCAAAGTTTTTTCTGCCTGGGGGATGGAAAGTGTTGGCTGAGATGATGGACGGTGCTTGCTGCTCGTGATAACAGCTTAAGCTCAGATCTTGTCATGTACTAGAAAGCTAGCATAGAAATGTCCTCATGGTAGTTAATAGAAAAGTAACTGTAAAAGGCAGGAAGATTCAGGGTTTCTGTTCTTGAAAATGGTGGTCTACATTTTTAAATTATCCCAAGGGAATTCAAGATATAACAAGACACGGTTTGACTAGGATTTGACACTGTGGACCCTCTTCAGGTTCTGTTACTATGATAGCAACCAAAATGTCCTCCTTTTAAAGCTACTTTAGAACTTTTCTTTTAATGGGAAAGTTGTTAACTGACAGTACTGGAGACTCTTAAAAATAAAAACTGAATTATTTTAGTTTCATATAGGTCTGCCTGGGGTATAAATAGCATAGCCCATTTATGAATTATTACTCATTACTGGATTTGAAGGATGAGTTCCTGAACTCTCTGAGATGCTTTTCTGTTTAAGTATTAATTGTTCATGGAAGGTGTTTGTGTGTTTTTATGTTCTGAGTTATATTTTATTAACTGACTTATTCAAGATATAGATTGACCAGTTCTCTGATTATCCAAAAACACGTTTCAGCCTGTCTTTAATCTGGGATATTTATAGAAAGGATGTTTTTCCCAAAAGACTGAGTAGAATATATAGTACATTATTTAAATAACCAGACTTTCTTAGGGAATGGGAAGTAGGTTCAACATGACACAGTTAATTTTATGTTAAAACCTCTTTACCTAGTTAGTGGCTGGAACTAGTTTTAGAGCAATCATTCTGGATAGCAACATAAAATAATCTTATCTGATGTTCCATTCTGAATCAGTCACTCACAGGCTTGCATTTTGCCTTATTTTTCAGGGAAATGTAAAGGTCTTCATAGGTGTGAATAAGAGGAAAGGATCTACCTTTCCCACAATATTCTCCATACCCTTAACATTTCTATTTATTTGGTAATACCAGGAATGATGATGAGTATTAATTCCTGATATACTGTTTCAACCCCACACTGACTTAGATGAAGCAACACCTACTATATTAAAAAAAAAGCTGACACTTCAATTTAATATGATGGCTGACTAGGTACCCTGATATTGACTCTGTTTAGTTCCTATTAAAACTCATGAAAGCACAGAAGATGATGAACAATCAGAAGAACAGCATATCCATGGTCTGATAGTTCACCTATTGCCACAATCTAAGATACCCACAAACTATAAAGTTGATCTACTGGACTGAAAACATAATTACTCACTGACCAATGGTAAACAGAAATAAAAGCAACATGCAGGTCTCTAAAAGCCAGGTATGGAGATTGAGTCCTTTTCCTTTTCATAATGTCTACCCTTAAGGCTTTGAAATTGTGGTGCTTTAAACCAGCTAGAAGAACGGAGTAATGTTTTAATACGGTGAGGGTGCTACTTTCTGAGGCTATTAAGGAAGTAGGTGGCTATTCTTTTTCTTCATCCTGTCTAAGGTTTCATTAACTAATCTCCACTTAACTGACCCACTAGACCAATTGATACTCTCCATTCCTTTTCTGTGCCCATGGCACCCTGACCATGTCACTAACAGGCTGCTAGCTGGGTAGAAGGACACACTTCTGTCCCTCTAGTATTTCAGTTGAGTTGTGTGATTATCATAAATCAATTATTTATTCCCATATCTATTGTTCTTGTTACTTTTCTCTCATAATTTGATTAATTTTTATTAAACTGATAAATTATGCAAAAAGATTGTTTTTTATATCAAGTTGAATGATTTGGGAATTTTCAACAAAGGTGAGTCACTGACATATTGGCAGGATACCTACAAACGATTTGGGAAGAAATCATAAGACATAGAAACAGTCTGTACTCATATTGCTTAATATTTTTTTTAAGTGTAAGTTCTTGGTCTCCTTTAAGAAAACCTAATTGATGCCATAGATAATTTATTACATAAATGGTTATGCAGAACAGTAATAGTATGAGACTGACTCTAGTCAACTATTAGTGGTCCCATAGTCAAAGCAGAAACTTTGCTCTTGCATCAGTAGATGAGGAAATGATACACATTGTATGCTTATGGTAAAGTATTAAGAGTAAGTAAATATATATGTCTTCTACTTTAACTTTTACTTTCAAATCAACTTTAATTCTTTCGGTTAACAGATCTATTGCCAGCCTTAATCACATTGATAAGAGGGCTACCACTGTGTGTTTTATAACCAATGAGACCAAATCTACCAGAAATAAAAGGCAGGAACAGAGGGGAACTGATGGTAGAGTACTGATCTAGGGAAGTGTCCATGCAAGGTTGGTGGCAAGGGCCAGAAGAATGCCATGATCGTGTTTGTTGAAGAAAGAAGTCCATTTGCTCAGAGCACCAGAGCTGGTGTAGGAGAAACTGAAATTTGTCACAGGTGCAGGCACCTTAGATGGCAGCCTTTGGGGAATGTGCAATCAGGCTGCATCTATGCATACTAGTTACTCTCTTTTCTCCATCACTGCATCTTCTTTACATCTTTACATCCTTCTGACATTATTAATAAGTGGGTTATTTTATTTATTTCTTGTTTTCTACCTCTATTACTAAAATATTAGCTCCATGAGGGCAGGGAACATATTTGCTTTTGAATCTACTGGCAAATACCTGGCACGATAGCTGCTCCACAAATATTTGTCAAATAAACTAGCTCTACAATAGAGAGGGACTTAACACAATACCAAAATGAAGACCTAAGGCACCTTTATGATACACAGGGTCTGGGTGGATGTCTGCTTCTTTGAGTGTAAGTAAATGGAAAGTTATTGTAGGGAACCTGTGAAAAAGGTCCACAGAATGACAAAAAATGAGGGTAACAAGAAAACTCACAAGAAAACTTACTTCTTAAAATGATTTATTTCAGAGACCAGAAAAACAAATTTTAAAGCCTCTTTGGAATTCTCAAAAAAGTTCAAGTCATAATCTCTAAGAAATATAAAACAGGAAGTGAAAAGATGGCAAGTGATATGGAAAAGAGAACCAGTGAGGTTGGGACAGATTGTCCAGGGGACAATCAGAACTGTCCTCATTAATGCTAATGAAGTGTGAAGGCGACATTGACAGACTGTGTCTGTGAGGTGGAGAAAAACAGCCTGATATGCTTTTCAAAAATGCAGAGAAAAGGAAGATGAATGGAAACAATGAGAAAGAAGATGATAGGCATGGAGGACAAGATTTCAACAAAAGAATGATAGATTTTCTTTAGGAAAAATATGGAGCAGAGGCAATAATTAAAGATATAAGTGAAAAGTTTTCTAAGTTGAGAAGACTTTATAGATTAAGAGGACTAAGTTTTGGGTAATATAAATGAAAAGAGAGTCACCCTTAGTACATCTTGGTAACTTAGTTCAATTGGAAGGAAAAGAACAGATTGTAAAAGTACCCAGGCAGAAAGACAGCTATTGTGTGATACGGAACAAAAGCTAGACTGACTTCTAGGCCTCTTCTCTGTAACAAGAAAACTATGGAGTTTAGAAATCATTTTGCACTCAGAATTATCTTTCCTATCTCTCAAGGCAACAGCAAGACATTTTCAAATATGAAAACATTTATAAAACATACTACATGTACTCTTTTTTAAAATGTTTTTGATAGTCAACTCAGCTAACTGACATGAATCAAAATTAAGAAGGTATTGCAGAGAAGACAAGTAGGGACTCTGTGGCATTTTACTACACTGACTGCAGTGGGGTATGGGGGGCGCTCAATAATAAGGGTGAATGTAGTAACCACATCGTTTTTCCTGTGAAACCTTCATAAGAGTGTATATCAATGATACCTTTAAAAAAAAAGTCAAGAAGGCATTGGAAATAATTAGACATTGCGAAATCCGAATTATTGTAAATTTGGTTATCAGGTTGAAAGTAGAAATTTCCATCTAGTTTTGGAAAAACTATTGTAAAGGTAGTTTACTAACAGTAATGTACATCTGTAACTTCAGATTATGTTAACATCTGAAAGAGGTAGAGATTCAGGAGCTTAGAGGAGAACTTAAATAAATAATTGTTTTACCTCAGGAAGATTTAAAAGATAGAAGCTTCTGGTGAGAGTGGTATTTCCTACTCCATTGCCTTCATTTATTGTCAGTGTACTGTTGACTCCCCAGATACAGTCTCTGCCCAGAAACATCTCTGGTTCTAGATGTGCATGCCCGCAGCCCAGATGGATCTCCGTGGGGATGGCCCACTCACATCTCCCTCTCAGCGTGTTGAAACTGAACTCTTCCTCCTCATTCAAACCTGTTCTGTAGTCCAAGCTTCCAATAAAACTTGAGCGTTGTCACCCAGTTGCCCAGGCCAGAAACTTGGGCCTCAATTTTAGAGTGATCATATGTTCCAGTTTTTCTGGTGTGTCCCTTTTCACTCTCAAAAATGTATTCATTTGGACAGTAAATCATGGGATTATCATGATTATCTTTGTCTCTTCTCTTTAACTTTCAAACAAACACCATTCCCATCTTCATCTCATTCTGTTGCTAAAATGTATCTTAATTTTGTCCATTTTTTCTTATCTTAAATGCCATTGTCCTACTTAAAGCTGCTACTATCTCTTCCCTGGGTGATGGCCACAACCCTGTGACAGGTGTCCCTGCCTCACACATTTGTTGGAAGAGTCAAATAAGGTTATGTATATGAACTTAAGAGTATAGAACTTAACGCTTGGTAAGCACTCAACAGATACTAGCAATGATGTTGGCACTCCTCTGCTCAAAACCCTTCTTTTCTCCTTTGCCCCAGGGATAAACCCTGAGACACTAACTTGCCTTATATGTCTGCATTTTGGTTTCTCTGGCGTCATCTTTTACATCACCCTAATCTGCACTGTGTGCTTCAGTCCTTCAGCCATCGATTCTTGGACATACCATCTGTTCTCTCTTCTAGACCTTTGCTGCTTGAAGACAAAGCTAAACAAAAAGGTCTCTCCCACCCATTCCCAAACACACACATACACACAGGTGCACACATACACACATATTCATAGTTTGCTTAATTGATTCCTGATTATCTTTCAGGACTCAGCTTAGATGCTAAATCCTCTGGAACCTTTCCCTAATATTCTTGAGTCAGGACAAGGTATCGATCTCGTAGACACTCATGGGACTATGTGTTTACTCACTGTTGTCCCACTTGCCACATGTATAATGTTCCTCTGCAGAGACTTGCTATAAACTCCATGAAGACATGGACTGGGTCTTGTTGATCATTCTAACATGACACCTAACACTCTATCAGGGAAGTACCCTAGTTTGGGTGTCAGGAGTATTTGGACTGGATATTGTACTGGAAGAAATCAATCCTGCAGAAATAGTCATCTATAAAATGAAAATAATTGGAGACAGGGATTTGTCTCTCAGCTGTATTTATCATGTGAACAAATATTTTAAAACACATGTTCATCAATAGTAACCATCAATGAATTGACCAAATACTCTATATTCATAAAATTCTATATAAAGTTAAAAAATGATGCCTACATTAGCATTTCTTTTTGTAATAAAAAGAGCATGGTTTTGGTTCTAACATTATAGTTTAGGTTTTTATGAAGTCTGCCTTTCAAGTTCCATGGAGAAAGTGAATTGGCTGTTTTGAATTAAAGAAGTTGTGAATAGTTGAGTGACATAAGGAAGAAGTGCTTGGCACATCAGAGGTGTCTGCTGAACTGGTAACTAAATATTGCAGTGGAGAGGGTGACAATTATGAGAAGTTATGTGTAATATATGATAGACAGGTAAGGACATATTTAAAAATAAGCAACCCTTTAAGGAAAAGTAAGTATAGTGATGAATCTTTTTGGGAAAATATTTGCTTTAGGAGAATTATCTTGAATTCAGTATTCATTACAGATTAGTATTAAGCATTTGGCACTTGTTGGCTTCTCTGTGTTACCCTGTATCATACTTTGTGTATATAGTTTCATTTCATACTGCATTCAGCTGAACATGACAAGAACCTTATGCTGGCTTCAGAAGAAAGCAGTTAATTTCTTAGATATAAGTTTCAATGTGGGTAGTCCAGTTCTCGTGACGCGTTCCATGAGTTGTCAAAGGACCAGGCCCCTTTCCCCTCTTAGCTCTGCCATCGTTAGCCTGTGGTGGTGGCTCTCGTGACCTCAGGATAGTGCCTGCTTCTCCAGACATTGCCTCTGGGTTCCAGCCAGGAAGGGGGATGAACAAATGACAAAAGTTATACCAATTGAGTCTGCTGCTGACTTTTATTAAATTAGGGGGAATAATAACTTTCCAGGAGGCTGTACTTACAAAATTCTAATTACATTTCATTGGCCAGAACTATGTCACATGGCCACCCCAAGCATGGGGGATCAAACTTTCTTGTTTGTTAAAATTTTTTTTAAAGATAAGCTTGTTGTCATCCTGAGTAAAATTGCATTCCATCAGTAAAGAATATGAAAACAGCTATTAGGTAAGCAACTAGCAGCATCTGCCCATTAGGTTCCTTAAATAGACCCCAGGGTAGCTACCACATCTTCTGACCATTGGCTCTCTTCCCTGCTGTCTTCAGCTCGGACTGGAGTTGTGCACTGTACACTGTAGAAATAGATCTGTGATGAATAAATCTCTTCTGGTTGCTAGGAAGCACCTTAAAAATTTGTCAAGACTTTCCTATCACGTAGAAGAACCATACCAGTTAAAATTATTAAAAAAACAGATTTTCTTTTTATTCCAAAAATCAAAGCATACTCGTATATTGTAAAATTAGGAATTGGGAGAGAGACAGAAGCTCATAAAGTTAAGAGCATATAATGTCATATGGGATTTGGGGTATTCACATTTTACAAAAATACAGTATTCTTTGACATTTACTATTTCTTAGTGACGTAGGCCCATGTTTAAATCTACTTATTCCTTGGTTCAGAATAGTCAGCCATTCAATGACAGATTAATTCTGCATTCCTGCCTTGTGTAGTGCTGTCCTGGGATATTCATGTTCTTTCTCCTTCACTTCTTACTTCTTCTTGCCCAGAACCTGCACTGGTTCGGTGTCTTCTGTGAACAGTCTGTGACTTAGACTACTGTATAGCCTCCTTCAAAATACAAGGCCTCAATCCTTTTTACCTGAAATCTTCAGGACTAGATAATATTTGTGAGTTCAGAATTTGAAAAAAATTTTTTTTAATTTTAGTATTTGACTCTACTGAGTGTTCTAGCTTCTTGACTATATTTCAGTGTAATGTGCACAGATGGCATATTATGTAATACTTCAGAGTCCAGAGCAGGACTCATCAGATACTTAAAACTTTCTGTATATGCACATCAAGTATAATAAATAATTATATATAGCTTCATTGACAGATCAGTTTAGGTTTTTCCACCACATAAGTTTTGAAAAAAACTTAACTTTCAGAGCTTTTTGGATGTTGCAGATAGAGATTGTAGACCTGTAGAGAGTAATGGTTTGGAAGAACTGTGAAATTGTTTAAAATAATTAGCAAGTTCCCAATAAAGACACAGTGCAGCAGAAACCGCCATAACTCTTCTGACTGACATCAGATGGTTAATAGCATCATGCTTGAGTGCCACCCCTCCATCCCCATCCCTTTCAAAATTTGTCTGATGAATATGTCTGTCCCTCAAGCAGTCTTTGCAAGTTGAGCTGTCTGACCCTTCATCCTTCCGCACCACTTTCCCTGCGCAGGGAGGCACTTCAGTGTTGGCTTTCCTTCTCAGCCATAGTCCTTCCTTGACCCCACTGAGTGTTCTAGCTTCTTGACTATACTTCAGGCTTCCTCATTATCAGAATTTAAAAAAAATTTTCTTACTCCATTCTTGCACCTCCTAAAATAATACCTTTTTTACCATTCTTACATTAAGCACTTTAAAGCTTATGATAAGTGGCCTTAAATAATATAGTTGTATATTAATTTTATATACATTTTTATGGTCATTTAGAAGTCTGAAGACAGTTATTTGTCAGCAAGTTACTATCAGTCTCACATACTGATTGCTAAGTGACTTACATACAATATGGTGTTTGTCTTCTCTGTGCTTTCAGGACCTGGTATCTTAAATTATTCTTTTCATCAATTTTACGTGAACTAGAAAAGAATCTTTCTTCCCAGGCCCTGTTAATTAGTCTGCTGTGATTTTGTTTCTAGGTGCAAAATTATTTTAGATTTTATTAGATTTAGATTTTGTCTGTGGATGTGGTTGAACAGACTGCATTTTAAGTAATGGTTTTAAGTTTTATTTCTTGAAATGCAATGGCAAAGTAGTTATGTGTTCAGTGAACACCTGCTGAATTGCCTGGTTAGTCTATGTTTTAATTGCTTTTTTATTGTTCATACTTAAAATCAAACTTCCTTAACTAGCTGTGTGGATCTAGTGTATTGTTGTTAGATTATTATATAGTGAATTAAGCCTTCCCAGGGTGTTTTAGGTCTGTGGTTTGTCTAATGAAATTAAAGGGATTTTGTTTGTGGCTGACAACATCTCACAGTTAAACCCCCATCAAAGACCATAATCAAGAAAAAGCAGAAGATGGGGGGAAAATATGTGCCTATATATGTAGGATTATTATGAAGTATTACACCTTACAATATGAAGGCAGAGTTAGCATGAGGACTACCACCTATAATCTCAGAAGGGTTCTAATAATTTCTGGTGAAGATATATAGAAATACATAACTTTTGTAGATCCTAAGAAGAACTTTGTAAAGGAAATGAGACAGTGTCAAAGAAGAGCTGGCATTAGTTTTGGCATATCTGCCAGATAATGCAAATTTCGAATAATTCTGTTATTACTGTAGCACCAAAGTTTTTCCCCAGTTAGTTGGTATTATATAATTCACTATGACAGGGTTAACCTCAATATCTGGAAATATGAGGGAATTTTTTAAAGTGATTTGTATTGGGGTGGGGAGAATTGTGGATTATCTGAGTTTCCTTAACTGTTTATTTTGTCTAGTTTCTTGCACACTTAGTCCTCTGTCCCCCTCTCTTTTCCTCACAGCACCCATCATGTCTTTTGAAATTGCTAACATAAAACTATTGACTCAATGCAGTTGAGAGCATTCAGAGCATAGACTGAAGTGATTCGGCCTATTTCAAAGTCTTCCATTCTTCTGAACCAGATTTTTTTTCCTTCTCAATGCAGATTAATAAAGCGTGCACTACAAGAGGAACAAGGAAAAGGATTTTAGTGAAGGTATCCTGATCCTGAAAAAGTCAGGGAGGGCTTCAAGCCCATCTTGGACTTCAGAACACTTCACAACTTTGTGGTAAAAGAAAAATTTTAAATAGAGCCTTTGGACTTACTTCATCCTTATTTGGAGAGTAGCATTAATTTATTTTATTTTTTTAGGGAAGAAATTATATGTGAAATTGGGCTACTTTTCAAACTAAAACATACCTGGGTTTTAGATTTCTGTTTTTTAGGTACTTCTTGTATACTCAAAGTATTATAGGTAGTTGGATGGCTTGTGTGTTTTTCTTCCAAACATGTTCTTTATCCCTTGTGACATTGCGTTTGCCTACATTGTGAGTGATGTTTTCTCTAGTGTTCTGTTACCTTCTTCAGTCAGTTCATTGGCTTGTAGAGTGTCTTTCCCAGGACCAATATTATGTCTAAAAGTGAAAATAGAAAGCAGTTTGTGTTTTGTTGTTTTCATATTTTGACCTCTTACATGACGATGGCTCACTAGCATGAAGAGCTGTAGCATCCATAAAAAGCTGTTTTTTCTTCACCTGAAAACCTCACACAGGATAGATTTCAGTTGTGGAAAAAGATATACAAAATGAATACAAACATATTTGTCATTTCTGTCTTCAGCAAAACAACTTTATTTTACTGCATTACCTTTTAAGGTCTTTTTATTCGTGAAAATTAGCTTGTTTTATGTACTATGTGTTCCTCCAAAGTTACAGCATTATAGTTATTGGAGAAATGAAATTTTCTTCCAGTAGATGAAAATTGCATTTTGATTGAACATCATTCTTTAGCAGTCACCCATAAATATAATGTCTTTTGCTGTCTTTTCAGAAAATGGCTACAGAAGTGATTTCTGAATTGATAAGATAATAGAAATCTTAATGTTTTAGGTAAAACAGATGGCATTTTTGTTTTAGGCAAAACTCCCTCAGAGTGAAAGCAGCTCAGTTGGTGACAGTGCTCTTGGGATCAGCCAAATTACGTACAATTTTTTGTGTCTGTTTCTTTATTGCTTTAGGATCAAAAAGTTGTAGACTAGTTGGAAAGGAATATTTATCCTCTTTATTGACTTGCTGTATTCTATTACGCACTGGGAATAGTCATAAGATTTTTCAGTTCTAGTTTGTTTATAAGTTATACAAATTACATGTTGATTATACTTTGGTTATATTTATGCTTTTAGAAATGCTTTTCCCGTTATAGGAAAGCTCTGAAATACGCAGTTGTACTTTTGAGAGTTAACACTAATTTATAGTATTGAGGTGCATCTGCAGCTGTAAATTCTGATAGCATTTCTGATACTAACCCTTTTGTTTCCATACCATTGAGTTTTGGGCAGATCTCACTGTCAGATACTTGGAAAGAGCACAGTATTGTGAAGGGAGCCCTGGACTGAGAGTCAGGGGGCTTATTCTTGTCCTATCTCTGTCACGAATCTTCGTTTTTTTTTTTAAACTTCAGTTCTGTTTGCTGTATGTGTTGAGATAGAGGGAATTAAAGTGGTGATTCCTTGGGTCACAGCCAACTGGCACTTGGTTTTCTTGTCTGTTAAATCATATATAAAGCATTCATTTGGATAAACAGGGAAGGAAGTTTTGGGGGAGAAAACTCAACTCTGGAAACTAGGCAAGTTTATCCAATAACTGAAACATAGGCAGTTATTTTCCAAAATATTACCACTATTGCAAAATGAAGACTTATTATGGCAATTTGCATCCCATCACCTCTTAGAAAAAGTAAGAACTTAGTGAAAGAACAGCTGTGTTGTCATTATAGCAGCTTGGGGAAGTAGCCTCAATGTCATCAGCTCAAAGAAACCCCATTTACTGCAGTTCTGCCATGGCAGGTGGCTAATGACTTGCTGTGCTCGATACAAAGACTCTATGAAGGTGGTCAGAGAGGCTGAGGACATGGGGCTCTGAGTGCTGCAGATGGCACATCTGGGCTGCTAGTGCATGCGACCTTGAGTGTCTGATCCCCTGGAGAACAGCAGGGCCACTTTCTCTACTTCCAGAGCACCTTGGAGCCTGATTGCTTGAGTTTGAGTCTTGGCTCTACCTCTTAAATGGCTGAGAAACTATGAGCAGGATACCAAGCTTCTTTTTTATCTGTAAAATGGGTATGATTTTAGGACTTGGTCAGTTGGTTGTGAAGCTGAAAGGAGTTCATTCAAGCAAAGCACATTCTGTATGCTAAGCCCTGGTCTAAAGGCTCAGTGAGTGCAAGCTGTTGGTATTATTGTTCTCCTCATTGTTGTTAGTGACATCTGAAGATCCCAGTCAAAATTACTTCAGTTAAAAATAACAAAAGTATTCTTTTAAGGTACAGTTTTATTTTTTATTTACTATTTTGTCTGAGTATTATAAACAAGCAAAATTCTTCACTCAAGTAATATTTTCTGATATACAGCTTTCTAGAATATCTACTTAATAGTCTCACACTTTTCATCTAAACCAAGAGCTTTTATTAGTAATATTTTATGGAATTCTTAGATTTGAGATAGTAAAGTATTTTTCATAAATTAACTTTATATTATATTACTATTTTGTGAAAGGCAGCTTTACATTTTGACTTACTCATACATGCAGCGCACTTGTTTACTTTCCTTTTGAATCTTTTGACCTTGGACACATGACTCTCCCTGGAATGATAGACTCATAATATTTTTGTCCATGAAGTTTAAGAAAGTAATTTCTTCTAAATATAGGAAAAAAAATAAAATAAACTTTCTTGTGTCAGGAAGGTCAGGTAATATTTACATATTACTATTTTCAAGTACAGTCCTGATTTTTGTTGCTGAGAGAGTAAAGAGTGTTCTGTTCCTCAGTGTTGAATGTTTTTCTTCTTAGATAAAGCCATATTTATTACTGAATTTTCTGCAAGCTTCCAGAAAACGTCATCTTTTTAATTTTTCACCTTGCAAAATATAAATTCCTTTATCTGATAATTGAAGATAAGAAAGATTCTTCTTGTAGAGATTCTAGAGATTTTTATGGGAAAACAGTTAAACGTTTGCTTACTTAAGAAGACCTACTTTATAGGAATAGAAAAGTTTTTAACCTGGGGAAGCCTTGGGATGTATATGAAAATTCTTTGCATGTGTGCATTCACCAGTGAACAGAGTGTATAATGTATGCATAGGTTAGAAAATAGAATTTTAAAAGGTTAAGATTAACCACCCTGCTTAGTAAGGGACTGTCAGTCATTTGTTTTTAACAAAATACAGTTTGGTTTTTTTTCATTTGGTTTTTCCTGTGGTTAACTGTGGGCATTTGCATGGGGATGGGAAGTTTGGCATATCAGGCCTGGTAGCCTATGGATGAGGAAGTGTGAGGGAGGACTCTGTGGGCGAGAGGGTCAGGGAGTAGACATGCTTCATTTCATTCCTTGCTTGGGGCTCTGTTCCAAGGACCCCAACCTCTTCTCATTGCTCTTTGCCCACCCTCTCCCTTGCTCCCCTTTCCAGCCCTCAAGATTTTAAGTGTTCAATGGGGAAAAGTCTCAGTCTTTCAGATTTGAAACTAGAGCTTAGCACTCATTTTTCAAGAGGAACAGTGTAACCTGGTGTATTCATTTCCTGTTGCTTGCTGTAACAAATTGCCACAAACTTAGTCTCTTTACAAAAAGCACACATATATCACCTTACAGTTTTGAAGGTCACAATTCCAAAATCAGTTTCACTGGGCTAACCAAGTGTTGGCAGGGCTGTTTCTTCTGAAAGCTCTAAGGGAAAAATTTCTTTGCCTTTTCATCTTCTAGAGACTACCTGTATTCCTTGGCCTAAGGCCACTTCCTTACATATTGCAGCCTCTTGTTTCCATTGTCACATGGCCTTATTCTCTGTTAGGCCTTCTTGTAGCTCTCTTATAAAGACCATTGTGATTATATTGGGCCCAGTTGGAAAAATCCAGGAAATTGCCCCATCCCCAGATTATTAATTTAATTATATTTGCAAAGTCTGTCTTGCCCCATGTAAGGTAAGATACTCCTAAATTCTGGGGAGTAGGATGTGGATGTTTGGAGGTGTAGGGTGAGGCAATTATTCTGCATACCATACCTGGAAACCTGATTTTCGTGTTTCCAGTAAGTAAGTGGATTCTGAGTTTTAGATAATTAATTTAGGAGCATCAGGATAACTCTGTGTAGATGTTCCTCAGGCACCCTGCCTTCAAGAAGTCTGGACCTGGACTTACCACCTTCATCTTGAAATCTCTCACTACCCATCCTTAGGTGTTGAATCTTGGTCAAGGGCACCACCATATCTTTCCCATTCTAACTGGAAACAAGTTGTAGAAGACATTTCCTTCTGGTTTATGCAGTCTTCTCCAAAGAATCTAGAAAATCCTACTGCTAAGATGCCCTACTGTTTTCTCAGGTTTGTTCCTCTTGTTTGTATTTCTGCCCCTCCCGTAATTTAGATCTTCACCTTTTCTAGCTGAGCCATTGCAGCTCTGTACTTGGTCTTCCTGCTTTGAGTCTCGACTCCCTAAATCCTTCCTCCACCTGGCAACTAGAAGTATATACTGAAAATGAATCTGATCGTGTGAAATAAACCTTCCAATCACTCCCAATAACCTATATAAGGTCTGAGCTACTTGTAATGATTTCAAGACACTCTGTTCCTCACTGTGACTTGAGATTTATCTCCTTTTTTAGTTCCATATATTGGCATTTTAGAGTGAACTTTACTGTGGAGATTCTAGTGGTATCGGATAAACCTATATGTCCTGAAAATACCTTTTTCTTATATTTGAGCCTTTATTCCTATAATCACTCTATACATATTTCCCTACTTTCCTTTGCCTGCCACCTCTTTTTATAAATTTGCATGTTTTTGTGATTATTTTAAAAACACATACTTTTTGTAGAATAGTGTTTTACATGTAGAAGTGTAAAAAGTAGTTGCAAGAATATTCACTAATAATTCCAGAATCTAGAGGAACTCTCCCAGTCAACAGTTTAGCTTCTCTTCTGCCAAATCTACTCTTCTGTTAAACATATCTGCTGAGTTCTTAATTTCAAATATTTATCCTTTTGAAATTTCATTCAGTTAATTTTTAATGTATTCAGTTTCTGTGGTAAAATTCTTAATCTTTTTTCATTTATTTTATTCATGTTTTCCTCTTGCCTTGGACATTTTAATCATTATTTTAAAGTCTTATTGGTTAACTCCAGTATCCAGACCTTGTGTGGCTCTAATTCTGTCTTTTTCATCTTGGTGTTTAGTTATGTGGCTCTGTCTTTTGATATGAAAATTTCCATATTCTTAATGTAATTTTATATTAAGTGGTAAAACTTTTTATGGCTTGAGAAAATACCTCCTTCTAGAGAGCATTCACTTTTCTTCTAATCAAGGACTATGCTAAATGGGGGCTGAGTCACTCAACATCTTTTCCATCTAGCTTACCAAATCTTCCACTAATAGCTTGGTATTTTCTGTACCATCCTACTCTCTGGTGCATTCTAAAATCTCATGAGATGACTCTGCTGTACTTTTCAGAAGCTTTCTTTTTAGGTTTTAAGCTTCCCTGTCTGGGTAGCCCCTGTATCTGGCATGTACTGATAAGAAAACCAAATGCATACTTGAATCCTCCTAAATGCTTTCTGGCCTCTTTGCCTCCAGAGTGAAGGCTCCTCTAGGCTTTGTACTGGGCTTGGCATAGGACTCAGCCTGTCCCCGGGATGAGAATTGGTGTGCCCCAGGATGAAATGGCTAAAGAAGGCAGCTCTCTTTTCTGAAGTTCTTGTTTCTCTTTAGCAGTTCTCTGTTGCCTTCAAGCAGATGATTATTGTATTTTATCTGCTTTTTCTAGTTAGCCAATAGAAGTGACAGCTATTGTCTGTTGTGAGCTAGTCCATCTCTCCTGAGTGTGGAAGCATCATTTCTTTTTCAACTTCAATTTGATAAAAGAAAACCACTCACTTTTTTCTACTTGAGTGTTTATATTTCCGTTGATTTGTAAGAGCACTTCATAAATTTCCCAAATTTGATCTCCTTTTATTTTTTATTTCCCAATCTTATTTTTAAGATAGAAAATGTTTTAAGCTTTTGTTATCATATCTGACAGCTTTTGCTTTGCTATATTTTCTATTATGGTTAGAATGATCTTTTATACCATAAATTATATGTTTTTTTCCGACTCATGTATTAAATTTTTAAATTCATCTAGAATCAATGTCGGCATGTTGTTTAATGCATGTTTAGCTCTTTGCCTTGCCCATCTATGACTGTAGATACAGAACTGTTGTGCCACCTTTCCCCCAACAAAAGGATTTCAGTGGGATTTTGATTAGCATTGCATAATAAGATTCATGAATTAATCTTAGGAGAGTTGTCTTTTTTGCAATATTTTAGTTCTCTCACCTACAAAAGTATATCTCTCCATTTATTCATTTTTACTTCCCTCAGTAAATGTTCTCATTTTCTTTACTATACATTCTGCTTCTTTTGTGGAAAATTGTCTATTGTTGAATGCTCTCCTGATTAACTCCTAATCATCCTAACTGCTGTCTTTTGTTGTCGCAGGTCACTCTGTGCATACCTTTGTCTTATCTACCCTATTATATTGAACTTGACAGTTCCCATCTCTCTCCCCTCCTAGGCTATACTTCCAGGACAAGAACTATGTAGTCACATTCTTAAGTTTGAAAATGCACATACTAGGAAGTATCCTTCTCTCTATCCTTTTCTTGCTTTTTAGTTTAGTCACACACCACATGGTTACTTTGCATCTGCACGTATTCTGTGTCCCTATGCAAATTTATCTTTGCCACTTCCTGCCATGTTACCTGAACTCTTGTTTTGAGGCATCTGTGTTATCACGTGTGGTTTTAATAATTTCTTTAATTTAGATTTATATATGCCTTTCATGAAACTAAGTTAACTAAAACATTCACTCTACCATCGGATGTGATTCATGTTCCAGAGTCCCTGGGCAGGATACCAAGAGGGTCTTGCAAGGGACAGGAGAGATTTAATTGCTCTTGAATTTTACTTTGTGCCACGTCTGAGCTATGTGATTTTTCAAACATTTTATCATTTAACCCTAACAACAATCTTGTCTCCTGATTTTATAGATTAGGATATTAAGTCTTGGTGAAATGAAATAACTCGTCCACAGCTTCTCAAATTCTAAGTGCTCTGGTAGGGTTTGGACCACTCAGTTTCCTTAGGCGTCCAGAGGGAGAGGTGAAAGGCTGTGTCTGGTAGGGTGCCCTGCCAGGCCTGGGCATGGGCCCTGCACACAGGAAGCACTCTAAGTGATAACTTGAAGGTCACTGTGACCAAGAGGCATATTCCTTCCATTCAACCCTTCACCCAATCCTAAAAGTGTACCCATGTTGTTCTAGTCTGTTGTTTATAGTGGGCACTGATTAAATTTGCCTCAAAAAAAGCATTTGGATGACCACAGTTGTCTTTCTTAAGATGACATGAGATATTTCTGCAAAAGGGGTAAAGGAATTCTAAAGAATGCTTGTCCTTGATAGAAACTTCAAGGACAGAGCCATATTTGCAGTAGAATTCTAGTTCTTCCATAAAGCGATTCGCTTTTTGATGTGAGCATACAGATGTCGTTTGATTTTTCTACCTTTTCTCTTAGCTGAACTAGGTCAGTCTGCCCTCTCATTTGATTGGCAGGTAACCTGAGTACTTTGTCTCCATGAGATGAGGATTGTTCCTTGTGTACAGGGAATTGGGATAATTACCCGTAATCCCAAGTTGTGGAGATTTGGTGTCCTAATGAAGACTAAGAGGCTGGCTGTGACTTGATGACTGATGATAGGTAGGAAGTTAAAGCAAATGTGGGGAAAATTGGGGGAAAAAATTGTGAACTTCCTATACAGTTACTTCTAAGGTAAAATAGAAATTAATTATCCCCATCTTCAGGATACAGATATTACTCTTTTCTTTTGTAGTGTGGATCAAATATTATTAATTTTCAATAAGTGAGTATGATATCATGATATGATATTGAAATCTGTTGGTTCTTTTAACAATTGATGGGTTTAGAAGGATTCATATTTAGGGATATTGGCAGTGTAAAGTTTGACTACCAAACATGATGATGAAAATGAAAATTGAGTTAATCTGTGATGGTGTACTTATTTCCAAAGGAAATACAATTCATACATGATGAGGCTTTCTCTGTGCTTTATGTGAACTGAACATAGATCGGAATTTGTGCCGGGATGGACTTGAAAAACACACTCTGAATCTCTATATTAAAAACCTACTTTCTTAGTGCAGCATCGTGCTCATTCTGTACTGTACACATTTAGTTTTTGCAAAATTCCTGGCATGATATTTACATAACCATTCAGTACAGTAGAAGCATCATTATGGTCAAATATGAATTAGTAATAAAATAAAACAACCTAGTTCATAGCTTATTATAAAAAGTGATTTAATACTGTATAAAACTAAATGTATGGTTAAAATTATTATTTGCTCTAAGTGTGAATCATTTTTTTCCCCATGGGAAGAAATCAGTGTCCTGAAAGCTTATTACCTGACTGTTGTTTGAGTACAGGTTACATCTTATTATCAGAGCCTTTATGAGCAGCTCTGTGTAGCGGAGCTTCCAGAGAACTTCCCAGTGGGAATTCTAGGCTCAGGGTCTGGGTGTGCCTCAGGTCTTCTGCAGAGCTAGGAGGCCTAAGTCTTCAGACCATGTCTTCTAGAGTTCTGAGCCTCTGGGAGCATGGTGTTCGGTAGCAGATCACTCATTTCTGGGATGCTGGTTTGAACGTCTCTGATGCTGAGAATGAGTGATCCTCAGTTGTTTTTCTTCCCCAGTGAACCTTAGGAATATAGGACAATCTCATTGGTATCAATGAATTCTGGCGGTTATGGTTCTCCATGTGTGTTAGTGATGGGAGAACAGGCAGACGGAATGTAAGCTCTGGCAGTGGGAGGGTTCAAAGAGGTTGGCAGATCCCTCAGGTAAGTCTGGTAAGCGCACCTTAAAAGGGGGCATTGCCCTTAGTTTTCCTGAGAATTTCTTCTGTATAAAACGGGGTTTTATCTAGTACTTCAAGGCTTCACTGTCCTTTGTAAATATGTTTTTGACTACATGGCTTTAGTTTACATATGGAATCATAATGAATGTAAGTGATATAAATTAGGTCTTGTGATCCTGGTGTATACATAAGCCTATTAGGCATTAGAGACATTCTTACTATCATATCATCACCTTTGGTATCTCAGTATATTGCTTCAATCATAAATTCTCCTGCTAAACAATTTATATAAGTCAGATGTTTTATAAATTCTGTACTACATCCTCTTCCTTGTCCTTTGTGCTTTCGAGTTGTCCTTCATTATAGTTTTGGCCACTGTAGTTATTATGTTTCTTAATGAACAGTTTGCAATGTAGTTGAAATATATATGAAGTGTAGGAGAAAGAGCATAGCTAGGCTTCCTGATGCACTAAATAAATGACACTAACTTGCTTCCACCATTCCTGAGACAGCTACTGTAGGTCAGGGGAAGAAGCAGTCACTATCTACCAGTTTGAGTTCCTAAAGTTATAAAATTGTATAGGAAAACAAAATATTTCAGGTCATGAAAGTATTCATTAATGAATCAATACATTATAATATTAGTGGAACATCCTCTTTGAAATGCCCTTTGATTTATTTGATGATAATAGGATGCAAATTGATTAAAGAGTAAAATCTTATCTTGCAAAGGATGCATATTGCATGACATCTGTGACATGATGGTCTAGAATATTTCTACTCACAGGCAAAGCCATGAAACAGAGTGGATCTCGCTGAGTAATGCTATTGAGAAAACCAACTGAGAATTATTTGAATGGGAGAGAATTGAGAGAGGACTTTAGGAAAAAGTATGAAGTCCTTGAATATTTTTTACAAATATCATTATGTTTAAAACTATCCTGTAAAAATCAAGTGTTATGTAAAAGATATCATAATGTGCTAATATAAAATATTCTTTGAAAAGTTCTGCAAAAATCCCTAAATAATTCTTTTTTTGTCCATTCTAAGAATTGCACATAGTTAAAAATATTGCCTTAACTTATTTTAGTAGTTTTTATTTTCTTTTCCTAGCTAAATCCCAATTAAATCTTTTTTAACCACTATTTAATAAAAAATTTTAGTCCCTATTTTAAGTGGATTCACTTCAAATGGCTTTTTTTTCCCAGAACCAACTCTCTTGAATAATAAGGGACCCTGTAGATAAAATACATGTGTGAATTAGGCAATTCTGCATGTATATATAGACTTAACATTTTCACTCTATTTTTGTGGTCTAAAGTGAATGTCAAAATTGTAATTGAAATTAATTCTGGCTAAATCACAGACAAGCTTATGTAGAATATTAGTTGAATAACACTGATTATTTTAGAAGGACTAATAATGACCATCTGTACACAGGTATTTTTTGGGACATGGAAATAACTTAATTTTAGTTCTGTTAATGTCTTCCATGTGTTTAACATTTTATTCTTAAAAAGTGAATCATTATTTCATTACCCTTTATATGGTGTGGTATTTATTGTTATGAAATTGCTTGTTCTCCAAAAGTTTTAC
Organism: Smutsia gigantea; assembly: GCA_032199065.1. Classification (NCBI taxonomy): domain Eukaryota; kingdom Metazoa; phylum Chordata; class Mammalia; order Pholidota; family Manidae; genus Smutsia; species Smutsia gigantea. Next base: position 92,242 of record JAVSCE010018224.1, on the reverse strand, counting down.
CAGAATGTTCCTTATAATTCTTCTCTGTGTGTTTATTCTGTGACTGCCTGTGAGCAGAGATCTTATAAATAGTGTGAAAGAAGTAAAACTATTTGGAGACCCCAATAGTGAAGCAGCTGTTTTTGCAGGTATCTTGTGGTCTATAATCCTTCAGAACAGCACCGAAATTCGATGGTCTCAGTCTGGGTGAGTTCCCCCACCGTGCAAGTGTCTTCCGCTTCAGGAAAGCCTGTGGAAATTCAAATGAGCGCAGTTTGGGATACAGCAAGTACTATTTCACAGACAGCTTATGAGGTATGTTTTCACCAAAGAATAAGAAGAGCATAGCCTGTATGTAATTTATATATATAGACATGCCCTCTTGAGCTGACAAATTGGTGTATGTGAAGTGGTTCAAGTTGTAAATACTATAGGGCTTATTTAACTAACCAGTTAAATGATACTAAAGGGAAAGAGATTCTGTGTTTCCCAAAATATTAGTATCTTTATTAGTATGTATATTGCATGTTATGATTAGTACATGTTATTAGTATACATATCATGTATCTTTGAGGTATGTATAACTTTTTCTTGAAGTAACCATTATAATGTTTTGCATTTTTTTGTCTCATTTTAATGACAATTATGCATATTGAAATTAAAATAAATACCACCCTTCTAAGTAATGTTGGGTACTTTAAACTTTTCATTTCAAAGGTAAAAACATACCAGGAAAGAAAGAATTCCTAAAATAAGTAAGATGCTTCTTTCTGAGATACAATTATGGAAAATATGGGCTTAAGTAATAGATATTTTTTGAGGACATTCTTAAAATAAGTAATATTAAGCTGAACCCCCTACACCATTAGAAACGTTGAACTTTTAAGTCTGGAATGCAATTTAAACTGTACTTGTTAAGACACAGCCATACACTAAAAGCTCTTTAAAAGAGAATTTATTAATTAAAAGCTATTGCTATCTGCTTTTACAAAGTCATAATCCTGTAGGTAGAAAGGAAAAGAATAATACAAATTTTGGTCATATTTTACAGGAAACATCTAGAAAATGGAACCATACCCCCTGGAAGGCAGGGGTCTTGTGTTACACTGTGTGCATCTTTTATGTTTGCTCTGTGGCTGCTAGACTGCAGGGGTTTGATAGCTGGCATTTGCTGAACCAACATGCGTAACATCTATAATACTATGCTTACTGTTTTTCTTTTTAATGTACTGAAATACCATAGTATTGTAAAGATTCCTGGTAATTAGGAAAAATCATTGTTCTTAGTAAGCCCTTATATTCATAGGAAGTTTTCCCCTTTGTGCATTCATTAAGCGTACTGAAGGATAATTGAGGATAGTCACGTAATTTGATGTATTAGATGAAAACATTAGTGCCTTTAATAGTCATACCAATTTGAAGTTGTTAGGCTTCCTGGATAAATGGAGATGTGGATACTCCACATGTAAGTTACTGAAGCATGAGGTGTGTTTGCACCATAGAACTTAAAGAAACATATTACAAAAAACATAGCCAGTATATAGTTTATATATGTATGCAGGCCCCCTTGAGCTGTGTTACGGACACATAGAATAGTCAATACATAGAGAAGTGTTATATTCTCTTTAAGAATATGGTGGTTTCTTGCTCTTACTAGAAGTACAAATGATTTTCCTTTCTGTAGGTTACATTTATCTTTTATAAATTCACCTCTTCATCTTTTAAGATCTCTTTTCTAGCACAAATTGCCACCATTGGGACTGAAAGTATATACGATTTTGGAATCACCAAGTTCAAAACCACATTTAGCTGAGTATGTCCTGTATAATGGTAACATAGAAGATAAAGGAATTTTCAACATGAAGAATATAAAAAGTGCTGAAGAAGATATAACTCTAGAGAACTCCTTTATTAAACTTCGGTTTGGTCTATCTGTGCTTATGGAGGTATGTTCTGAATAGTTACAAAATTCATAGAAGTCATCACTTTTACCATAATATGTGCAGATTACTTATGTAGAGGAGGAAACATTGAGGCAGATACTCTGGGACAATGAGTAGATGAACTATATGTACCTTCATCTTGTGGCCCAGTGATCACTTGGTCCTGCCAAGTGTGACCTGTGGGTGATGCTGCTCTGTGAACTGTTACTGGGCCCACAGGTAAGTTTAGAAGCTCTGACTGTTGAGACTGTTTAGAAATGTTCATACAAGACAGATTCAGAAGCTGTGACTGTTCAGAAATGTTTATGGACACTCTGAAAGCAGTTTGACAGAGTTTATGCCTATTGAATATGAGTGTGTATTTGGTATAATACTTTAATTTTTCTGATAATTCACTTTTGTTGTACTTCATAAAAATCCTCACCCATGCATATTAGAAATGAAAAATAAATCTGCTCCTTTACTACTGAAAATTTGAGAAGCACCATCTAGATCTCTTAATTTGTGTATCTCTGTCTTCCTTGTTGAACTATGTTCTGACTTTTTGTAAAGATTGTAAATCATAAGGTTAAGTTTAAAATTTTGGTTGCTCATCCAAGAATTGTGAATACTAGAGGCTGAATATTAGCATCTGCCAATCTATCCTGAAGTAATTTTTTAAATTGATATATACAAGGAACCAGATGCAACATCATTAATGTTTTAATAGTGAGCTGCCTGAAAATTTTTTTTTACCTTCAGGAAATGGTAAATAAAGAAGACGGTAAACGTCATGAAGTAAAAGTACAATTTTCGTGGTATGGAACCACGAGTAAAAAGGACAAAAGTGGGGCCTACCTCTTCTTACCTGATGGGGAAGCCAAGGTACGTGCTGATGAATAGAGCAATGAATAGCACTTATTGAAAGAACATTAGGAGAAAATAAGTGCCTCTCATTATTTTGTCTTCTATCAGGAATAGATGAGTTGGCTCTGCTATTTTATCTCCGCATTGACCCTTAGCAGTTTGTAGATGACTGTTAGATAAACACAGGATTTTCAGAGCTGGAATTCAGTTAGGATGCTGCAGTGAACAAGTGCTCATGGATAGAAACGAGATTTGAGTTAGCATTAGGGTGGTGGTGTGGTGTTGCGTACTTCTATGGCACAGCGCATCTAGAGAAATTATCCAGCCATATGGGGAAAATGGATTGCCCCCAGGGCCATTTTCCTCCTTAACTTTTGGCACTTTGAAAAACAAATTTTTTTGCTGCCCTTGACTGGAAAGTAGTGTATGCAAAATTTGGCACATTGTGAAAATGCAGGAAACAATAAAATTTACTAACATACTCCGTAATCCATGCAAACCACTGCCAACATTTTGATGTGTTTTTTATTGTCTTTTATTCTGTGCACATCCATTTCCTCCCCCCATTTTTAAGTTTTGTCTCACTGCATGTATATATTTTTTCATTGTGACAGTCTCACAATCTGATGTTCTTTGAAAACACAATTTTAATACACACTGTTATGTTCAAAACTTAGAGCTGTGAGAAGAATAAGGTATGAGAGGCTCATGTATGATATGGTAACTCTAGTTGATAACAGATAGCACTGTACTGTGTAATTGAAATTTGCTATGAGAGTAAAATTTAAATGTTTTCACCAAAAGGTATGTGCAGGTGTGAAAACAATTTCCTGTTGTTGCATATGTAGATTTCCTACCAATACTTTACTACTCTAACATTGTGCTAACTTACTTTGCAGCACTCTTGTCATACAGGGTGATTATTTCCTGACAGTAACTTCCTAGAAGAGGCCTTTTTTGTTAATGGATGAGGCCTTTTAAAAATATCTACTTTCCTTATGTACTACTACTTACCTTCCCTCTGGTAAGGCTTCAAAGCTCATCACACCCACTAGCATTTTCTGAGAGTGGCTCTCTAAGACACCATTCCAGGCACTGAGAATTAGCCATGTTAAGAGCTTTACCTATAATAATAGGTGAAAAATATTTTACTGTTAACATTTTTGTGATTACCAGGGAGGTTGAACTTTGTTGATACATGCATCTTTCATATTTCTTTTGTGATTTCCTGTTTAAGTTCTTTGACCATTTTTTTACTGATAGGACTAACGGATCTATGAGTACTCTTTTTCCCATGTGTTCTTCCCTTAGTGTGTCATTTAATTTGTTAATTATTTTATTTTTCTGTTACAGTTTTTAATTTTTGTATAGTTAATTCTATATATTTTTCTTTAGAAATGTCTTCCTTTGCTTTTCTACTTATATAGACTTTTTTCACTTCAAGATGAGTTAAATATTCTCTGTGCGTTCTTGTCTAAGGATCTGTCTCCTGAAATGTTACCTTTGCTCTACAGTTTAGGAAAGCCCACTAATCAAATCAAATATAGATTGTTGTTTATTTTTACTTTTTTAAATCGGTGAGGAATTAAAAGTATAGCTCATAATAGGCATTCCAGGGTGGGCAGTGGATCCCACATACACTTGACCCTTGAACAATATGGTTTGAACTGCTTAAGTCCACTTATACACAGATTTTTTTCAATAAATATACTGGAAAAATTTTTGGAGATTTATGATAATTTGAAAAAACATTTTCTTTTCTCTAGCTTTATTGTAAGGTTACAGTATATAGTTCATGTAACATGAAAAATAAGTGTTAAGAGACTATGTTATCAGTAAGACTTCCAGTCAATAGTGGTAGTTACATTTTTGGAGAGTCAAAATTTGCACTCTGATTTTTGACTGCACAGCGGTGTTGGTGCCCCTTACCCCACACTGTTCAGAGGTCATCTGTATAAGCTCTGTCAGTGTTTACTCACATAACAGTGTTTGTCGTCGGACAGGCATTTTGTTTTGATTGACTTTTCTAGCTGTTCTATGAACTGCCATTCATGGACAATAGTAACTAATTTATTTAAAATTATTTTATCTTTAAATAGCTCTAATGTTAGGTAGAAATATAACGAGAACTACCATATGTTTACAAACAATTATATTTTTACAAAATAACATCAGAAAAAGAAGGAGCCAGCTACATGGGAAGGCCAGGGCCCAGAAGCCACTGTGCCAGGCAGGTTTCATCTCGCTGGTGCTTTCCAGCTCTGTGGTGATTAGGTATCAGATCATTGTAAACTATCAAGTATTACATTAATTTCAGAATATTTTTCTCTAGCCAAAGAGCTAAATTTGAAAGAAAATGATATAGTTCTGGAAATCTTATGCTATGTCAGTTGCTGACATTGTAAGTCTAGCTTTGTATGCTTACTGGTGAGCTTTATAAGGTGTGTAATACTTAAAAGTAAAATTCTTCCTTAATGCTTTAAGTGTGTTCTTATGTTACATAACTTGTGTGTTTTATTTCCATATTTTCTTGAATCTAGATTCTAAATAATGAAAACTAAGACAGTGCTTGTCACAGTTTTTTCAAGTTTGTAAATTTGCTGTTCAGCTAGTTCTTCTTAGTAAAAGGGCAGCATGTGTCAGAGTAGCAAGCCTAACTGTAATTAAACCCTGTCTCTTAATCCTGCCTCCCGTTGGCTTAGATGGCTCCCTGTGGTCATCTTTGCCACCTGCCCTGACCTCTGAACATTAGGGGGCCATGGTTATAACGTCTGCCTGGGAAAATGTCACTGCTGTAAACAGTTGTTATTTCTAATAAATAATGTATGGACAATATAGAAGGATCTTAATTAGAAATTTTTATAGCAGGGAGGAATATTTGTAGATCATGTAGGCCAATGAACTTGTAAACATTTTTATTTTCCATTTCCAGCAATTTGTGTCTAATGACAAACCTTACATTCAGTTTTTATAGTATGTGTATATCGATACCTTGTAAGGTTTGGTTTTCACTTAAACTTGCAAATATCAGGTGACAAGTATTTGCCATTTTGGAAACTGTAATAAACATTTCTTGGAAGAGTTAGAAGCCAAAATGTTTTTCTTAACAATGTCATTTCTTCCTCAGCCTTATGTTTACACAACACTGCCCTTTGTCATAGTGCAACATGGAAGGTTGTATTCGGATGTGACTTGCTTTTTTGAACATGTTACCCACAGAGTCCGATTGTACAACATACAGGGTAAGAAAACAGAAATGCAGTTGTGAAACATGTATACTGGTTCTTGAATTCTTGCTTTTCTTATGTTGTTTTTAGTAAGTTAGCAGTTAGTTTTTGGAGATGATATAATCTGTCTAAACATGGCATACTTATATGATTTAAAATACAATATTTACAATTTAATTAAAAATGGTAAAATATTTAACTCCCTATGTTTACATATTCTTTTCTTCTGTATATCTTATCTCTCCTACTGCAGTATTTATCTTATTCATGAGCTTATGAACTGGAAACTTTGTTTCTAAGTTCAAAAAGGAGCTTAGTGGGTTTTTATTTTCCTAAAATGAAAATTATATCAAATAAGTCTTTCAATTAATGGATCACTAAGTACCTTCAACACACACACACAAACAACACACACACCCTGCCTTAAAAATAGAATGTATTGCAATAGATCATGTGTTACTGGAATTTACCTTTAAGAAAAAACATTCTACACAAGTTCAGTTTGTTTATAACTCTAGCCAGTCAAGTATAAAATCAGGCAATTGTTTTATTGCTTTTAGGGCAATATTGTGCAGCATCCTTATTAAACAAGTGATAGAAAATAGGCTTTTGATCCCTTCAGGAACTTAATCATGGGTGTGACACTGGTCCTTCCATAAGATTTGGATGGAACTATGGATCTCAAATACTCAGAATTGTACAGTTATGTTGGTGTATTTTAAATGCACTGTTTTTAGAATGGAGTACTTTTTCCAACCACAAATTTAGTTTTAGTAACTAGGCCATTTACCATGGTATCAACTCTCTTAGAAAAAACCTCATTAAAGTGCCACTTTAGATTCCTCTTTGCTGTTAGCCAAGCTGAACAAGTTAGAAAAGGAAAACATATTCTTTCCCTGATACTTCATACATGTAGACAATAAAGCATTTCAAAACTAATGATAAAGTGTATGGGCAGGCACTGTTTGCTTTTTAGGTAGGTATTGTGAGAAAGCAAAGGGTACTTTGTTCAAGGAACTTCTTAGCTGAAGTTGGGTTTTCTGATTTCAGTGTCTAAATTAAAATTTGCTCTGATTTAACTTTTATTAACTTCAATGTCATGAATGCCTTTTGTTAGAATTTCAAGTATGGACAAATTTTCTCATGCACCTTCTTAGGTAATAATGTGACTATTTTCAGAATAACCCATGATTCATAGGTTGAATCCTGAAGTAAAAGGTCTTCTGGAAGATGGAGAAATCACACTAGACACTAAATTTGTGACCTAAACGTGACTTCTGCCATATTCTGCAATCACTATGCAGGAAGTCTGTAGATCTAAAATCATCTTTTATCAAATTGCCTAAAACCTCCAAGTCAGAAAAATTATTTTTGACCATCCCTTTCTACTCTTGCATAAGCCATCATTTAACATCTCTGAGAGCTCTAAAATTAAGCTTTCAGCAATGGCCAAATGTTTCGTTTTATGGGTAAAAATAGCATTATCCCACAGGAGATGTACTTATTTACTTTTAAATTTGCTTAAAAAGGTTGTTAGTGGAAAAGTTCTTCATGAAAACAGCCTGGTTCATACTTCCGCACAGACTGTGTCACAAGCTTGCTTTATCGTTGTTTTTGATCGGTTATATTTAGGAGTAGGCTGTGTCTCAGTGAACACTGGAGCAGCATGTCAGAAAACTGCAGATTCTCAGTCAAGTTTTACACACTTGACCCTTGAACAAACCAAGTTTGAACTGCATGAGTCCGCTTATATGCAGATTTTTTTTCAGCAAGTATATTGGAAAAAATTTTGGAGATTTGTGACAGTTGGAAAAAACATTTTCTTTTCTCTAGCTTACTTTATTTCTTTGTTTTTCCTATCGCTATGACTTTTATTTTTTATTTTTATTAAGGTATTATTGATATACACTCTTATGAAGGTTTCACAAGAAAAAACAATGTGGTTACTACATTTACCCATATTATCAAGTACACACCCATACCCCAATGCACTCAGTGACCATCAGGATAGTAAGATGCCACAGAGTCACTATTTGCCTTCTCTGTGCTACACTGTTTGCCCCGTGACCCCCCACACCATGTGTACTAAACATAATACCCCTCAATCCCCATCTCTCTCCCTCCCCACCTGCACTTCCACACCCCTCCTCTTTGGTAACTACTAGTCCCTTCTTGGAGTCTGTGAGTCTGCTGCTATTTTGTTCCTTCAATTTTGCTGCGTTGTTATACTCCACAAAGGAGGGAAATCAGTTGGCACTTGTCTTTCTCCGCCTGGCTTATTTCACTGAGCATAATATCCTCCAGCTCCATCCATGTTGTTGCAAATGGTTTGTTTCTTTCTCATGGCTGAATAGTATTCCATTGGGTAAATGTATCACCTTTTCTTTATCCATTCATCTACTGATGGACACTTAGGTTGCTTCCATATCTTTGGCTATTATAAATAGTGTTGTGATAAACATAGGGGTGCATATGTCTTTTTGAATCTGAGAAGTTGTATTCCGTGGGTAAATTCCAAGCAGTGGGATTCCAGGTCAAATGGTATTTCTATTGTTAGTTTTTTGAGGAACCTCCATATTGCTTTCCACAATGTTTGAACTAGCTTACATTCCCACAAGCACTGTAGGAGGGTCCCCCTTTCTCCACATCCTCGCCAGCATTTGCTGTTCTTAGTCTTTTGGTTGCTGGCCATCCTTACTGGTGTTAGTTGATACCTCATTTGTGATATCATAATTTCCATTTCCCTGATGAAAAGTGATACAGAGCACCTTTTCATGTGTCTATTAGCCATCTGAATTTCTTCTTTGGAGAACTGTCTCTTCATATCCTCTGCCCATTTTTTAATGAGGTTATTTGCTTCATATTTTGGATGTTAACCCCTTGTTAGATATGTCTTTTAAAAATATATTCTCCCATACTGTAGGATGACTTTTTGTTCTGTTGTTGGTGTCCTTTGCCATACAGAAGTTTTTTAGTTTGATGTAGTCCCATGTGTTCATTTTTGCTTTTGTTTCCTTTGCTCAAGGAGATGCATTCAGGAAGATGTTGCTCATGCTTATATTCAGGAGATTTTTGCCTATCTTGTTTTCTAAGAGTTTTATGGTTTCATGACTTACATTCAGGTCTTTGATCCATTTTGAGTTTACTTTTGTGTACGGGGTTCAACAATAATCCAGTTTCATTCTCTGGCATGTAGCTGTCCAGTTTTGCCAACACAAGTTGTTGAAGAAGCTGTCACTTTACCATTGTATGTCCATGGCTACTTTATCATATATTAATTGACCATATATGGTTGGGTTTATATCAGGGCTTTCTAGTCTGTTCCATTGGTCTATGGGTCTGTTCTTGTGCCAGTACCAAATTGTCTTGATTACTGTAGCTTTGTAGTAGAGCTTGACGTTGGGAGCATAATCCCCCAGCTTTATTCTTTCTTCTCAGGATTGCTGTGGCTATTTGGAGGCTTTTGTGGTTCCATATAAATTTTAGAACGATTTTCTCTAGTTTGTTGAAGTATGCTGTTGGCATTTTGATAGGAATTGCATTTAATCTGTAGATTACTTTAGGCAGGATGGCCATTTTGACAATATTAATTCTTCCTATCCATGAGCAATAAATGTTTCCATTTATTGGTATCTTCTTTAATTTCTCTCATGAGTGTCTTGTAGTTTTCAGAGTATAGATTTTTCACTTCCTTAGGTAGGTTTATTCCTACGTATTTTATTCTTTTTGATGCAACTGTGAATGGAATTGTTTTCCTGATTTCTCTTTCTGCTAGCTCATTGTTAGTATACAGGAATGCCACAGATTTCTGTGTATTAATTTTGTATCCTGGAACTTTGCTGAATTCACATACTAGATCTAGTAGTTTTGGAGTGGATTCTTTATGGTTTTTTATGTACAGTATCATGTCATCTGCAAACAGGGACAGTATAACTTCCCCCTTGCCAATTTGGATGCTTTTTATTTCTTTGTGTTGTGTGATTGCTGTGGCTAGGACCTCCAGTACTATGTTGAATACAAGTGGGGAGAGTGGGCATCCTTGTCTTGTTCCTGATCTTAAAGGAAAAGCTTTCAACTTCTCACTGTTAAGTATAATGTTCACTGTGGTTTTGTCATATATGGCCTTTATTACGTTGAGATACTTGCCCTCTATTCCCATTTTCTTGAGAGTTTTTATTATGAATGGGTGTTAAATATTGTCAAATGCTTTTTCAGCATCTATGGAGATGATCATGGTTTTTGTCCTTCTTTCTGTTGATGTGGTGGATGATGTTGATGGATTTTTGAATGTTATACCATTCTTGTATCCCTGAAATAAATCCTACTTGATCATGATGGATGATCTTTTTGATGTGTTTTTGAATTCAGTTTGCTAATATTTTGTTGATTATTTATGCATCTGTGTTCATCAGGGATATTGGTCTGTAATTTTCTTTTTTTTGTGGTGTCTTTGCCTGGTTTTGGTATTAGAGTGGTGCTGGCCTCATAGTATGAGTTTGGAAGTAATTCCCTTCTTCTTCTACTCTTTGGAAAACTTTAAGGAGGATGGGTATTAGGTTTTCTCTATATGTCTGATAAAATTCAGCGGTAAAACCATCTGGTCCAGGAGTTTTGTTCTTAGGTAGTTTTTTGATTACCAAGTCAATTTTGTTGCTGGTAATTGGTCTGTTCAAATGTTCTGTTTCTTTCTGGGTCAGCCTTGGAAGGTTGTATTTTTCTAGAAAGTTGTCCATTTCTTCTAGGTTATCCAGTTTGTTAGCATATAATTTTTCATAGTATTCTCTAATAGTTCTTTGTATTTCTGTGCTGTCTGTAGTGATTTTTCCTTTCTCATTTCTGATTCTGTTTATGTGAGTAGACTCTCTTTTTTTCTTGATAAGTCTGGCTAGGGGTTTATCTATTTAGTTTATTTTCTTGAAGAACCAGCTCTTGCTTTTGTTGATCCTTTCTATTGTTTTATTCTTCTTGATTTTATTTATTTCTGCTCTAATATTTATTATGTCCCTCCTTCTACTGACTTTGGGTCTTATTTGTTCTTCTTTTTCTAGTTTCATTAATTGTGAGTTTAGACTGCTCATATGGGAATGTTCTTCTTTCCTGAGGTAGGCCTGTATTGCAATATACTTTCCTCTTAGCATGGCCTTTGCTGCGTCCCACAGATTTTGCAGTGTTGAATTATTGTCATTTGTCTCCATGTATTGCTTGATCTCTGTTTTTATTTAGTCATTGATCCATTGGTTATTTAGGAGCATGTTGTGAAGCCTCCATGTGTTTGAGGGATTTTTCATTTTCTTTGCATAATTTATTTCTAGTTTCATACCTTTGTGGTCTGAGAAACTTGTTGGTACAATTTTAATCTTTTTGAATTTACTGAGGCTCTTTTTGTGGCCTAGGATATGATCTATTCTTGAAAATGTTCCATGTGCACTTGAGAAGAATGTGTATTCTGGTGCTTTGGGGTGTAGAGTTCTGTAGATGTCTGTTAGGTCCATCTGTTCTAATGTGTTTTTCAGTGCCTCTGTCTCTTTACTTATTTTCTGTCTGATTGATCTGTCCTTGGAGTGAGTGGAGTGTTGAAGTCTCCTAGAATGAATGTATTACATTCTATTTCCCCTTTTAATTCTGTTAGTATTTGTTTCACTTATGTAGGTTCTCATGTGTTGGTTTCATAGATATTTATAATGGTTATATCTTCTGGTTGGGTTGATGCCTTTATCATTATGTTATGTCCTTCTTTGTCTCTTGTGACTTTCTTTGTTTTGAAGTCTATTTTGTCTAAGTACTGCAACATCTTTTTTCTCCCTATTGTTTGCATGAAATATCTTTTTCCATCCCTTCACTTTTAGTCTGTGTATGTCTTTGAGTTTAAAGTGCATCTCTTGTAGGCAGTGTATAGATGGGTCTTGTTTCTTTATCCATTCAGTGACTCTTTGTCTTTTGATTGGTGCATTCAGACCATTTCATTGTACTTATTGCCATTGCAGGCTTTAGTTTCATGGTTACCAAAGGGTCAAGGTTAACTTCTTTACTATATAAGAGTCTTACTGAACTTACTTAATATGCTATTACAAACACAGTCTAAAGATTCTTTTTTTCTCCTCCTTTTTCTTCCTTCTCCATTCCTTATATATTAGGTATCATATTCTGTACTCTTTGTAAATCCCTTGATTGACCTTAGGGATAGTTGATTAAATTTTACAATTGCTTAGTAATTAACTATTCTGCTTTCTCTACTGTTGTTTTTTTACCTCTGGTGACAGCCCTTAAACCTTAGGAACACTTCCATCAATAGCAGTCCCTCCAAAATACACTGTAGAGATGGTTTGTGGGAGGTAAATTCTCTCAGCTTTTGCTTACCTGGAAATTGTTTAATCCCTCCTTCAATTTAAATGATAATCTTGCCAGATAAAGTATTCTTAGTTCAAGGCCCTTGTGCATCATTGCATTAAATATATCATGCCACTCCCTTCTGGCCTGTAAGGTTTCTGCTGAGAAGTCTGATGATAGCCTGATGGGCTTTTCTTTGTATTTGATCTTATTTATCTCTCTGGCTGCTTTTACGTCTGTCCTTATTCTTGATTTTTGCCATTTTAATTAGTATATGTCTTGGTGTTGTCTTCCTTGAGTCCCTTGTGTTGGGAAATCTGTGCACCTCCGTGGCCTGAGGGACTGTCTCTTCCCCCAGATTGGGGAAGCTTTCAGCAATTACTTCTTCAAAGACACTTCCTATCCCTTTTTCTCTCTCTTCTTCTGGTACCCCTATTATGCAAATATTGTTCCGTTTGGAATGGTCACATTGTTCTCTCAATATTCTTTCATTCTTAGAGATCCTTTTTTCTCTTGGTTCCTCAGCGTCTTTGTATTCCTTTTCTCTAATTTCTATTTCATTCATCATCTTCTCCACCATATCTAATCTGCTTTTAAAATTTCCATTGTATGTTTCATTTCTAATACTGTGTTCCATAATGATTGGGTCTCTGACCAGAATTCATTCCTGAATTCTTGAATATTTTTCTTTACCACCATGAGCATATTAATGATTTTTATTTTGAATTCCCTTTCAGCCAGATTCATGAGGTTGATTTCATTTGAATCTTTCTCAGGGGTTGTATTCATAATTTTACTTTGTACCAAGTTCCTTTGGCGTTTCATATTTGTATATGGTGCCCTCTAGTGCCCAGAAGCTCTACTCTCTGAAGCTGCTCTGGCCCTGAAGCAATGTTGGGGGTCCCATGGAAGCGGTATTTGTGCCTGGGGGGAGGAAAGAGCTGTTTCCTGCTTCCTGGCTGCTATGCCTGCCTTTACTGGGAATACCAGTGGGCCGAGCACACAGGTATAAGCCTATATTCTTTGTGTTTGTAGTTGCTGTAGACAGGGCTTCCCTCTGGCTGGCCTAACGCCTAGTAGGGTTTGCTGGTTTGCGAGCCAGGTTGGGCTGGCCAGGAGAAAGGCTCAGTAGACTGCGTATCACGGAGGGCGTCCTTGGAGCTCTGTTGCCAGCCAGGGAGCTGGAGCTCCTGAAGATTGTAAAAGTTCCCAACCTGCTGGGCAGAGTGCACCCTGACAATTTTGTCTACCTGTCCTTTCTCCTGAGCAGTAAGCTCTATGCAATCCTTGCCCCTTTAGCAGCCCTCTTGCTGTTAGGAAGTCTCTCAGACTGCCCGCCTTTCTTTTGTCCCAGAGCAGCTGGATATGGATCCCTGCTTTCCATAAGTGGCTGGAATCTCAGTCTCTCCAGGTATTCTGCCTGTTTTAGCTTTGCAAACCCGTAATCACAAGAGTACCATGGAAATACCATGAAATGTAGGTTTGTGCTCCCAGATCAGATCTCCGGAGTGTGGTGTTCAGCAGTTCCAGGCCTCCACTTCCTCCCTGTTCTGTTTCTCTTCCTTCTGCTGGTGAGCTGGGGTAGGGGAGGGCTTAGGTCCCACCGACCACAGCTTTGGTGCGTAACCCTGTTCTGTGAGGTTTATTCTTTTCTCCAGGTGTATGTAGTTGGTGCAGTCCTCTTTCCTGTTGCTCTTTCAGCATTAGTTGTGTTAATTATATATTCATATTATATGCAGTTTTAGGAGGAAGCCTCTGTCTCACTTCTTATGCCGCTTACTTTATTGTAAAAATGTAGTATGTAATACATGTAACATAGAAAATGTGTGTTAATCTACTGTTTTAGGTTATCAGTTAGGCTTCTGGTCAGCAGTAGGCGATTAGTTAAGCTTCTGGGATGTCAATGTTATGAACAGATTTCTGTGTGGAGGCTGGTGCTGCAGCTCCTGCGTGGATCAAGGGTCACTGTGTTCACTTACTTTCTTTTGCTTTTGTTTAATTGCATCAGTTGGCATCTCTGTAGCTTCTCAGTTTTTGTGCGTTTTCCAGGGTATCTGAGTCTTACACTGAAGGGTGGCTTTTGTAAATTGGAGGATTCCTTCTGCTGTTGTGACTGTACACTTAGCTTGCCATCATAACCCAGTGTTCAGTTTGGGAATTAATAGCCTCTGACTTGCCTGTTTACTTATTTCAAGAAGCATGTAGTCATCAGAACTAAAGGCTTGTCTTTTCTCCTCTTTCCCACTGGGCAGTCCAACATGCACTCTGGCTCACTAATAGCCCGTAATAGGACCAGGACCACTGGGATTTAACTGACTCCTGGCTCTCCAAGGTGGCAGTGCCAGCAATCTGATGAGTCAGTTAAGGGATTGTTATAGATAAGGCACTTAGAGAATTCACATAACAAAAATAATAATATTAAAATGAGTATGAGACCTCAGATTGCCTCCGGAAAACTCAGTGGGTGGAGTTAAGTTAGGCTGATGCATTTTTTCCTAATAATTATATTTTTATAGCTTGAAAGCAGAAAGCTTCAGAAGTTTGTGGGATCTGACAGATAAATAAGTTAGGTATAATGTGAGGCTAACTTAGAGTGCTTCTCCAGATGAATTCTGCTGTATTTGCCCGAATTGAACCTGAAATCAACATATATGAGTATTTTTTTTTACTTTTTTTTTTTGGTATCATTAATCTACAATTACATGTGCTACATTATGGTTACTAAACTCCCCACTTCATCAGGTTCCCCCCACATTACCCCATTACAGTCACTGTCCATCAGCGTAGTGAGATGCTGTAGAATCACTACTTGCCTTCTCTGAGTTGTACAGCCCTCCCCGTGCCTCCCAACATTACGTCTGCTAATCGTAATGCCCCCCTTTCCCCCTTGTCCCTCCTTTCCCACCCGTCCTCCCCAGTCCCTTTCCCTTTGGTAACTATTAGTCCATTCTTGGGTTCTGTGAGTCTGCTGTTGTTTTGTTCCTTCAGTTTTTTTCTTTGCTCTTATACTCCACATATGAGTGAAATCATTTGATACTTGTCTTTTTCCACTTGTCTTATTTCACCCTCTAGCTCCATCCATGTTGTTGCAAATGATAGGATTTGTTTTCTTCTTGTGGCTGAATAATATTCCATTGTGTTTATGTACCACATCTTCTTTATCCATTCATCTACTATTGGACACTTAGGTTGCATCCATTTCTTGGCTATTGTAAATAATGCTGCGATAAACATAGGGGTGCATATGTCTTTTTTAAGCTGGCTGCTGCATTCTTAGGGTAAATTCCTCGGAGTGGGATTCCTGGGTCAAATGGTATTTCTATTTTGAGTTTCAAAAGCAAAAATGAACAAGTGGGACTATATCAAACTGAAAAGCTTCTGTACAACAAAGGACACCATCAATAGAACAAAAAGACATCCTACAGTATGGGAGAATATATTCATAAATGACATATCTGATAAGGGGTTGACATCCAAAATATATAAACATATATGACTATTTGAAATAATGTATCTACCTTGCTTTTTGCTCTCTCACAACCAGAGCATTTTTTTTTCCTAATGTGAGTGTAGTTGGTGGAGGGTGGAGATACCAGATTATCTGAAAGTCTTTCTTCTAAACAGTATACCTCCTCATGTTTGTATTTGAGCTCCTCTCAACAGCTCTCTCTTAGAAAAAATAAGCCCAGTTGAGGGGTTGGAGCCTTTTCGCAGTAGCCTTCATGGCCCACTTTGGTCTGCTCATGGCTTTCACACACTGTTGTGTGAGGGTGCAGGTTGTCTGGATCCTGGCTCATTGGGGTTTTAATTAAACACAAATTAAGACCTCCAGTGGAGATGTGAATTCTTTAGGGTGTTTGACTCGCATTCAAACTACTTGAAAGGGGTTTGGTTGTGCCGCACCAAAGCATCTGATCTAAGACCTGTACTAAGAAATACTTGGAAGCTCTTCAGTGTTTCCAGCTTTGGCCTCATGTAAGCCAGGCATCTGGGTGACTAATCAAGATGCATAGCCAGAATGTATGTGGCTTTTCATCTTAGCTGCAAAGAGAACTTCAGCTAAATTCCATGTTTTTGTAGATAGGCTTTTGTTTAATATTTCTTAAAATAACAAAAATGTCATTCTTGAACTTAACTCACTGCACTACTTCTGGGTATATGCTAACTTTGTCCCCTTTAAGCTGAACAGATGCCATTATTTGGATGAGTATTAGTGAACAGAACCTGTTTGTGTACTTCGTACCAATTTAATAAGCCAGAAAGAAATGGGGATTGTGGGAGAGAGACTATTAACATTTTACGATTAGATACAGTACCTGTATTAGGTTCCTAAACTAGTTAGGCTGATGAAAAAGATTTTATTCTCTCACAGTAACATAGGTAAAGAAATAGAGTCAGTATATTGTGGATTGTCTGTCTTTAGCGAGTGTCTCTTTATATTAAACAATTCAAATTCAGTTTCATCAAAATATTCTTTTAGACAACTAAAATAATACAAACCTGACAAAATATCCTTAAATTCTTCAATCACTATTTTAGTTACTCTTTGACACTTTTTTCCCCAAAGTAACTCTGGCCCAAATTAAGCTTCAAGAGAAAACATAATCAAGAACAAAATCAAAGAACACTTCCCAAATTATATAAACTGTGTGGCTGTCACTGATTTTGCAACAAACTGAACTGGGAGGCCTGGGTGCAACCTGACTTTTGGTATTTTTCTTGGTTTGGTATTTAACTTTAGCTTCTCTATTCGTGTTCTCTCCAGATTCTGAAAGTGGTAAAGGTGCAGTTTAAAGTCTCAGCATCTTTTTAAAAAATAACTATTTAAAAAATATTATTAAAAAAAATTTAAAGCTGTTTAAAAAAAACAAACTGTTTTTCTTTTCATTATTGTCCAGACATTCAAAAGTTTTCTAGGAATATTAAATGAGAGGAAATCTTGCTCTGTAGTTGTAAAAACTCTACAAGATCAGAGTGATTTCAGAGATTTCTAATGGAACATAACCTTTGCTTTTATCAGGTTAAACAAGAAACCCACTTTATAGCACCCACAGCTTAATAAAATGCCCTTTTGGAATGTTTTTTTGATTCCTAAGAGATTATTTGGTTTGTAGAAAATAACATTTTTCTGAAGGCAAAAGTGGGAGAAGTTGAGGATGAATTTTTTTTGTAGTGTAATCGTCGTTTATTAATTGTAGCTTTAATGTTATCAAATAGACTACCTTAGCTGTTTTTGGTTAATCTTGGATGAGAAGATAGAATATGATACAAGCAAAAGCCCCTGTATCCCCTTTATGATACAAGCAGAAGCCTATGTATCCCCTTGTGTTGTATTTGATATTGTACTGTCACAGTAAGTCCATACCTTGCACTGACATAATGATCAGTAAGTGACATTTGCTAGCTGTGGCTTCATTTATCTTCAGAGCTGTAATTGTTAGACTTCGGTGCCCTAGTTTTCTGACATCAGCAGCTACTTTGAAGAATTAGGTTGCTATGAGTTACCAGTGTGTCGTGTACATTTTCCCTGGCATAAGGCTCAGGTTCCAGATCTGTTGCAATATATACTTTCAAGTTTCCTCCCCCCTCCCTCAGGACTCTGTCTCCTAGGCAGGTGTCAGTGAGTGAGTGAGGAAGTACACGCATGTGTAGACCATGTTTCCGCTCATAGGAGAAATACCTTAAATGCAATGCTTTTGCCTGTTTCCACCAGAATAATGCAAAAGTACTATGTGTAATGGATCTTGCTAAAAGAAACAAGTAGCCTGGAGGTAGCATGTAATGAACTGCCATCAAAAAGTATGTAAGAAAAGGCTTTCCTTTGGCTGGAATGACTGTATAATTTCCAGGCATGGGCATATTTATGAATCAAAGATCAGTTGCTTTGTTTCTCTTTGTTTTGAATATATAACCTAAATGGATTTATAACATGACCCTTGACTTGGAGAGAGTCAAAATGAACTTCATATAGTTTAAACAAGTAAGAGAATCACACTGAGAATTAGAGCTCCAAATCCTTAGTTTCACCTATAGGCAAACTAGAGTGACCTTGAGTTTGTCCTTTAATGTCTTAGGTACTCAGTTTCTTAGATTCATAGGAACACTACATGGTCAATTAGTTATACCATCAAAGACTCTTCACAAAACTTAGAATAATGTAAAGCCTTTCTTGTGCTTCATTCCCTGCTTCTAAATTAATCTTCTAAGGATGCTTGAATCTGGGCTTCTTTCCCTGGAATCCTCCTACTTGTAAACAAGGCCTCAGAGCTTCACTGGAGTTGTTTTTATTTCCATAAAAAGATTCATGAGGATATTAAAATGGTTTGTAATCAATCTCTCATTTTTTCCCAGGACCATGTTCCATATTTAGTTTGATTTAAGAGTAAAAAGCATTAAGTCAGTTATGGATAGGCAGACTTAGGTAATTAAAACATTTTTGGAATATCATAATATGCAAGTGACTGCTAAGAATTTTTTTCCTGTTAATTGGAACTTTTAAAAATTGAAGTAAGTAGCTGTGTGTTGAATGTGATTATTCCCTACAGGCATAAAAGAGAAGGTTATTTTAAGGGACTATAAGCACATTCGGGTTACACAAATTCAGAACTCAGAGGTTATGTTGGGGGCTGCTTGATAGCAACTGCTGTGTTGAAGGCATAGCTTTTTAGCTGGGAAGCACCACCCCCCACAAATTTGTGTTGTACTAAACTCAGATGAAGGTCACACTGATGGGAAACACAGGGAGGCGTGATGGTTCAACACTCAGACTCCCACCTGCATTTTATCCCCAGTTCCCATCCCAGCTCAGCTGCCTGCCAGCGTTGGACCTTGAGCAGGTCATTACCTCTCTGGTCTTGGTTTCCCCATCTTGAAAATAGTGACAGTAGTACAGTCTGCCTCCTCATAAGAATGTTGGAGGATTGACTGAGATAATGCACATGAAGCCTGCCACATACTAAATGTTGTATTGTCTTAAGAGGATGTGAGGCCAGATGAGTTAGACCTAAATGGTACAAGAGAGAGGCTCTTTGAGGGGTGGGGGTGTTGGGCAAGACTTGATAAAGGAAGTGAGCTATGGAGATGCTAGGCCTTGGAGAAGTTACTTGAACAGACAAAAAGAAGAAAATATCACAGAATGTGAAGTGGGGATGGTTAAATCCAACTCCTTTGCTCCCATAAGAATTTGAAGTCTGTATCCACTACATATTTTTAAGATGACATTTAGTTTTTCTTTATATATTTCAATAATTAGAAAAGATGTTATTTTTGGAATATTATAAATACTGGTATTTTAAAATAAGCATAGCCAACAGATAGTGATTTGATACTAAACCATGCATTTTTAAAAAGCCCGAACAAGCTTTTCTTCAGAAGTCAAACTTCATATCATTTTCTCCCTGAAATTCTATTTCCTTTCTATTTCCCCCACAGAATTTTATCTTAATTTAATATTTTCACACTTGAGAGTCTTGTCATTAGTCAACCTTTCATTAATCTTCTGAAAGAAGTATATTTATGTATATATGTATGTGTATATACACTTAAGTTTAAAAATTCTGTCATCCTAAATAAAACTCTAAGAATTAAACTTTTTCCAGATTGAGTTATAAAAATTAATAGCATGCAGTTCATCAAACACTATATAATGTGGTATAATTTTATTTTATTAACTTTAATGGAAATATTTCTCTTAGTGAGATGGCTTGTATCCACTATTATGATGTTACTTATTGCTAGAATGTGATAGGTTGTAACATCGATTTTGCTCTTAATTTTTATTTTTATGCGTGTAAGCCTAAGGAATGTTTTTTAATAAGTAGGTAGGAATGGAAGGAGTTTTGTCTTAGAACTATTATTCAATCCCTTGAATTTCTTCTGAGTCATATCACTTAACTTCCGTAGTGATCTATTATCAAAACAGTTATATTTTCATCTGTGGCCAAAAAATTGTATTTTAGTCCATTATTTTTTATTATCTACTGTCTGAAAACTTTTGGTTAGGTTTACCTTCAATTCTGTTGAAAGCAAACAATTGGAAACCCATGTTTTGCAAAAACGTTTGTTACCGAGCCACTGAAGTTCAATCAGACACCAGTATTTCAAATTGTCTTTGCAGACACCAATATTTCGAATTGTTTATCATCCACTGGTATTAGGGTGAATGAGAGGTATGCTATTGATTTTAATTTTTTTTATTATTACATTTTTTTGTTGTTGTTAAGTTGGAAGAAGGAATAGTGGAAGTGTGGTTAATTTAAAAAAGGAAGAAGAACCCCATGCCTCGAGGTCAGGTATGTTTCAGGCATATCAGGTTGCTCTGGAACCTGAGCTTCCTGCCTCTGGGTGCTTTGGAAAGGAGCACATTTGGGCGGACAGGAAGGAGGTGAGTTCAGAATGACTGCAGTGTGGAGGGCATGCAGACACTATCGGGATTATTCCAGCACCTTCCCTCTCTTGTCCTAGGCCAGCCCAAGCCTGGGTCATGGGGAAGGTGGTAGCAAAACTTTGAGGTTATAAGCTGTTGTCTTCACCTCCCAGAGGAGTGCTTTTGGTAGACTTCTTCTGTTTGGGACAAAAAAATGTTACTGTTGTAGATGTTACGTTCCCTCTAAGAAAGAGCTTCCAAAAAAACCCTGTTGTTTCTTAAAAGTCAACGTTTATTAGAAAAATAAAAAAAACAAAAGTAGCTTTCCAGTTTTATTGTATGTTTCTCGGTTATTAGGCCTTCTTCAAGTATAACATACTTAACTGGTATAATATTGAACCAAAATTCACAATCCATGTGACCGGAATGCTCTACCTTCTATTTTACATTTCCTTATGTGTCACTATGAGAATTACTGAAATGAGAAACAGAACATGTGGACACCAGCTCCTGGCTCCTAAGTTGATTGTTAAGTAGTAGTAATTTACCTCGTGCTGTACAAGTAAAATGTTGCATCATCATTTTGTTAAGTTTGAGACTTAGAATGAAATTTACTAAAATTTATATTCATGAAAGCAGATGTTAAAATTTTCACGTATGGAGAAATAATCAATGTGAACATTTACAGACTTGGAAATCAGCAAGTACCTTAGAGGATAAAATAGATCTTATAATGAATGATAAGTTGAGTCAATGTGGAGGAAAAGGTCATCCAGTTGTGGGAATTATCTTTATTTTTGGAGCTTTCAGATATGAGTGCAGTTGTTTAAAAAGTCATGATAATATTTGCTTTTTAGAAACATCATCTCCCTGTTGACCTACTAAATTTATCATTGTTGTGAGAATTGTCATTAAAGTGTATGTGTTGAATTCAGCAAGAGGAATACATGTGTTTATTTAACTGACAGATGTGAGTTGTTGGGACTGTGGCCATAAAGCGGGGGAAGGAGTTGCCTTCCGCCACCCACAGAGATCAGACTCGATGTAGCTGTGTGAACATAGTAAGGATGTGGCATCATTAGTGCAGGTAGAAGAGCAGCATCTTCCAGAAAAGAACATCCGGGAGCATTCGGAGTATCTGCTGATGGAGACTTCAGCCTGTGTAGTAGTGTCAGCATAGTATTACTTACAGCTTACAATGTCTAAGTGTACTTTTCACAGAAACCTGTAGTGCCTGGACTGTGTGCATTTACATTCTTTTCCACAAATCAATCCCACAGACTCAGACTTCCTTTAACTCTTTGCTGTCACCTTCTGTAAGCTCTGAGGATCCTCCTCAGCTCTTGGGAAGTCTTCCTTATTCCCTTCTTCAGCCCCCCATTTCTCTTACCCAGCTCTCTGTCTAAGGAGTGTGGCAGTCACCAGCACAGAGTGGGCAGATCGGGTGTGAGGAGTGGAGAGGCGGGTAATAAATTATAGCTGCAGATGTATCCAGGGCTCCTGGAACCTGAGAAACCCTCAGTTGTATGAAGTAGGAGAGGGCCAGTCTTTCTTCTTTTGACCACTTACCTGATTTCTCTCTCTCTTAGAAAATCCTGCAATATTCCTCACACACACTCAATCTGTGTTCAGGGTGTTGCCTCTCTTCCTGACTTCTCTCTCCATCTCTGAAGTAGATCCAGGCTTCACTCAGGATCTGAAGATATAGTTGGGGTTGCGTGGCAGATACAAATTAGTAAACACTTTAGGCTTATTGAAAAAAGTTTGATACATCTGGGACTTTTTCAAGCTGTCCTCTGCTTTATATAGCAAAGTCAAAATGAATCACTCCATTAACAAGGGGTCCTGCGAGATACCAAACTCAATTAAAATTGATTTAACTTCTGGGGAGCTCTCCAGATTATAGTCCACAAAGACTAATATGGTAATAATCAGTTTCAGCCATTAATCTTCTCGTTGGATCTCCTGTGTCTTTTCCTAGATAAAGATCACGGGCAATAGCACACTCTCTCTAGAACCAACAAAGTGCAAATTCCACTGCTCATAATTTCCAGTCTAAGGAGAAAATGGAGAAGAAGCAGGCTCAAATGGCTCTGTTGGGGAGTGGTGGCACAGATGAGGGGCAGACTGGCCTGTGTGGGTCTGACCTTTTCCCTTTTAATGTCCTTTTCCCCACCATATAGTTCATTGGAGAATCATTTGTACATAATATTTCATCTGCATTCATATCATCCCAAACTCTTCATCCTTCTGTTGAGTTATATGTGCCCCTGAATAAATGTTTTCTACCATCTGATATATTTTTTTAATGGTGAATTAGGACACCATTGCATATGTGAGAGATGGTAAAGATATGCAGTAGAAAACAGTAAAATGTATGTAACTTTGGAGAGTTCTGTACAATATATTTAAGAAAAGTGGGACAATTAATGTCTTTTTATTAATGTACATATTTTTAAAATTTTAGGAATAGAAGGACAATCTGTGGAACTTTCCAATATTGTGGACATCAGAAAAGAACATAACTATGAGATTGCAATGAGAATTTCTTCTAGCATAAACAGCCAAAATAGATTTTATACTGATCTAAATGGATACCAGGTAATTTTCCTTTAAAATGTCTAAGTAGTGGCTATGTTAGTGTGCAACCTTTATATATGGTAATGGACCAGTTAATTTCAGATCCTTTGGAAAATATACTTAAGGTTGCTAATCATTTCTAAAACAAAACTGAACTTTAACAAATACTTGTATGTTCCGTATCCAACCAGATTTCCAAAATTAGAACATATATTTGAAAGACTATTTTGCAGAACATACATTAGTAAGCATTTATGTTTTCAAAGGAGATTTGGTGATTTGGTGACTATGTTAAATGCCTTGATACCAAAATATATATGAATTTACCTAACAGAAAATAAATGTAATTAGAGATTCATGGATTGTATTTTTTTTTTCTCCTGAAGACTTGGTCTGTGCATATTTAGTTTATTCCTTATTTTTTAAATGTGTAATCTAATAATGGCTCTTTTAAATTTCAAGAAAATTGTCACCCTCTCTTTATCAATACATGTATGTAGACATACAAATACAAACACACATCTATTTAGAAATGTGGCTAGCTGTGTATGTAATCAAAATTCTCATGACATAGTTTGAAATAGTAATGAGAAAATTGATTCATAAAAATTTTTTATATTGTCAGCTAATAGTTCTCTTTTGCTTGTTACCCGAATCTCTGTAATCAAGGTGCGTGTGTGTGGCGACATACCTTTGAAATAATACTGTTAAAAACATTAGCAGGTTTTTGAGACATTAGCAGAAATTTCTGGCTCTGGATGGAAATAATTTCTGAAGTACTTTGATTTTAAACTGAGATGAGTAGAAGGAATTGTGATCATTTTGTCTTCTACGATTTCCTGCAAAAGTTAAATTTAAACCTTAACTAAAACATAAAAAATTGTTTGCAGCGTACATTTTGAAATAACATGTTAACTCTGCTACAGCTGTTTGGTTTGCAAATGAAGCTCCAACTTTATGGTGATTCATTTTTCTTGTATATAAAAGACTTTTCTTAAAACCTTACAGAAGCAATTATTTGTATGATGGGTATATACATGAATAAAAAATCTTAGTAAAAATGTGCATTTTCTTTTCAGGGATCTAGCATTTGAATGAATAAATATGAAAATTTTATTTTTAGTCTATAACTTAATTTTTTCTGCTTATAAAATAGGCCATTTTTTTTTAAGCCTTGCAAAGAGTAGTACTTGGGCAAGACTAGAAATCTATACCCACAGGTGGGGAGTGAAGGTAACAGCCACACATTTGTGACAGTTCTAAATATCTTTTTTATTAGTATAGCAGTTAATTGGAGTTGGAAGATCAGGAGTAGAAAGGAGAAACAGAGAATTGTTTCAAGCTAGCTTGCTTCCTTCATTCCTCCCTCCCTCCCATCCTTCCTCAGATGTTCCTTTACCAAGTGTGTTAATTTCCTAAGACTGCGGATACAAATTACCACAAACAGGGAGGTGTAAAACAACAGAAATTTACTCTCTCACAGTTCTGGATGCTTAAAGTCTGAAATCAAGGTGTCTGCAGGCCACACTCCCTCTGAAGACTCTAGGGAAAGATCCTTCCTTGCTTCTCCAAGCTTCTGGTGGTTTCAGGCAATCCTTGGCACCCCTTGGCTTATAGACACATCACTCCAATCTCTGCCCTTATGTCTTTGTATGTCTCTCTCTGTGTCCAGACTTCCCTCTTATAAGGACACCAGTCATTGAATTAGAGCCCACCCTGATCCAGTATATCTTGCTTATATCTGTAGAGACCCTATTTCAAAATAAAATCACATGCTGCAGGTTCTGGGAAACATGCATTTAGTGGGGACCCTGTTTAACACAACCAGCAAGTTGAAGGACATGCTGCAGGATGGTGAGGATGAAAGATCTGATCTGTGAAATACCCAGTCCCGTGCCTGGCTTTGATGGGCACTCAGCATATGTTAGCTACTTTGCTCACTTTGGTCCTCTCCTTTTCCTGAGTTTCATGTCAACCTTGCATGAGTTTAAAAGAAGAGACGGCATTTTTATGTGATGTGAATAAGGTTCCTGACAACAGAGTCTTCATTTGATGTCTCTTCCTGAGGTTTGAGTGATCTCCTCAACCCAAACTAGCTTAGTTCATTGTCAGTCTCTCTCAGAAAATTAAATTAGACTAGTATTTCATGCATTCAGAGACTAGACCAAGAAAAATAGGAATTTGGAACTATCTACATTGAAACTAAACAAGAAGAATAAGCATTAAGTAGCTTTTAACATATAAATATGCATTTGATTATTATAATGTATTATGTTAGAGGATTTGGTGGGGAGATCTATGGTGTTTATTAAGACTGATTCAAGAATTATAAGAAATAGTTCTTGAAAAGGGATAGAGAGCTATTATGCTTAGCATTCATTACAAAAGCAGTGTGCTAGATTTAGATGAGAAATGAATACTTAATACCTTTATAATTTGTTTTATGCAAATATTGGAAAGCTCGATGACTTCTGTTAAGGATTTTATTCTGAATTTAAATAAGAATGCCTATTTTGAAAATCTGAGCAAGTTTTACCTGTCTCACTTATTGTTTTCTAAGATCCTTGTGATTTTTCTTCATATTGTTCTGAAGAATGTTTTAATTTTTAAATCAGTTCTTCTCTTTAACAAGACTTTTTCTTTGGAAGAAAAGTCATCCATAGTCAATGCTGATTTTTTTTTAAGTGTGTATGTAAATATCACTTGATTTTTTTTAAGAGACTTAAAATTTTTTTTTTTAAGAAAATCATTTCATCTTACAGATCCAACCTAGAATGACAACAAGCAAACTGCCTCTCCAAGCCAACGTCTATCCGATGGCCACGATGGCGTATGTCCAGGATGGCGAGCACCGCTTAACCCTGCTCTCTGCTCAGTCTCTAGGGGTTTCGAGTTTGAAAAGTGGTGTGTATTGTTTTGATTCTTTATTGCTCTTACAAGTTTCAGCTCCAAGTATGTAATTTTTCTGTTGGTCACTCGAATTATCATCTCCAGTCACCAGCTTTCTTCTTTTGAGAATCAGACTCTTAGTTAACTCTGGGTTTTGTGAGAATAACATAAAATAATGAATTTCCTCAATCTTCAGATGAAGAGTGGGGGCCTTAAACTCCATAAAACTGATTGTTTTTAAAGATAATTTATACCTCCTGATAGGGCATTGTTTGCAGAAGTCTGTCACCGTCATCACTGATTGGCTATGGAAACTCAGAATTTGAAAGTTTAGATAACTTGTGTAAATTTGTAAAGGGGTAGGAGGTTTCGGTTCACATTAGGTCTTTCTCCCATTAGTCCTTCTTGGGCACTACCACCTGAACGTAGGGGGAGTAGAGATGACATACTTATGGGAATGAAGAGGTTGACAGATGTGACCCTGAAGGATTCTAAAGGAAAGAACAAGATGAGAGAAAGAGAAAATAGATAGTAGACACTGATTGTTTGTAAAAACTTTCTTTTGTGAGGCTTTTATTCTTTATAATACATATTTTAATTATCACTTACTTGTCATCACTTCCTGTTCTTTTCTTACATACTATGAGTTGCTAAGACAACTTAGGAGCCTGGCAGATAAAAACGAGTGCAGATGCCTTGTGTGTTCTTTGCCACAAACCCGCTCTTTATAATAGGCATATGAATACACATTCCATCTGTCCATACAGAGAAAACCATACTGTTGTCAGGCAGCTGCATGTGGGGGACGTCCCTCCCTGTGCGCCAGGTGAAACCTCAACATGGACTCTGGTTGAGAAAGAATTCACGAACAGGCCAGATGAGGGTAGGTGAGGAACGAATTCATTGAAGTGAGAATAGTAACAAATGGCAGCTGCCATTCAAGCAGCAGAGAGCAAGGAAGAGCAGAGAAAGGAAAGAGAAGCTCATTGAACTCCTGCTCAGCATATGGCAAACCCCTTGCCAACTCCTGAAGCCAGAGTCACCTGGCATCCAGTGTCCACTTTAATCTTCATGGCATGGGAACTGAGCCCCCACCACCTCAGGATTTGGGGGAGCCACAGAGCACTGGATGGAGTGAGATTATGTTCTGGGAACTTCCCAAAGCAAAGAAAGAAGATTTTTGAGCAGCCTACTAAGGAGCATGATTGTACAGTTACAGCTCTGTCCAGGTCACCCAGGCAATGGGAACTTGCAAGCCCAAATCAGAGATCTCAGGTGCTCTTCCTCATTGTCTAGAGTAGGACAGAGAGTGTGAAGACTTGTGTGTAAGTCTAGAAAATTGAATGAAATAAAGTAACAAAGACACTGAAGAGTGCAGAGATAAATGAGGTAAGTTGAGCAGAAAGAAGTCTTTAAGGCAAAGTACACAATTGAAGAAAGGGGATGCGGCCAACCATAGAAAAGAGGCATGCTTAAAGGCTCAGGATACTATCATTTTAGGCTTCCAAGAAGGTGCAAAGGGCCAGGAGGGGTGTAGGCTTGACATTTGGTTTCATGATGTCTATCTCCAGTTAAGAGACGTTGTATCAATATCCATAGTCAGTCCTCTAGTTGTTCTGTCAGATAAACTTATTGCAAGGAATTGCTTGATCCTGCTCTTCTCCAAGATAGCGGTCACCCTCAAGCACTGGAAACAGATAATTTAAGACTGCTTGCTCTGCCTTAAGATAGGGTTAGTTATTGTCTGATTACCATGAAATATGTTAGGACTCTTACCTCCTAACTCCCTGGCTTTTAAAAATGTAATCTTAGCCCTGGGTGGAGTCCCTCCTGTTCCCACTATGTTGTTTATGTCTTGGCATTTTTTATCATAGGCAGGAAAAATTAATCATGAGACTTGTCTCATGTCCCTGCCCCACCTCAGTATACCACTCCTTCATTTTTCTTTGTGGCTTTCATTCAACCAAATCATGACATCATGCCACAAAAAGATGAATGCAGTTATAAGAATAATAATGGCTTCATGTCAGGGATCTAGTAGGAAGTGGTGGACCGTCAGCAAACGGGAGCACATGTTCCCATGCACGGTGGGGTGGCCACTGCTTAGTGCCAGTTCATTGTCACCATGGGGAAAGGAACCTGTTGTTGCCAAATTTTTCTGATTTTAACGAAGAGCCCAGAAGCCTGGAATTTTATGTGAAGTTTTCTAGTCTGAAAGTGTTGACCTAACATTTTTAAAATCAAAACATAAAATATCTTTGTGCCAGGTGTGACTCTTGTACCACCCATTTTAAACCCTGCTTAAATTCTCAAAGTTGGGCTCTAACTAGGGGACTAGACATGAGGACTCAGGCAGTCATGAACTAAACAGTATTATCTCACTTCCCTGATGAAGATGAGCTAAGAAAGAAAGCTCCCGTTCTCCTGCTATAGACACCCAGATACCTTAGTGTTCAAGTAGCTACAGATATAAAAACAATTTGAGTACAGCCCAAGAAATCATGAAGTGTCACACATTACATGGACTAACGTTTAGAGGCAGGGCGAAGCATTAGATACTGCCGAGAGATTGATGTAGTAACTAGGCTGTGAAGTAATCAAATTCTATATAGGTGTGGGCAAGTCATCCCAGTGCCTGAGTAGCAAGTTCTAGACAGCTGTCTTCTAAAATATGGAGGTAGTAACAACAAAAATTCTAACCATCACTGGTAATTTTGTGTACCAGATACTTCAAGTGAGAAGAAAGAAACTAAACAGAGTTGGTTTGAGTATATCAGAGTAATAGTTATTAAAATCTTTTATGTATTGCCCTTTTATGCCAAATAATCATTTTTAAGTCAACAAATATGAATGAATGGATGGGAGTATAGATATATTTTTAAGTATAGGTAATATATATATATTTTTAAATTTGGAATCACACAGCCTAACTATTAGCTTTCAACTTAAACTAGAAGAGATGTGGAATTACTGCACAGCAAATGAAGGAAGCAAGTAAGACCCATTTTTGAGCCACAGGGGAGAGGACAGTGGACACCAACATTGTGTCAAGGAAGGGAATGGGAAGATGGTTGGTATCTCCAAAACCTAGGGCTTCTGCAGAGAAAGACTACATAGCAAGGAACCTAAATTGTATTTCCAATATCCTTTTTAGATCCTACCCATCTGTATTTGTCTTATTACTCCATGTGTGAGATGCATTTCCTAATGAACCTCATAAATGTCTTTAATTTCCAAGTGCTGCCACTAAAAGTTTTGGAGGACTTAATTTACTCTTTAATTTTTTTAAGTTTCATTTTAATTTTCATCTGTCCTGTCCCATTTTTAAATTTCTAATCAGATTTTACTAGACATTAGTGAAGAAAAGAAGACAGACTTTGGCTGAATGAGGAACTTAACAATCAGTGTTTGTATTAAATAACCCTGGCTAGGTTTGTTTGTTTGTTTTTGTTAGGTCAGATTGAAGTTATCATGGATCGAAGGCTCATGCAAGATGATAATCGTGGCCTTGATCAAGGTGTTCACGATAACAAGATTACAGCTAATTTATTTCAGATACTACTGGAAAAAAGTGTCGTGAATATGGTAGGAAAAGAAAAGTCACATGTTCTAATGTTAATTGTTCCTTGCCATCCAAAATGTGAAATTATGAATTTCCACTTTTTTATTTTTTATACTTTCCTGTATTGAGGTATCTTTATATTTAGCCTATATTCATAAGAAAGAGAATTTCAGTTATATATCATGTAAAATTTGCACTAGCTCATTTTTTTGTTTGTTTTTGTTTGTTTAGATATACTGTTAGGAAATTAGTTTGTATGAAACTACTGAAATAATTTTGAAAAATAATCGAATTAAAGAATAGAGCTTAGTCACATACTTAGGACATTAAGTCAGAATTTGTTTGAAACCTTGGTGTACTCATTCTAGTCTTGGACTCAAATCAAATGAAAATAATTTGCATTTCTGTCTTCTTGTTCAGTTTTCATTCCTCAAAGCAAAAATCCAGCATTCCATGTCAGTCTGGCGAAAGCTCAGCTGGACACGCACCAACCTGACACTGTGCTTCTTCAGGCAGCAGCAAAGTTATCCTGAGTCCTCCATCAGCTACTGATTTCCTACCTCAGATGACCCTCCACACAGCCTGTTTTCTTACTCCACTCTCCCTCTTCCTGCATGGACCATTTAAATCTTTTCTACTCTTTTCAGCCCATGACCTCCCATCCAGTTTTTGGAAAGAATAGCTGTTCAGCAGGCTCTCTGTTCTAGATACCAAGAAATGCTTCTGCACTTTCCTCTGCCCACATGTGCAGCAGAGACCTTACTTCCCTTTTTATTTATAATTTTGGTATTACTAATGTACAAATACATGAGCAACATTATGGTTACTAGACTCCCCCTATTATCAAGTCTCCACCACATACCCCATTACAGTCACTATCCATCAGTGTAGTAAGATGTTATAGAAACATTACTTGTCTTCTCTGTGTTATACTGCCTTCCCTGTATCCCCCACCCCACTACTTTATGTGTACTAATCATAATACCCCATTTTCCCCCTTATCCCTCCCTTTCCACCCTTCTTCCCCAGTCCCTTTCCCTTTGGTAACTGTTAGTCCATTCTTGGGTTCTGTAAGTCTGCTGCTGTTTTGTTCCTCTAGTTTTTCCTTTGTTCTTATCCTCCACAGATGAGTGAAATCATTTGATACTTGTCTTTCTCCGCCTGCTTATTTCACTGAGCATAATACCCTCTAGCTCCATCCATGTTGTTGCAAATGGTAAGATTTGTTTTCTACTTATGGCTGTATAGTATTCCATTGTGTATATTTACCACATCTTTTTTACCATTCATCTACTGATGGACACTTAGGTTGCTTCCATTTCTTGGCTATTGTAAATAGTGCTGTGATAAACATAGGGGTGCATGTATCTTTTTCAAACTGGGCTGCTGCATTCTTAGGGTAAATTCCTAGGAGTGGAATTCCTGGGTCAAATAGTATTTCTATTTTGAGTTTTTTGAGGAACCTCCATACTGCTTTCCACAATGGTTGAACTAATTTACATTCCCACCAGCAGTGTAGGAGGGTTCCCCTTTCTCCACATCCTCGCCAACATTTGTTGTTGTTTGTGTTTTGGATGGTGGCCATCCTCACTGGTGTGAGGTGATATCTCATTGTGGTTTTAATTTGCATTTCTCTGATTCGAGCGATGTGGAGCATCTTTTCATGTGCCTGTTGGCCATCTGAATTTCTTCTTTGGAGAAGTGTCTGTTCAGCTCCACTACCCATTTCTTAATTGGCTTATTTGCTCTTTGTTTGTTAAGGTGCATGAGCTCTTTATGTAACTTGGATGTCAACCCCTTATTGGATATGTCATTTATGAATATATTCCCCCATATTGCAAGATGTCTTTTTGTTCTACTGATGGTGTCCTTTGCTGTACAGAAGCTTTTTAGTTTTATATAGTCCCACTTGTTCATTTTTGCTTTTGTTTCTCTTGCCCAGGAGATATGTTCATGAAGAAGTTGCTCATGTTTATGTCCAAGAGACATTTACCTATATTTTTTTCTAAGAGTTTTATGTTTTCATGACTTACATTCAGGTCTTTGATCTATTTTAAGTTTACTTTTGTGTATGGGGTTAGACAATATCCATTTTCATTCTCTTACATGTAGCTGTCCAATTTTTCCAACACCAGCTGTTGAAGAGGCTGTCATTTCCCCATTGTACATCACTGGCTCCTTTATCACATATTAATTGACCATATATGCTTGGCTTTATATCTGGGCTCTCTATTCTGTTCCACTGGTATATGGATCTGTTCTTGTGCCAGTACCAAATTGTCTTGATTACTGTGGCTTTGTAGGAGAGCTTGAAGTCAGGGAGTGTAATTCCCCTGCTTTATTCTTCCTTCTCAGGATTGCTTTGGCCATTCGGGGTCTTTTGTGATTCCATATGAATTTTAGAACTGTTTGCTCTAGTTTATGCTGTTGGTATTTTGAAAGGGATTGCATTGAATCTGTAGATTGCTTTAGGCAGGATGGCCATTTTGACAATATTAATTCTTCCTATCCATGAGCATGGGATGTGTTTCCATTTAATGGTATCTTCTTTAATTTCTCTCATGAGTGTCTTGTAGTTTTCAGTGTATAAGTCTTTCACTTCCTTGGTTAGGTTTATTCCTAGGTATTTTGTTTTTTTGATGCAATTGTGAATATAATTGTTTTTCTGATTTCTCTTTCTGCTAGTTCATCGTTAGTATATAGGAATGCAACAGATTTCTGTGTATTAATTTTGTATCCTGCAGCTTTGCTGAATTCATATACAGGATGTAGTAGTTTTGGAGTGGATTCTGTACAGTTTTTTATGTACAATATCATGTCATCTGCAAAAGGGACAGTTTAACTTCTTCCTTACTAATCTGGATGCCTTCTGTTTCTTTGTGTTGTCTGATTGCCATGGCTATAACCTCTAGAACTATATTGAATAAAATTGGGGAGTAGGCATCCTTGTCCTGTTCCTGATCTTAAAGGAAAAGCTTTCAGCTTCTCGCTGTTAAGTGTAATGTTAGCTGTGTGTTTGTCATATATGGCCTTTATGATGTTGAGGTACTTGCCCTCTATACCCATTTTGTTGAGAGTGTTTATCATGAATGGATGTTGAATTTTGTTGAATGCTTTTTCAGCATCTATGGAGATAATCGTGTGTTTTTTGTCCTTTTTTGTTGGTGTTATGGATGATGATGATGGATTTTCAAATGTTGTACCATCCTTGCATCCCTGGGATGAATCCCACTTGATCGTGATGGATGATGTTTTTGATGTATTTTTGAATTCGGTTTGCTAATATTTTCTTGAGTATTTTTGCATCTACATTCATCAGGGATATTGGTCTGTAATTTTCTTTTTTTTTTTTTGTGGTGTCTCTGCCTGGTTTTGGTATTAGAGTGATGTTGGCCTCGTAGAATGAGTTCAGGAGTATTCCTTTCTCTTCTACTTTTTGGAAAACTTTAAGGAGGATGGGTATTAGGTCTTCACTAAATGTTTGATATAGTCAGCAGTGAAACCTGTGGTCTACGGGTTTTGTTCTTAGGTAGTTTTTTGATTACCAATTCAATTTCTTTGCTGGTAATTGGTCTATTCAGATTTTCTGTTTCTTCCTGGGTCAGCCTTGGAAGGTTGTATTTTTCTAGAAAGTTGTCCATTTCTTCTAGGTTATCCAGTTTGTTACCATTTTTCATAGTATTCTCTCGTAATTCTTTGTATTTCTGTGGTATCCATAGTGACTTTTCCTTTCTCATTTCTGATTCTGTTTATGTGGTAGACTCTTCTTTTTTTCTTGATAAGTATGGCTAGGGTATATCTATTTTGTTTATTTTCTTGAAGAACCAGCTCTGCTTTCATTGATTTTTCTGTTGTTTTATTCTTCTCAATTTTATTTATTTCTGCTTTAATCTTTATTATATTCCTCTTCTACTGACTTTGGGCTGCATTTGTTCTTCCTTTTCTAGTTTCATTAATTGTGAGTTTAGACTGTTCATTTGGGATTGTACTTCTTTCCTGAGGTAGGCCTGTGTTGCAATATATTTCCCTCTTAGCACGGCCTTTGCTGCATCTCACAGGTTTTGTGGTGTTGAATTATTGTTGTCATTTGTCTGCATATATTGCTTGATCTCTGTTTTTATTTGGTCATTGATCCATTGATTATTTAGGAGCATGTTATTAAGCATCCATGTGTTTGTGGGCTTTTTCATTTACTTTTTATAATTTATTTCTAGTTTCATGCCTTTGTGATATGAGAAGCTGGTTGGTACAATTTCAATCTTTTTGAATTTACTGAGATTCTTTTTGTGGCCTATTATGTGATCTATTCTTGAAAATGTTCCATGTGCACTTGAGAAGAATGTGTATCCTGTTGCTTTTGGATGGAGTGTTCTGCAGATGTCCGTTAGGTCCATCTGTTCTAATACATTGTTCAGTGCCTCTGTCTCTTTATTTATTTTCTGCCTGGTTGATTTGTCCTTGGAGTGAGTGTGTGTTGAAGTCTCCCAAAATGAATGCATTGCATTCTGTTTCCCCCTTTAATTCTGTTAGTATTTGTTTCACATATGTAGGTGATCCTGTGTTGGGTGCATAGATATTTATAATAGTTATAACCTCTTGTTGTACTGACCCTTTTATCATTATGTAATGTCCTTCTTTGTCTCTTGTGACTTTCATTGTTTTGAAGTCTATTTTGTCTGATACAAGTACTGCAACTCCCTCTTTTTTCTCCCTATTAAGTGCATGAAATATCGTTTTCCATCCCTTTACTTTCAGTCTGTGTATGTCTTTGTGTTTGAAGTGAGTCTCTTGTAGGCAGCATATAGATGTGTCTTGTTTTTTATCCATTCAGTGACACTACATCTTTTGGTTGGTGCATTCAGACCATTTACATTTACAAACACAACCCAAAGATTCTTTTTTTTTCATCCTTTTTCTTCTTTCTCCATTCTTTGTATATTATGAATCATATTCTGTACTCTTTGTCTATCCCTTAGTTGACATCTATTTAGCCTTAGGAATATTTCCATCTATAGAAGTCCCTCAAAAATACACTGTACAGGTGGTTTGTGGGAGGTAAATTCTCTCAGCTTTTGCTTATCTGAAAATTGTTTAATCCCTCCTTCAAATTTAAATGATAATCTTGCTGAGTAGATTATTCTTGGTTCAGTTGCATTAAATACATCATGCCACTCCCTTCTGGCCTGTAAGGTTTCTGTTGAGAAATCTGATGATAGCATGGTGGGTTTTCCATTGTATGTGTTCTTTTTTCTTTCTCTAGCTGCTTTTAAAAGTCCATCTTTATCCTTGATCTTTGCCATTTTAATTATTATATGTCTTGATGTTGTTTTCCTTGGGTCTCTTGTTTTGGAAGATCTGTGCATCTGCATGGTTTGATAGACTATCTCCTTCCCTAGATTGGGAAAGTTTTCAGCGATAACCTTCTCAATGACACGTTCTATCCCTTTTTCTCTCTCTTCTTCAGGTACCCCTATAATGCAAATGTTTTTCCGTTTGTATTGATCACACAGTTCTCTCAGTATTCTTTCATTCTTAGGGATCCTTTTTTCTGTCTGTGCCTCAGCTTCTTTGTATTCCTCTTCTCTAATTTCTGTTCCATTTACCGTCTCTTCTACTACATCTAATCTGCTTTTAAATCCTTCCATTGTATGTTTCATTTCAGATATGGAATTTCTTAATGATTGAATCTCTGTCTTAAATTCATTCCTGATTTCTTGAATATTTTTCTGTACCTCCATAAGCATGTTTATGACTTTTATTTTGAACTCTCTTTCAGGAAGATTGACGAGTTCAGTTTCTTTTGGCCCTTTTACTGGGGGTTGTCAGATTTTGGTCTGAACCATGTTCTTTTGACATTTCATATTTCTGTGTGGTGCCCACTCGTGCCAGAAGCTCCAGTCTGTGGAGCTGCTCAGCTCCTAGAGTGAGGTTGTGGGTTGGAGGGGAGTGGAGCTGGTGCCTCGGGGGAGGAAAGATCTGTTTCCTGATTCCCATCTGTGGTGCCTTTCTCTGGTATCAGAGTCAGTGGGCCAAGCACACAGGTGTCAGCCTCTGTGCTTTGTGTCTCTAGCTGTTGTAGGCGGGGCTTGTCACTGACTGGTGTGACGCCAGCACAGTGACTGCCAGTTTGTGAGCCAGTGCTATCAGGCCAGAAGGAAGGCTCGGCAGGCTGCGTATCACCCTGAGGGGCCTCGGAGCTGAGCAGCCAGCCAGGGGGATGGAGCGCCTGAAGCTCCTCGTAGTTTCCATCTGCTGAGCAGATCATGCCCAGACAACTTTGTGCCCCTATCCCTTCTCCCGCAGTGCAAGCTCCATGCAAACCCTGTGCCTTCATCATCCCTCTCGCTGCTAGGAAGCCTCTCAGACCACCTGCCTTTCCCTTGTCCCAGAGCAGCCAGGTGTGGATCCTGTCCTCCAGAAACGGCCGGAATCTGTTTCTCAAGCACTCCACCTGTCCCAGCTCCCCATCCTCCAGAGCACCACACAGTGTAGGATTCTGCCCACATAGCAGATCTCCAAGTCAGTGGAGCTGCTCAACTCCTAGAGTGAGGTGCAGCTCTTCCTCCTGTTGCTGTTTTAAGTCTAGTTGTATTAACTATATTTTCGCACCGTCTGTGGTTCTGGGAGGAGTTCTCTGTGTCACCTCTCATGCTGCCATCTTGATTCTCCCCTTTACTTCCTTTTGTGTTGTGCCAGTCTCTCTGCTTGTCCTTGGAACTTAGCCCTGTCCCCCTGCCAAGGATCCTCTACTTGTCAGTCCCCTCTTTCTGTCCCTGCCCCTCACAGCTAGCATTCCCTAGGAAACCCTTTGTGTTGGCTTTAAACACTCTTCATCTTCTCCCATTAGAAATGAAAACAGCCTCATTTCCATTCCCCCACACTACTGTCCTCACCCCGACCCTAGGCAGCCAGGGTATGGGAGCTAATTTCATCAGCTCCTCTCACACTCAGTTCCTTTCTGTGTGGCTTCAGCCGTCTTACTTCATCTTTCAGCAGCATTTGACACTGACTGTTGTCACTGCCTCACATGCTGCCCAGCCAGCGCTTTCCTCTGCCCTCTTGAGCAGTTCTTCCTCTCTCTCTCCAATAGTTCTCTTCAGCCATTACACATTACAGATCAGAGCCCCAAGGTTTGGCGCCAGGCCTTCTACTTTTCTCATGTTATACGTTCTCCCTCTGCAGTCTCTCCTGTTCCTGTGGCTTTGGTGACCACCTGTGTGTGGATCAACCCACAGATACATATCCCAGCTTTGCTTTCACCTCTGACCTCCAGACCCATCCTTCTAGTTGCTTCCTGAGATTTCTTTCTGCATTCTTAAGGACACATCAGATTCATCTTGTCTAGAATCACTTTCATGATCTCCTTTCCCCATACCTGGCCCTTGTCCATGTTCCCAGGCTTTGGCCTGCCATCACATTCCATCTGGTGCCAGATGCCTAGGCTTCTCTCCAGGACCTTCTCCCTCAACACGCTTTTCTTTCAGCAGAACTCACCAGTGCCTGCTTGGCTGTCTCACTGTCTACATATTTCAGATGTGTAAACTTGCTCACCTTGACCGCCCTATTCTAAACTAACATCCTGCTTCCTGGATCTACAATCTTGTGTCTACTGGGTCTAACCTGCATACATCCACTCTGCTGTCCTCTTTCTGCCATATTTGTTCTTAACCCAGTGAGCAGAGTGTTTGTTTTTTCAAAACCAAATCTGACCTCACTGTCCTCTGCCTAAGCCCTCTGATGTCTTCTCTTTGCTGTCAGTATAAAAGCCCAAACCCTTACCATGCCCTACAGGCCCCTCATGATCCAAGCCCTGCTTGTCCCCCATCCTGATATGGCATAATTCTCACTCTTTTTGCTCTGGGCCCACTGGTTTGCTTTTGGTCCTAAGTGCTCCCCACGGCACCTTTACACATGGTTTTCGACCTCATTGCCCAGGGGACTCTTGGTAGTAAGTAGTTCAGATCAGAGCTCACTTTGTCAGCTGCTTCCACTTGACCAGGTAAAATCACCCCCTCCAGTGCTTGCTCAGAACTGTGCCTCTCTCCTTCATGCATGTGTGTGATCATTTGATCGTCTTTCTCCTCTTTTGGATTACAGTCTCCTTTTGAGCATGGGCTCTGTCTGTCCGTGCTTCTAGGATTGTTCCTAGCAGAGGAAACACCCAATACATGTTGTATGAATGAATACAAAATGCATAAATGAATGAACTATGCAGTATGTTGTGCCTCTGTATTTATCACACCTATTATGTACCACCTTGTCATCACAGGTATGCGCTATTACCTCTACTAGATTCCAGAAATTTACCTACTTAACTTCATGTGGCCCACAGGGCCTGCTTGCCTGTTGTACGCATTCTATAAATAAAATACTAATTGATTGAGTGAAATGGCAACAGCTAATTAAAGCAAAGAATTATTTGTATCTAGAATCTTCTAGTATCTAGAACCTTTTAGGAAAAAGATTTTAATGTCCATTTTAGATGTCAAGATTTATACCAGTTCTTGTAACTCCTGGTTTAAATTAATTACTGACAAGATAACTTAGTTTTAAGGACTAAAATTGCATAAGAAAATCATTGTCTGAGTGCTAGCAGCCACTGTATTTTTCTCCTCCTGAAAATGTTTCTGACTTTATGATTTTTCTCTATATATAGACACCAATTTGCTAAACTTCAGTTAACTATGGCAATAAGAATTTTCATGTCAAATCT
This sequence comes from Smutsia gigantea, assembly GCA_032199065.1. Lineage (NCBI taxonomy): Eukaryota > Metazoa > Chordata > Mammalia > Pholidota > Manidae > Smutsia > Smutsia gigantea. The sequence continues at coordinate 53,811 of JAVSCE010018224.1, read as the reverse complement.
ATAAAAATTTCACTTAGATATTAAATAATTTGTTTATTCCTATTCAAAACTCCTTGGAATTGATTTAAATTTGATTGGTGTTTTTATAATTCTATATTGGTTAAATTTCTCTTTTGCTCAACTGCAGATTCTTGGGCTCCAATCAATAATTTCTTTTAAATAAAAACTAAACTAGAGAAGAGAAAATGCATTTTAATTTCTAGTGAAATTGATTAAAAAGACATTTGATTAAGAAATGTTATGTAACTTAAATTTTCTGGAAAGTGTTTATATTTTCAACTCAGTCTAACATCTAAAATACATGTGGTAGAAGCTGAAGTGGGAGACACTCACCTGACAGGCAGGCATCTGAGTGGGAAGCCCTGAGCCTGCCAGAGCCTCATGGGAGAATCCTAGATGACTCAATGGAAGTGAGCCCTGTTCCCCAGAGTGTTCTGCAGAAAGGCAGTGAGAACAGGACTGACTGGAATGATAATTGCTGTGAGAAGTACAGATGCCCAGTGGAATATTGTGGCTGGCAAGGATGACCATCCTCCATGGAAATGATACTCAAGGGTCAAAGAAATGGATAGAAAGAAACGGTCTCTTTGGCTTTGACTCTTAACTCCTTATCCCCTTTCTTTTGGTGACTAGCATAGTAAAGGGGACACAGTGAAGGAATCAGAAATGCTGAAACTGTTCCAGTGTTCCAGTTGTGTCATTTTACCTCTGGATACTAGTTCTGTACATATAAGGAAGAGAAGTTGGGAGAGATGAAATGAAAAACTCAGATGCTTACTGGGCTCAAGAGAGTGGTGGCTCAAAAGAGGCTGCTGAGGTTTAAGGGCAAATGCTTAAGTCAGGTGACCAGAGAGTCTTTGGTGAAAATGAAGACACATATCCCACCCAGGAGTCACAACGCAGCTCCAGGTGATTGTTCCCATGTGGGAATACAGGGGCCTAGAATGACCACATATATACAGTATGTTGGGTAAAAAAAAACAGTTACCTGTTTTGGATAGTTTTTGCTGTTGACAATTTTAATGTGAAATCTCCTGGATTTTTTAAGAGTTACCTGAAAAATAAACAACTTTTTAATACCATGCAGACTAACCAAAATATGTCTATAGGCAAATTTGGCCCACAGACCTCCACTCTATAGACCATCAGCTCTGTGTGAAATGATATTTATCTCTAAATCTTACTATTCAGTGTATTTTCATTCATATCTCTTCTTCTCCCTCTTTGTCTTTTTTACCCCATCCTTCTTCCTTACAGTATTTTCCTCTCATTTATTTATATTGCATTTGCTTGTGAAATTAAGCAGATTAAGTTCAAGAAACATTTATCAAGTTCCCACCATGTGTCAGGTCATACCAAACAAAGATGACTACAAAATGATTTCTTACTGTCTTGCATAATTCAGCAAGTTTTGATGTAGATGAAATGGAAACGTTTGATGTTTAGGGATCAGATAACTCAAGCAGGTTAATGAAGGGCACCAAGGAGCCTGGCAAGAAGTTCTGACTTAATGAAATAAAGGCTGGAACTAGGGGAGATTTCAGCTTGGTGTGGTTGGGATCAGACTGTGCAGGAAGCTATTTTTAATTAAATGCAGGCTGCAAGGAGAAAGCTAGACTTGTACTGAAGTCTTGCCAGTATCCAACCAACAAGAAACTAAATAATGCCCAGAGTAATATTGCTACAAGACTGAAATTCAGGTACAGCTTAAACAGACATGTAAAATTTTGTATGGCAAACATGATGGGTTTATCATAAGTGTTATCATTAAAAGATTACCCATCTAGGAGATTAATCAAAATAGTGATAGTTTAACAGTTAAATATCTTGGTGTGCCCCTTGTTGCTGTAATATGTGAGTGTGTGAATGATGGCGCTTTCCATGAGACCTTGTCCTGCTGGCCTGGCCAGCCTCCAGCAGTGTTATTTGTTCATGGTGCCCTATACCGCTGAACCACAACTCTTTTATAAACCTCTCTTCCTTATCTTGCTTAGGGTAATAAATGGTACAGTTCTTGAGTTCTGAAGTCTCATTATGACATGGTGTCCTTTTACAAGACTTCCCGTTAAAATGTTCTTGAGTCTGAATCTTGCTTTTTTTAAAAGTCTAAAATTAAAGGGTCTTTTTAATTGAAAACTTAAAGGATAAGGCCTATATTTTAAATTCCAAAGTGAGTTCTGTTTCTTCTAGAAGGATGGGAGGATGTCTGGGTGGTGGTTCCCAGCACAGGTCCACTGAGCAGTGTGGGACTTACTATGTGAGATTCACCTGGGGGGTCTTTAAAAGGGGGCCTCACCTTCCCAGGGCCTCACCCCTAGAGATTTTGATTCAGTAGATTTGGGTTAGGACCCAGGGTCTATATATTTTTAAAGCTCCCTAAATCATTCTGACATATGGTCAACTTGAGGGAAGCATTGAGGGTCAGGAAAACTGATTTGGGTTTGGAGGAATGGTAAATATGCACATTCTGCTTCTAAGGTATAGATACAGCAAGTACCCCCCCTACTCCCTGGTGGCTCTAAGGGTTCCTCCAGGAGCACAGAACAAAGCTAGAGAGCTTCTTGCCAGTGTTTCGTGACCTAGAATGGACTTAATACCTCCTGAATCTGAGAAGGCAGGTGTTTTCCTTTCCGTTAGAGTCTTTTATCTTTTTCCCTCCAAGGTGGTTTGGTCAGCCATCTATGGAATCCTTTGATCATGGAGTACATTTTAAGTGTCTTGTTGAAAATGTTCTTTTTCTATTCATATTATTCCACAGTTGCATTAGATTTTAGTATTGTCGGAAAATATTATTTTATATATTCTTTATTTAATCTTTACTTTAAAAAAGAATGTGGAATGGATACACTTTTTTAACAGCTCTTTCAGACCCAATGCTTTTTGTCTGTATATTAATATTGCAGTGTCCCCCTGCTGCCTTGAAATTTTTTTTGCTCCCTCTCCGTGGTCTGAATGTGATGACATCTGCACAGTTCAGTGCTGGCGAGATGCTTGTCACTCTTTGCTAACACCCTCTGTTCACTGCTAACCTGACATTCTGAATTTTAAGCTCTGCATCTTCTTTAAAGCCTGCCTTTTCATACAGATAAGTAACCAAACCCTTTTATTTGAGCCTTGTATTACGAAAAGGATGTAAAATCAGAAGATGCTGGTGAAATAGTGATTTTAAAAAATAAGAAACAAAACTAAATTTGCTCCAAATGTTGCTGGTGATCAAAAGACCTTTTTCCAAAGGGGAAACCCTCCCACACTGCTGGTGGGCATGTCAGCTAGTGCAACCATTGTGGAAAGCAATACGGAGGTTCCTCAAACAACTCAAAATAGAAATACCATTTGACCCAGGAATCCCACTCCTTGGAATTTACCCAAAGAATACAAATTCTCAGATTCAAAAAGACATATGCACCCCTATGTTTATCGCAGCACTATTTACAATAGCCAAGATATAGAAGCAACCTAAGTGTCCATCAGTAGATGAATGGATAAAGAAGATGTGGTACACATACACAATGGAATATTATTCAGCCATAAGAAGAAAACAAATCCTACCATTTGCAACAACATGGATGGAGCTGGAGGATATTATGCTCAGTCAAATAAGCCAGGCAGAGAAAGACAAGTACCAAATGATTTCCCTCATTTGTGGAGTATGACAGTGAAGCAAAACTGAAGGAACAAAACAGCAGCAGACTCAGAGACTCCGAGAAGGGACTAGTGGTTACCAAAGGGAAGTGGTTTGAGAGGGAGGGTGGGGAGAGAGAGAGAAGGGGATTAAGGGTCATTATGATTAGCACACATAATGTAGGGGGGGTCATGGGGAAGGCAGTACTGCACAGAGAAGACAAACAGTGACTCTATAGCATCTCACTATGCTGATGGACAGTGACTGTAATGGGGGTGATGTGGGGGAACTTGATAATATGAGTAAAGGTTGTAACTACAATGTTGCTCATGTGAAACCTCCATAAGATCGTATATCAATGATACCTTAATAAAAAAAGGAAAATAAATAAGGTATTACACAGCTGACATGTCGAAAAAAGAAACAACCTTTCTACATAAGTTATTTTCTCTTAGTGCTCTTCTGTGTCTGCTTTTGTACCGTGGGCATTACTGGTTAAGGTTTTAGTTAGTCATTGGTTTGATTAATTGTGTATGTCATCTACCATATGTATATCCCCAGCCCTGGTAGACTTGTTTAATGTTTGAACATGCTGATACGCTTGTCCATAATTATACACCATAGCAAAGACTAAAATATTTTAAAATTGTACTCAATAAGTGTAAATGTGTGATAACTATTCTGTAACATACATAACAGTTCCTGTTTTTGGAGTAAAGTAAAATGAAGCAACTGAGAATTATTTATAAAACCTAAAGAAAATAGATTATCTAGATATGCCACCTACCTTTTTAAAAACCATATTTATTTTGAGAGGTTTTTTTTTAATCCTATCATTGGGTAACATAGAACATAGCTTTGGATCAATACATAACTTAATTTTAGTTAAGTGTATAAATGAAATAATGAGAGCATGAGGGAAAATCTTGAAGGAAAAAAGATAACATTTGATGATGAGTAAGATATGTGTACAACCCAACACCTCTGTATTTTAAGAGTTCTGTGGTAGCTTGAGAAAGTGTTTCCATAAAAATGTATACCTTATCCTGAAAGGTTTGTGGAAAATATTGTCATGACTTTTAATATTAAAGTAATGGGAAAGAGATATTTCTAAACATATGAATTAAATGGACTCTGTTCATTTTCTTGGATTGCTTAGAACTGAACTTGCTAATCTATGTATTTTCTAAGACTGTTATTTATAAGATATAAGTAACCCAAAGTACTTATATATTTTTGTTTCTTTTTTATTTGAATTCTGTCAAGCAATTCAACTAATATCATAAGAACTGCAAATGTATAACTCTTAAGCATTTTTGTTGTTTCTTGATAAGAAGAAGAAAAGAAGTCGGTCAGTTATCCTTCCCTCCTTAGCCACATAACTTCTTTCTTGAATCATCCAGTCTTTTCAATGACAGAAAAGATCCCCACACCCACCCTTCAGCTGCTGGGTGAATTCTCTCCATTACTGTCATCTCTGCCTTGTGACATTCACCTGGTTAATCTAAGGACAATACAATCAAAGGTATAGCCCCAAAATTACTTTTTGTAATATACTTGATAGAAAGGAGTGAGAAGAAAAAATTAATATAAGATTTACTATGTTTTGAGGAATGATTAAGAGGATTTCACCTTTTGGCAAAATCATTATACAGTTCACTTGACTATTGCTGCATAGTTTATAGCATATCCCTTACTAATTTATTTTATTCTCAGAAAAGTTGTGTGTAGTAAGCAGGCCAGGGAGAATCATTTCTTTATAGATTGGGAAGCTAAAGCTGGTCTGAGGTCACATATCAGTAGGTGGAAAAACCACCAAACACTGGGCCTCAGATTGCTGCCTCCAGGCATAGATGGTAGAGGACATTAACAAGGGCTTCTGGGAGCATAGCAACCACTGTTCCTTAGCCTCACTTCTACGTGACTCCATCCCAAGGTTGTTTGAAAGTGATTGTTTTCTGGAATTAGCTCCAGCTGACTAGAGTCAGTGAGTGTAGCCCTCTACAATCCAAGACTGGCAATTTTTTCTAATATCACCTCTTTTTTTGTGGTTCCTTGCTCCTTTCGTTCTTCCTGCTATCTTCCTGTCATACAAATCTAATGACTTCCCAGATTAAAAATCCATTTCCTACCAAATTGGTTCAGTCCCTTGAGCATTCAGGTCGTCTACAGTCTGGCCTCCACTCACTTGGCCAGCTGGCTTCGCATTGCTCTTCTCACCTTTGGATGGGTGGACCACCTTCCACTACCTGTGGCTGAGTGACTGTTAATGCAGCTTCCCTTGATACAATGGGGTTGATGTCAGATATGCCTGCTTTGAGTCTCTTGTGAGACACAGATGAAATATTACTGGGAAAGCCCTTTGAAAACAGAAGTTCTCTGTAAACATACATTGTTATCCCGATGGTGCTTACAGTACATGCCAGCTCAGGTGCACACTGGATTTTTAGCAGAGGTTGTAGAAAGCAGTTTAACAATTTGAAAATAAAGACTGAGATGTTACTGCTTAACAGTAACTACCATGCTGGCACATGATCAGAACTGAATATTTGGGGCTGTTTTGCATTATTTTATCAATTAGTGCCAATTTCTATGTTAGTCTTTGATTCTTAGCACATATTTTTCTAACAGTTGTTTAAAAGCTCCCTAGTAATCTGAGGCAATTGATCTGTCTGTTCAAAATCACTTCTTTAAAGAATTGCTCTCTGACCTCTAACCTCTGGTAATAGAAAAATAATCATTGAAGTAAGCTGATGTAGGTAATTGATTAAAAGGTGTCAAGTGTAATTCCATGGTTATACTGAAAGAAAGAAAGAAAGAAATGACTCAATGAATAAATCCAGAAATCAGAACTAAACACTTTAGATTGTGTTCCTGTTTTTGTGTACTGGTAGCCCCCAGCATATTATATGAGTTGTTCATTTGGAGATTACACTGTATTTTCCCCATTCAAATAATGTCAGCATAGAGACTGGGTTCCAGGTAAGAACATAGGTCTGTGGTTGCCTGTATCCAAGCATGAGCAGACCTAACCATCACCTGGTGAGTGCATTTTCCTAACCATCACCTCTGTATTAGCATGAGAAATGGTCTGGGGACCACCTTGACTGCAAGGGCACATTTCTTCTGCTTAATTTCTTCCATCAGTAGCATGTTGGAGGGCTCTCCTGCTTGCCCAGGCCACTGTCTGCATGTTCTTCAGCTCCAAACCTCAGGCAGTGTCTCTGACCCCTCATGGAGAAAGGGGTAATGGACTCAACAACAGTGAGAGTAGTGGGGGCCTTGAGGTGTGCTAAACCGCGGAAGTGGTTCAGCATTTTCGACAGCCATACTCAGAGCCTGGCACATTTTAAAATAGAGACTTTTACAAATTTCCCCATCTCTGAGGTTCTGATTGTGTGGGCTAGGTTAGAGAGCCTAGGAATTAGTAATTTTTAAAAGTCTGCTCATGATTCTAGGAATTACAGAGTTATCTCAATTTACTGAATTGAGAAAGTAAGGGTTAGAGGGATTGAATGGTTAAAATTAAACTACCCAACAGTAAATGACAGACTTGGGACCCACATCCAGGTCTACTGAATCTGAGTACTGTACATGGCCTCGGAGGTTAGTGTTCGATTTTTTAAGAGTTGCTAAATCTTTTCCTCAAAGTCCAGTTTTTCAGGAGCTGTTCTATATTGGTAGATGAGTTAATGTGTTTATTAAGCCTACCTTGTTTTTCCACTTTTACATATGTTTTTGGAAAAAATTAATTCTCTTTCACATATCTGTAGTCAGATGAAGAGGGGAATAAATGTCTCTTGAAACCCCGCCCACAGCACGCTGTGTACCCAGCACAGGGCAGGCTGGGAGTCCCACTGTCAGCCTTCTCTATATCACCTCTTTTCCTGCACCGTCAAGAGCCTGAGATATTAAAAAGAAGCTTCAGGAGGGCTTGGAAACTGGGGAACAGGAGCAGCACGCAAGTCCCTTAAATGGGAAAAGCCTGGCCTCAGGAAGGGGCACTGATTAAGGGAGAGGGGAGTCTTGGTGGAGGGGATGTGGGGGAATCTCAGAGAAGGACAGGGCAGGCACGGGCCAGGGTTCGGGAAGCTAGAGCGATAGGCCAGCCCACAGTGCTGACACGCCAGGGCCCAGGCGGGACTGGATTCGGCCGTTCTGAGCTTCATGGAACCATTCTGCCTTGATGTTTTGAACAATGATATGCAGTTCAACGTTTTTCCCCCCAGATTATTTCCACTGCTTTTATGTTAAGATATTATTTTTATTTAATTTATTTACATATATGTATTCTGTATCTACCTCTATATGTTAGATTTAACTCTTCATTCTCTATGGAATTTATTTTCATTTGTGCATAACTGTTTCTTGCAAATACTATTTCATTTCAACTATTTCAATACAACATCAGTGCATTTATTGAATAAGACTTTCTCTCTACACTTGTTTACACCACCCCCTTCTTTTCTTATATGAGACAGTTTAAGGTTTTTGCTTTATTTTGCCTTTCTCATAAGAGTTGATTGGTACTTTATTAATTTCCCTAGCTTCTGGAAAGGTGAAAATTATGGAAAAAAATCTTTGTTGTACATACCTAAGAACAACCATTCATTTTCCCCTTTCTTTCTGTTATCTTGTTGATCAAAGCAGAATGACTGTATTGGACATTTTAATGAATGCCCTGAAAAATGCATTTCTACTGGTTATTTCCTGTCTCTGGAGTGTACACAGTGTGCAGTTTGCTAACCTCCCAGTTGCCTTAATGCACTGAAGGATGAGGGTTTTGTGAGAAATTTCCCACCAGGTTTAGCCATGCCTTAGTCTCTATACACTTTAGCCATTCCCTGAGGAGGGTGGGGACACACTCCTGGAGAATTTGCTCAAAGTTATGGCTCCTCTCTTCCTCAGAAAAAATGTCTACACACATAATGTCTCTACTTTCCAGAAGCTTACTGATTTGTGACCCTCACGTTATTAATGAGCAGATCAGTTTCTGTGGGTGTAAGACAGGAATAGCACAGCTCTCACATTTGAGTTCTCATCCTCTTCACCAGAGGAACATTTGCCTGTTCCTTTTCTTAGGGGAGACTGCCATATGCATGTATAATTTTCAGAATGCCCTTTAATCCTGTTTAAAATGGCATGGATGGGTGGGTGGGCAAGTTGGGAATGAATAGAAATTGCAATTTCTAAGCCTTACTTTCTGAATTGATATATGTTTGGATAAATCACGGTTTTAGCTCTGCTGGAGTCATTGATTCAAAACTCCCTTTTTCCAGCCTCAAATCAGAGGGTGATCTTTATAGTCCTTTGTTATATTATGTCAAAGGTAGTCCTCCTCTTTCCCCTCCTACCAGGTATCTCTAAGCACCAATTCGTAGCCAGAGCACAGCCAGGAGAATGAAGCTGTTTAAAGCACAGATTTTGGAGTCAGACGGCCTGGGGTTGAGTGCAACCCCTCTACTGGCCATGTGACTTAGAGCAAATCACTTGATTCTCTGAGTCCCATTTTCCTCATTAGCACCATGGCAATGGTAACAGTCCCCGCCTTAAGGATGTCAGTTGATGTTTGTAAAACATTTAGAACAGTCTGGCACGTGGTCAGCCCTGAGAACTTGACAAATAAAGATTCTCAACTGTCATTATGACCAATAATGAAGGTGTCAGCACTTCCCTGGTAAATTGGACATGGTTGAAATTTATTGTGAAAGTAATGATGTCATTTTGACTTCATTCCTTATACTTTTGGGAAAATCTGAGGAATTATCAGTGACAGCCTACCTAATTGTCTATCTGCCAGGCATTATGCTAAGTGCTTTATATGAGCCTTACTGAACTCTCAACAATATCGTGAAGGTAGGCAGTTTTCATCCCCCATCTTATAGAAGATGAAACTAGCTAGCCCAGAGATGGTAGGTATCTTTCTCAGGTCACACAGCCAGTAAATGGTGGTACAAAGGCATACATAGCATGTCTGACTACTCATCCCTACCTAGGACCTTATACTCCTCTTGCATGGGAACAAAAGCAGAATCAGAGTGCTGCAAATGCTGGGGAATACATTGCCTATGTTTCTCTTGTCTGCTCAGCAGTAATAGGACACCCTTAGAAGGACACCAACCATTGGTGGGAAAGATCATGAAAGGCTAACATTGGGTCATTAGTGATAATTGTTATTTTAGTATGTGAGACAATGCTTTGTGGTAAGGATGTTCCTGGACATTTAAATAGAGTAATACAAATGTGTATATCCCTTCAACTGTTTCAAAGGTGGCTGTGAAGTGAAATGAGGTCATCCAGAAAAAGCATTCTGCACAGGGTCTGGCACACAGCAAGTGTGAAGTGTTGGCAGCAGTTACTCTCCTTGTCACTGTGGTTGGCTCCAAGTCCTCAGAGGGGCCCTTTGCAACTCTAATAACCTAGTTCCCTGAATTTTCAGAAGTTAAAATGATATGCTCAAAGTCACATAACTGGTTCATGGTGGAACCAAACCCAGCCTTGGATCCAGCTCTCTCTAAGCCCGATGGCTTCGTTCTGCAGGCCAGACCTTCCCCCATGCTCCACCCCACTGCCCGAGAAGCCTCACAGGCCCTGCTTAGTCTGGGAGCTGCATGTTGGTTTAGCCCTTGAGATACATTCTGCAATGGATTTTCCGTGGGACTTTGAACACCCAAGCTTTCCTGCAGGGATTCTGCTCCATTTGTGATCAGAACTTAATTTGAAGCCCACATAATTTGAAGACACTCAATTTGCAGCTCACCTAGCACAGTGCTTGGCAGAATTTCAAAACTTGTCAATTTTCTTCCCCAAACCCTCCCCTTCTTTTCTGAGATCCAGGCATTTATTACTAATGCATTAATGAATATAAAAACAGTTCTTTCAAAATATGCTGACTCTCCTGGAGCATACAGTGTGACAACTTGAAAGTATCTGTTTTCCTGCATGCATATGCAAGTTAAATTCAGTTTCCCTACTTTGAAAAACAGTTTTCTTGGAAATAAAATGACTAGACAGACTTTGAAACTGAAAAACTGCTGCTTTGCCTCAGGTATTTTTGCTTGAAAATTGATACTTTCATGAATATTTGATTTTCAAAAACTTGGACACAATGATTGCTATTTTGGTTGGTGTTCTAGTCCTAACAAAAGTGATTCAGTTTACACTTTTAGAGAAAGTGTAACTTTTTTCCATCAATGAAAATTAATTTTTGAGTTTAATATCAACTTCTGTATCATTTGTTTAAGTCTCTTGTGTAATTCAGTGGCAGGGTTCCAAGGGTGTTCGCATCCCCACTGTTTGGTACCTTCAGGCCACCGAAGGCCTTACATATCCATTATTCCAAGAGCAAATGTGTCATGGGAATTTTAGGAAAGCCTGCTATCAAGTGGTTTTGTAAGAGTAATCTAGTGCATTCAAATGACCAAGTGCTATAGGTTAATAGTGATTAAGTACTTTAAAAAGAGTCTCATTAACAGACCATCTAATCTGTGAACTTGAATTGAGATTTTATGATTTTGATGTAGAATTGTAGACACATCATTTGGAGGTTCCCTAATGCCTTAGCTACGTAGTTAGGATGTTAGTCATGGAAATTCATGGGTAAGAATTTAATTGCTAACATACACTGAGGACTTCCTATGCTCCAGACATCAGACTAAGTCCTTACTACTCCATTTCATTTCATCTCTATTTTGTGATAAAGGAAAACCCAGTTTTGCTGAAAATTGCAGAGCTACGATCCAGATCCAAGGCTGTCTGACTCCCAGCCGAGGGTCTCATCACTCATTTCTACAGCTTCTGCACAAGTACCTTCTCTCCTAGAAGCTAGGCTGCCTTAGGTAGTGTTTTCTTTGGGTTGACCTCCACTGTCAGTTCTTGAAGGAAGCAGATTTTATAGACAAGAAAACTGATACTTGGGAAGAATAAACAACTATTCCAAAGTCCCACAGTTGGCATGTGATAGCCATGTTACTCCTTTTTGTTATTCTTCTGGACATCTTATGTATAAAATAAATGAGGGAGTTTCTTCTGTGCTCTTTTTGTGCCATTTGGGACTGAAATTTATTGAATTTCATTATAAATCTTTATTGTATGACTTAAGCTTGCTGTGTTTATAATGTCGTCCTGTGATGACTCAAGATCCCTTAAATGACTTTTTGTCTCTCCCTCCAAACAAAATTTTAGCAGTACCACTGCAAAATACCAGTGAGAAATGTCAGGAAATAGATTATTCCAGCCAAGAATCTGAGATGAGGACAGCTTTAAATTGTTCAGGCACATTAAAATCAAATCAGTGGTGAGAATGCTGGTGGCTCTTCAGGAAAGATGTCTCCGTAGCACCTCAGAAAGTCTCACCCCTAGTGAGGACGATCAAGAGCTTGGGCACATTCGTAGCTGTGGTCACAGAAGAGAAAAAAAGATCATTTCATCACAGTGCCAGTGCTGACCTCCTCAACCCTCCTTTGACTCACTCCATTTCTTAATTTTTCTAAGGATTTTAAATTTATTTTGCTTGTTACCATAAAATCTTCCCACTTTAGGACATGCCAAATTGATTAAGATAGTTGTAATTTCAAATACTCGAAGAGCTGAACTGTTCATGGCATCCTTATGTACATGGATGCAAAAAATTTTCATGTAAGAAAGTATATGCTGATCCCTGTAGCTGACTTGCCATGTTTAGTGTTTTTCCTTTTGTCTGCACGAGAATAGCTTCTGTAATGTGAATTTAAATGATGCATCAAGCTCATAAGTGTGGCTGGCCTAGCAAGTGATAAGCATAACTAATTCCATTTAAATGTCTCTTACAGAAAAATAATGAACCAATGCATTATGATTAAAAATGTTAATGCAATTAGCAAAAATTAGTATTCAATAAAGAAGCATGTTTCAGGTTTAAGATGGGTGATCCATCATTCAGTGACCAGATAAGGACTAAGTTCCTTTATGCTTTATTCAACTGATACATATATTTAAAATAAATAAATGTGAATGAAAGCTTTATGTGAAGAAAGTTTGATAAACCAGTATGTAATATGTGGACAAAAGAAACCCAAGTCCTCAAGGACTGTGGAGGAAACTGAGGCATGAGGTATCTTAACAAGGAACCTTAGAACATATCACCTGACTCCTCAGGGGTGGGGAAGGGGTAGCAGGTGGATGTGTGTGGTGAACATGGAACTTGAGGGGAAATGGATTCGCCTGGCTTCACTGCCAAGTAAAATGAGAATTTGTAGTCAGAGAATGCTGACTTCCAGACAGGGGATCGTGCAGTAGTGCCGGTATTTGTTCTAACGGCTCCCTGGCGTGTTGGTGTTCTGCTCCTTTGCAGATGGACGGCAGACATTCCGAGGAGGCAGCCTTGATCCTCCACAGGAAGGGGTTTGATTGCCACTTCTCTACCAGGGACACGGGGCTGCTTTGCACCACCACCCAGGGAAAGGTGAGCTAGAAGGTTTTCTTGGCTTGTCGAGTTAGTGTGCTTTGAAATCCGTACTTTCTGCAAGTAATTCTGACAACAAGGTAATGTTGCATTGCCTCTTCACACTCATTCCCTTCAACTGCAAATTTGTTCAAACCCCCCCATCTTAAGAAAGCACCTTCTCACCCCTGAGCCTCCTGTCCATGTGGGCATCGATATGCATAGCCAGAATGTAGGCGCCCGTGAAGACAGTGTTCCCATCCATTCTTAGACCTTCCATTTCCAACCTACAGAGCATCTTCCCACCTCCCCCTTCGTATTCCCTCCTCTCTCAGACATGCTCATGTATGAGGTAGTTTCCTGACAGCAGATCCGAGTCCTGCAGGGGCCAAGGCAAGTTTTGTAACACCCAGAGGAGGCTGCGTAGGGGGGAATGATGGAAGCAATGAGACAGTGGTGGCAGGTGGGTTCACTGACCCACAGCCCCAAGCCAGCAGGATTTAGCTCTACTCAGTTGTTTTCCCAAGGGAAAAATGCAAATCTAGATTTTCTGATTAAGCCAGATTTGCATATGAGTCCACATTGTGTAGGCCAAACAGATCCTCAGACTGACCTCTGCTTGCTGGCTGCCCATTTTTTATCCTTATTCAAGTGGTCATGCTCTAAACCTGCAGGCCTCTTCCGGGAAGGAAACGAACCCCCAGTCTTCTCTGGCTCTGAGCAGGCTGCAGTTCAGAGAAGGCAGTCAGGCTGGTTCTAGCGCTCAGTCATGTCTGTCCCAGTGGGCAGCTCAGCCGACCCTGCTCTTCTCCAAAGCCTCAGAGACACACTGTAGAGCAGGCTCAAGTAATCTGGTTTCAACCCTGCAGGTTGGCATGTTCATGGGATCTGAGAAGAGAAAAGAAAATATGATAGGGGCCTACATCTACTTAGCTAGATAGGCTTCTCCATTTCTTGCCCCTCACCTGCATGGAGTTGGTCCTAACAGAGCCCTGCTATTATTACATTTTCATTATACTTGCTCTCTGCCTTATTACTGATGACCTGAGTTTACTTACTTGTGAGCACTTGTACTCTTAACATTAAGGCGTCGAGCCTTACGGGGGTTATATGGTCCAGAGAGACTTAGTAGGATACCTGCCAGGATTAGAGTAGTATTTTCTGAACACCCTCCTCCGCTGTAGACAGGACATGCCGACACAGTGAGCCGGCCTAGTGGCCGTCCTCTCAGCTCTTTTGCAACAGGAAGAAAACCACTGTCAGAAGAAGGTGTTGACTGAAAGAGGATATGGATGTTTTTAAAGTTTGTTGGCGCATTGATGTCCTTTCTTTTACTGGAGAAGTGGCCCCTGCACAGGATAGTTCACGAGCACTGCCGAGAAAGAATGCAGAACACAGTACATCGTCCCCTCCTCGGTACCCGTTTCCTGTGTCTCCTCCAGGGATACATATAACACTAATCAATTTTGTGTTGACTAATATGCATGGGCATAGTTAATCTCCTTTTCCCCCATTTTTTTGTTAGAAGGGAATGTCAAACATAAGTGTTTTCACTGTTTCTCAGTCCTATTTTTCACTGAATATACAGATGTGCCACTAATCTTTCTTCAGAGTTGATCTAAATATGCAATTGTTTATCATTTACTTTTTAGATATTGGTACAGAAACTTTTTAACACATTTGCTGTTACCATTCTGATACCTTCATCATTATCCTTGCTGCTTTCACCTCCAGACGCCCGAAATACAAGTGAGATCAACTTGAGTCCCATGGAAATCAGCACATTCCGAATCCAGCTGAGGTGAACGCAGCTTTCAAATCTGGATTGGGAAGCATTGGCTTTTAAACACTTCTTCGCTTGACGTGCAATAAAGAAGCACATTACTTTCGCTTCTGGCTACTGTGAGAAAATGAATCTGTGATTTTTTTTTTTAACCAGTACAGTAAGAAAAAAAAAAGCCATGCTATAAACCAGTTTTTTTTTTCCCTTCATGAACTACCACTATCAGTATGAATTGATGCAACAAAAGAAGAAATGTCTGAAGACAAACTCTCAACAGATTGTATCTCAGGTTAAATGCTCATAACAAACTCTGTGTTGGGGGTTCAGAAGAGATTGTTATAAATATTCATGTTGCTTGATCCTTCGTCAGTTTTAAAAAAGTACCCATTTTTACCAAAACAGAATAAAAGGCTGGTGGGTAGTAGCTAATGGCCAAAATGGTTGTAATCATTCATACATATTAGAAAAATGTTGCATGTTGAAATGTGTGGAAAAGTGCCATCCATCCATCCTTATGCTATACATAGTTGATTTTCACACCTTTTTCTAATGCACTACTTAACCCCTCCCTCCCACCCTTTTTAAGTATTTCCAGAAACACCAGATTTTGAATCATTCAGTAGTAGGAAAAGAGGCATATTTTCATTACTTGACAATGTGGGATGGGTGCAATTTATTCCATTGTCGCTAAAATTCCATAGGTATTTTATTGGAAGCAGCAATTCCATAGGTACCATCACCTATTTTCGGTACCACAGTCTTAATCTTTTTACACAGCTCATTTGAATACAAGTGTTCTGAGAAGGGGTTTTCTATTTAAAAAATACTATATCAAAATGAATGTGCCTTATTTTTTTATAAGTCTTGTTAAATCTTTTGGTGTCCATATTACCATGTGGGGGAGGGAGAGGTTGCAGGGGGATTGGGAGGGGGTAGGCACTTTCTATGACACATAAATTATATAATTTTTGCCTGAGAATGCTGGCCACATTCTGATCTGTTTCATTAAACTTGTGGTGATGTTGACTCTAAACATTTTGACTATTTGAATGTACTGAGATGTCAGAAAACAAAACAAGGAAGAAAAATACTGTTAATTAAAATCTGCTGCTGCCAGGAAGACTGCATTTTGAAGCAAGGATTCTGTAATGTGCAGAATCCACATAGTGTTTTCCATTTCACAGGACTTAACCATGCTGAATAGAGAATGCTTTAAAGTAGAGCCTGTCTTGGAACCCACTTTCAAGGTAGCTCATCATGATTTATTGTATTAAAGAATGTGTGTGTTCAGTTGAATTCCAGATTTTTTCTGTTCTAACCTCAAAGTGAAGTTGTAAGCCCATGTGCCATTATCATACTCTGGATAAAATTTATTTGGGATCACCATTAACTTGACATAAAAACAAAAGCAACATTAGCAACATTTAGAACTAGCTACATTTAGTTTGAACCTGGAAAGGATTCTTTGAGTATGTACACTTTTGAAAGTTCTCTTTTGTGTTAATGAATAGATTTAGTATTATCTAACTTTAAACTTGCATTTAACACTTGTCATTCCAACCTCTTTATAGAGGAATTAAAATCTAATTTCTCTTCCACTGTGTAGTCTGAGTATCATCTGGATTTTTTTATCAAGGTGCAGCTCCTAAGATTATTGTTATGTTAAATTCATAAACTTCTTTCGCCTTTAATAATTAAGGAAACAATACCAGTGTTGCTAAAGATATTACAAGGGAATAATTTCATGCAATAAACATGTACTATAAGTTTCCTTCCTCATTTCAGGGGGATAAACAACTGAAAAAGAAAAAAAACGCACTTCCTTTTTGTGGACATCTGCAGATGTTAGGGTCACCAGAAGCAAATCCCAGGAATAAGATAGTATTTTCATTGCATCTCAATGTAAAACCTTCCTATGGGAGGTCACTGTGTTCTGTGGTTAAGTGGATATGCTTGATCATTCTAGATATTCTGATCAATTGAAATAAAAAATGTTGATGCAATAACAGTGGTTTTGCCACTTTGGGTTGGTTAAGGTGGAGTTGTCCTGTGTCGGTTGGGGTCTTCATTCAGTGTGTGTGGCCACCAGCTGTTCACAGATAAAGCAGAAATTCTCTTTAACCAGCAAGTTTCTGCTTTTTATTTTTAGAATAAATCATCAGGGAAACGAAGAGAGGATGCTTTTGCTTTGGGTTGTGGTCAAGAGCTGATTAAATAATTTAGTGTCTCCGGCACATGCTACAGACTGTACACTTCAGTTGTGATCTCAGTGGTGTATTTGTGTGCTTAGGTTGTATTCCATTTATTATGGCAGATGTTCAGTTGACCAACTAGTTCATTACTTTCTCTTATTTTTTTTTTAAATTTTAATTTGAGGTTGTAACTGCAGTGTTTGAGAACTCAGCATCCTCGTTTTCTACAAATACTGATTAAAATGAAATGTTGTAAAATGTGTTGTAAAACATTGTAATTACCTTCCCGTGTCTTTGTTGTACTTGTGCCGAAATGTTTTCACATTCCTTTAGAAGAAAATCTCTGCTTTCTTTTTGATTATGTTGCTTACCTTGGAATCAAATAATATTTGATATTTTTCTCTTGGAAGATTTTATATCTTTTTGGGAATATGTAATATATGATCTCTAATAAAAGATAAGTCTTATATGTGCATGGTCCTCTAGAGTAGTTCTTAAATCCTATTTTGTAAACAAGATACATGAAAACATTTTGAAGGGTTTGGTGAAGCAGTGAGGGCCTGTTCTTTGTGCCTTCATGAATGAGTCACTCCTTCTTCAGCCCAATTCTAGTTAGGAAACAGTGTTAGTGGCAGACGAGGGTCATGGTGAGTTTCTCTTCTGGGTTTGGGGTCACCTTTGAGGTTGGAGTCTAGGAACCCTCCCAGCAGCATGTTGCTTCTAGGGCCTGCTGGGCCAATTAGGAGGGGCAGATTATGGTCCAGTTGCATATATTCCAGGACAAAGATGAGGAGGAATGTAAGCCCAGACACGAAGTGAAGAAGGTCCATGTGAGCTGACGCAGAAGGCGAGGTGGACTGCAAGAGGGGTCTGGAGGCACTCGGCTGGCACACGGCTCAGTGGCTCTGGAGCTTTCCTTTGAAGCCAGGAGGTAGTAGAGGGTGAAGGGCAAATACCCCCCAGAGGTACATATGGGTTAACCACACAAACATGCTAACTAGGAAGTTTGAATTTGTGTACAGTAAAGGGCAACTTAAGCAGTAAAGAGATTAATCAATTTATAATATGTCTATGCCAAACTGTAGAAACCTAGTGAAATAATAAAATATTAATAAAAAGCTCAACAGATAATGAAAATTGGCCCCATAATATTTGATTATCAGCATGTCAAAATAATTTGAATATTAAAACTGGTAAAGAAAAATTGATATAAGTGGGCATATTCACATGCCTCCTACAAACCTGTGATACAAAACCAGCCAGGGGTGACGGTGACTGAACGGTTGAAAGGGGAGTGGGGGGAACTGTCAAGTGCCATGTGCGGCCATATATCAAAGTAGGCAGGTTCCTGAAGAGACGCAATGGACAAGACTCCAGTATACATCGGCATAAGCACAAATAGTGAATTTATAGTCCCCAGTAATAATGTTCAGTGGTGAATAGCACTTCAAATACAGCTATACCAAGTGTGAGGTGCTGCCATCAGTGTCTAGCTCCTGGATTTGCCTTCCTCTGAGTTGTTCTTATGCTCAGGCAAACACTGCACATTTGATGGCAGGACGGTCACCAGCAGACCAGACGTGCATCCACCCGGCCTAATCGCCCAGTGGACATAAAGCACTTTCATCTAATTTTTCAGTGAATGTCCTGGGAATGACATCACTGGCTGTCATTTGACTCATGTGCTAATGACTGTGGCTAGGGGTAGAGTTAGGTTCGAATGAATCGTGAACAAAACAGGAGAGAAATAGTTCTCCCCCAGACCCTCCATAGAAAATGGGATTCTATGTTATAGAGAAAAGGGAGTTGGATACTAAGGTCTTTGAATACTAGGCAGGCAAAATGCAGTAGAAATATATTCCAGAGGAAAACCCAACGTACAGATTTAAAAGAAGCAGCACACCAAGTTGTACTTTCAAGAAAGATTCCATAGAAAAAGTGGATTTGAGATAGTTCTTAAAAGAGCATTTGATTTTAACAGAGACAATATGTGTGTTTCCCATACAAAGACCAGATGGGGGAAGACATGGTAACAGCAAGCCTAGGGAACCAGGAATAATGTCCCCTGTCTGGAGCAGTACTGTCCAATTAAACTTTCTGTGATAATGACAAGTTTCTTGTGTGCTGTCCAGTGTGGTGGCCACTAGCCACCTGTGGCTCTTGAACATTTGAAACGTGGTTAGTGCAGCTGAGGAACTGAACATCTTATTTTAGTTTAATTAAATCTAAATAGCAACATGTGGTCCCAGTGTTAGCACTGGTCTGGAGTACATTGTGTATTAAGATACTAGCAGGAAATATAACGAAATATAAGTGAAGGTCACATGCTGGAATCCTGCTCCTGAATGCGATCCTCAGGCCCCACCCCAGACCTGCTGAGTTATAATTACCTTTTAACAAGAGCCCCAGAGGATTCACATGCACGCTAAAACACTGGCCTAGAACATTTTTCAAGAACAGTGCCTCAGTCTCCTTGTCAAACATCTCTGAATAACTCTTGACCATAACTCCTGTAACCTGCAATCTCTGCTACCAGAAAGCATCCCATAAAATCTTTTCCATGTGACCCAGTTCCAGCCACCTTCTTTCACGTGGTCTGCTGTCTTTGTCTTGTAAGAGCTCTGCCCATTTCCAGTCCTGTCTCTCTGAATTTCCTTTTTTTCACACAGAGCCAAAAAGTGAAATTTGAAAAACTACTTGAAACTTTCGCCATGGCCTTGAAGCCCTACCTGGCCTTATCCCTTGTCCTTCCACCTGCCTCAGCTTTTGGGGTGTGTGTGTTGTTTAAGAAGTCCTTCCCTGACCTCAGTGAACCTTGTCTCCACCACCCTCCCACCACCCTCCCTCTTACTGTTGTCTAGGTTGTTATGGGTCTCTTAACAAGCTGCGAGCCTTCCTCTGAGCTGCTTTGCGCTTGTTCCCCTGCTGCAAAGGTGCTCCCAGATCATCCCCTGGCAGGGTCCTCGTTATTCTGGTTTGTTTTGAGTGTCATCTGAAGACTCTCCCTTGACCAGCCAGTTTATACCAACCACCTCCACCTTCTCACTGTGTATTTTATTACCATGATTCTTTTCTTTGTAACAGAGCCAAACTTGAAATTATGTGGATTTGCCTTTCCCACGGAATTTTAAGCTCTCCTGAGGGCAAGAACCCTAGCTTTTATTCAGGATTGATCCCCACACTTAGAACAGTAGGGGTTGTAAATGTTTCTCAGCGTGTACTGGTGATAAACTTATTCTCATTCATTTATTGAATGTCCCAGCATCATGCCCCCTTGTTTAGATACTTTGTTGAGTGGGTGTGTTGAGTACTTGCATGACAATAACTTGGTTGTAAAGTCAATTTCTCAGGACACGATATTTTACTTTTTCCCTTTTGCTCCCACTACCTTGCTCATTTCACTTAAAATGTTTAATAACATTGCACTTTATTAGATTGTGTAGACTTTTTTTTTTCAAATACAAGATGAAAGGTTTTAAGAATGGCGGTGATTCAGTGATGTATGTACCAGCAAAATGCCTGAAGATTACAGAGCTCCCATGGCACATAGTCGTGTGGAGTGTTTCAGTCCAGATGTGAAACCGGGGCTGGCTCCTGTGTGGTGACAAGATGAGCCTTCCAAATGTCAAGCAAAATCTGGATTCAGAAGGGAAGAAAACCAAGGGGCAGGGGTCGGAGTCAGTATGTAGGGGCTAGCTTCTTTGAAGTATGTTAGCTAAATCTTTAAATAAGATTTTTCCAAATAGATTTATATCATTGAAGGACTATAAGTGAATTTCTGAATCTCCAAACAGGGGATGGAGGGAAATTGGAACAGTGATATTTAAAAGGGCATATTTTAAGGGCTTTACATGGAGCCTAGTGTTTTAGCTCTTATGCACTATGTAGTTTTCCCATTCTTTTTTTTTAGTATCATTAATGTACAATCACTTGAACAACATTATGGTTACTAGACCCCCTATTATCAAGTCCCCCTCATACCCACGACAGTCACTGCCCATCAGCATAGGAAGATGCTATAGGATCATTACTTGTCTTCTCTATAAATACTGCCTTTGCCGTGTCCCCTGCCACTGCATTATGTGTACTAATCGTAATGCCCCTTTTCCCCCCTTATTCCTCCCTTCCCACCCATCCTCCCCAATCCCTTTCCCTTTGGTAACTGTTAGTCCATTCTTGGGTTCTGTGAGTCTGCTGCTGTTTTGTTCCTCCAGTTTTTCCTTTGTTCTTATACTCCACATATGAGTGAAATCATTTGATACTTGTCTTTCTCCACCTGGCTTATTTCACTGAGCATATCCTCCAGTTCCATCCATGTTGTTGCAAATGGTAGCATTTGTTTCTTTCTCATGGCTGAATAATATCCCATTGTGTATATGCACCACCTCTTCTTTATGCATTCATCTACTGATGGACACTTAGGTTGCTTCCATATCTTGGCTATTGTAAATAGTGCTGTGATAAACATAGGGGTGCATATGTCTTTTGGATCAGTTATCTTGTTTTCTTTTTTCTTTTTTTTTTTTTTACGAGCCCCCAAGGATGATGCCGGGGTTCTTGTTCATGAGGCAGAAGAATGAGCTTAGCAAACAGGCAAGGTACGAGAGCAAGGTACAGGGTTTTATTTAGAATTAAAGTGGAAGGACAGACCTCCCGGCTCACATCAGGAGGGGACAAGGGAGTCCCAATTATCTTGTTTTCTTTGGGTAAATTCCTAGGAGTGCGATTCCCGGGTCAAATGGTATTTCCATATTGCTTTCCACAATGGATGAACTAGTTTAGTTTACATTCCCACCAGCAGTGCAGGAGGGTTCCCCTTTCTGCACATCCTCGCCAACATTTGTTGTTTGTGTGGATATTGGCCATCCTAACTGGTGAGAGGTGATAGCTCATTGTACTTTTAATTTGCATTTCTCTGATGATTAGCGATGTGGAGCATCTTTTCATGTGCCGGTTGGCCATCTGAATTTCTTCTTTGGGGAAGTGTCTGTTCAGATCCACTGCACATTTTTTAATTCACTTATTTGCTTTTTGTTTGTTGAGGTGCATGAGCTCTTTATATATTTTGGATGTCAACCCCTTATCGGATATGTCATTTATGAATATATTCTCCCATACTGTAGGAAGTGTTTTTCTTCTACTGATGGTGTCCTTTGCTGTATAGGAGCTTTTCAGCTTGATATAGCCCCACTTGTTCATTATTGCTTTTGTTTCCCTTGACTGGGGAGATATGTTCATGAAGAAGTTGTTCATGTTTATGTCCAAGAGATTTTTGCCTATGTTTTTTTCTAAGAGTTTTATGGTTTCATGACTTACATTCAGGCCTTTGATCCATTTTGAGTTTACTTTTGTGTATGGGGTTAGACAGTAATCCAGTTTCATTCTCTTACATGTAGCTGTCCAGTTTTGCCAACAACAGCTGTTGAAGAGGCTGTCATTTCCCCACTGTATATCCATGGCTCCTTTATTATATATTAATTGACCGTCTATGCTTGGGTTTATATCAGGGCTCTCTATTCTGTTCCACAGGTCAGTGGGTCTGTTCTTGTGCCAGTACCAAATTGTCTTAATTACTACGGCTTTGTAGTAGAGCTTGAAGTCAAGGACTGTAATTCCCCCTGCTTTATTCTTCCTTCTCAGGATAGCTTTGGCTATTTGGGGTCTTTTGTTGTTCCATATGAATTTTAGAACTATTTGCTCTAGGTCATTGAAGAATGCTCTTGGTATTTTGATAGGGATTGCGTTGAATCTGTAGATTGCTTTAGGTAGTATAGCCATTTTGACAATATTTATTCTTCCTAGCCAAGAGCATGGGATGCATTTCCATTTTTTAGTGTCCTCTTTAATTTCTCTTAAGAGTGTCTTGTAGTTTTCAGGGTATAGGTCTTTCAATTCCTTGGTTAGGTTTATTCCTAGGTATTTTATTCTTTTTGATGCAATTGTGAATGGAATCGTTTTCCTGATTTCTCTTTCTGCTAGTTCACCATTAGTGTATAGAAATGCAACAGATTTCTGTGTATTAATTTTGTATCCCGCAGCATTGCTGAATTCAGATATTAGATCTAGTAGTTTTGGAGTGGAGTCTTTAGGGTTTTTTATGTACACTATCATGTCATCTGCAAACAGGGACAGTTTGACTTCTTCCCTACCAATCTGGATGCCTTTTATTTCTTTGTGTTCTCTGATTCCCATGGCTAGGACCTCCAGAACTATGTTGAATAAAAGTGGGGAGAGTGGGCATCCTTGTCTTGTTCCCGATGTTAAAGGAAAAGCATTCAGCTTCTCGCTGTTAAATATAATGTTGGCTGTGGGTTTGTCATATATGGCCTTTATTATGTTGAGGTATGTGCCCCTTATACCCATTTTGTTGAGAGTTTTTATCATGAATGGGTGTTGAATTTTGTCGAATGCTTTTTCAGCATCTATGGAGATGATCATGTGGTTTTTTTGTTGTTGTTGTTGATGTAGTGGATGATGTTGATGGATTTTTGAATGTTGTACCATTCTTGCATCCCTGGGATGAATCCCACTTGATCATGATGGATGATCTTTTTGATGCATTTTTTTAATTCAGTGCTGATATTTTGTTGAGTATTTTTGCATCTACGTTCATCAGGGTTATTTGTCTGTAATTTTCTTTTTTTGTGGTGTCTTTCCTGTTTTTGGTATTAGAGTGATGTTGGTCTCATAGAATGATTTTAGGGGTATTCCCTCTTCTACTTTTTGGAAAACTTTAAGGAGGATGGGTATTATGTCTTCACTAAGTGTTTGACAGAATTCAGCAGTGAAACCATCTGGTCCAGGTGTTTTGTTCTTAAGTAGTTTTTGGATTACCAATTCAATTTCTTTGCTGGTAATTGGTCTATTCAGATTTTCAGTTTCTTCCAGTGTCAGCCTTGGAAGTTTGTATTTTTCTAGAAAGTAGTCCATTTCTTCTAGGTTATCCAGTTTGTTACCATGTAATTTTTCATAGTATTCTCTCATAATTTTTGTATTTCTGTGGTATCCATAGTGATTTTTCCTTTCTCATTTCTGATTCTGTTTATGTATGTAAACTCTCTTTTTTTTCTTGATAAGTCTGGCTAGGGGTCTATCTATTTTGTTTATTTTCTTGAAGAACCAGCTCCTGCTTTCATTGATTCTTTCTATTGTTTTGTTCTTCACAATTTTATTTATTTATGCTTTAATCTTTATTATGTCCCTCCTTCTACTGACTTTGGGCTGCATTTGTTCTTCCTTTTCTAGTTTCATTGATTGTGAGTTTAGACTGTTCATTTGGGATTGTTCTTCTTTCCTGATGTAGGCCTGTGTTGCAATATATTTCCCTCTTAGCACGGCCTTCGCTGCATTCCACAGGTTTTGTGGTGTTGAATTATTGTTGTCATTTGTCTTCATATATTGCTTGATCTCTGTTTTTATTTGGTCATTGATCCATTGATTATTTAGGAGCATGTTATTAAGCCTCCATGTGTTTGTGGGCTTTTTCATTTTCTTTGTATAATTTATTTCTAGTTTCATACCTTTGTGATCTGAGAAGCTGGTTGGTACAATTTCAATCTTTTTGAATTTACTGAGTTCTTTTTGTGGTCTAGTATATGATCTATTCTTGAAAATGTTCCATGTGCACTTGAGAAGAATGTGTATCCTGTTGCTTTTGGATGGAGTGTTCTGTAGATGTCCGTTAAGTCCATCTGTTCTAATATGTTGCTCAGTGCCTCTGTCTCTTTACTTATTTCCTGTCTGGTTGATCTCTCCTTTGGAGTGAGTGTTGTGTTGAAGTCTCCCAAAATGAATGCATTGCATTCTATTTCCCCCTTTAATTCTGTTAGTATTTGTTTCACATATGTAGGTGTTCCTGTGTTGGGTGCATAGATATTCATAATAGTTATATCCTCTTGTTGGACTGACCCTTTTATCATTACTTAATGTCCTTCTTTGTCTCTTGTGACTTTCTTTGTTTTGAAGTCTGTTTTGTCTGATACAAATACTGCACCTCCTGCTTTTTTCTCACTATTAGTTGCATGAAATATCTTTTTCCATCCCTTTACTTTCAGTCTGTGTATGTCTTTGGGTTTTAAGTGAGTCTCTTGTAGGCAGCATATAGGTGGGTCTTGTTCTTTTTATCCATTCAGTATAACTCTGTGTCTTTTGATGGGTGCATTCAGATCATTTACATTTAGGGTGATTATCGGTAGGTATGTACTTATTTCTATTGCTGGCTTTAAATTCATGGTTACCAAAGTTTCAAGGGTAATTCCCTTACTATCTAACAGTCTAATTTAACTCACATCGTATACTATTACAGACACAACCTAAAGCTTCTTTTTTTTCCTCCTTTTTCTTCCTCCTCCATTCTTTGTATGTTATGAATCATATTCTGTACTCTTTGTCTAGCCCTTGGGTGACATCTATTTAGCCTTAGGAATACTTCCATCTGTAGGAGTCCCTCCAAAATGCACTGTAGAGGTGGTTTGTGGGAGGTAAATTCTCTCAGCATTTGCTTATCTCAAAATTGTTTAATCCCGCCTTCAAATTTAAATGATAACCTTGCCGGGTAGAGTATTTTTGGTTCAAGGCCCTTCTGCTTAATTGCATTATGTATATCATGCCACTCCCTTCTGGCCTGTAAGGTTTCTGTTGAGAAGTCTGATGATAGCCTGATGGGTTTTTCTTTGTATGTGATCTTTTCTCTCTCTCTAGCTGCTTTTAAAAGTCTGTCTTTATCCTTGATCTTTGCCATTTTAATTATTATATGTCTTGATGTTGTCTTTCTTGGGTCCCTTGTGTTGGGAGATCTGTGCACCTCCATGGCTTGAGAGACTATCTCCTTCCCCAGATTGGGGAAATTTTCAGCAATTACCTCCTCAATGACACTTTCTATCCCTTTTTCTCTCTCTTCTTTTTCTTGTACCCCTATAATACAAATATTGTTCTGTTTGGATTGGTCACACAGTTCTCTCAGTATTCTTTCATTCTTAGAGATTCTTTTTTCTCTCTGTGCCTCAGCTTCTTTGTATTCCTCTTCTCCCATTTCTATTCCAGTTACTGTCTCTTCTACTACATCTAATCTGCTTTTAAATCCCTCTATTGATGTTTCATTTCAGATATTTCTTAATGATTTAATCTCCATCTTAAATTCATTTCTTAGGTCTTGAATATTTTTCTGTACCTCCATAAGCATGTTTATAATATTTATTTTGAACTCCCTTTCTGGAAGATTTGTGAGTTCAGTTTAATTTTATCCTCTTTCTGCGGTTTGTGAGATTTGGGTCTGAACCATGTTCTTTTGTCATTTCATATTTCTGTGTGGTGCCCACTAGTGCACAGAAACTCCAGTCTTTGGAGCTGCTCAGCCGCTAGAGTGAGGTTGGGGGTCGTTGGGAAGCGGAGCTGGTGCCTCGGGGGAGGAAAGATCTGTTTTCTGATTCCTGTCTGTGATGCCTGTCTCCAGCGTCAGAGCCAATGCGCCAAGCACACATGCGAAAAGCCTCTGTGCTTTGCATCTCTAGCTGTTGTAGGCAGGGCCTCCCTTGGCTGGCCTGATGCCAGCACAGTGACTGCCAGGTTGTGAGCCAGTGCCTGCAGGCCAGTAGGAAGGCTCGGCAGGCTGTGTGTCACAGTGGGGCTCCTCGGAGCTGAGTAGGCCACCAGGGGGATGGAGCACCTGAAGCTCCTCAAAGTTCCCAGCCAGCTGGGCAGAGTGCACCCAGGCAACCTTGTCCAGCTCTCCCTTCTCCCGCACAGCAAGCTCCATGCAAACCCCGTCCCTTCAGCAGCCCTCTCGCTGCTAGGAAATGTCTCATACTGCCCACCCTTCCTCTGACATAGAGCGGCCAGGTGTGGATCCTGTTCTCCACAAATGGCCAGAATGTCAGTCTCCCAGGTCCTCCGCCCATCAGAACTCCCCAACACCCAGAGCACCACACAATATAGGCTTCTGCTCATAAAGCAGATCTCCAGGGCTAGGTGTCCAGCAGTCCCAGGCATTCCCCCCCTCTCCCCACTCTGTTTGTCTTCCTCCAGTTTTCCAATTTTTGTAGTCACAAACTTAGCCTTGGGGCTTATTTTCTGGTCCCAAATCTCAGTGGCAAGATGGTCTGGATGTGGGAGACTCTTCACTAAACCAGATGGAGCCCTCACTGGTTGTTTTTCAAAGCATGACCTGATATGGGGGGAAGTCATTGTTTTCGTCCAAAAATTCCCCCTGGTGCAGATCAGAAAAGGATGGATTTCCTTGTCACATGCAGGATTTAGATAATTTCAGGCTGGCTATATGGAAAAGAGTTTTCAAGAAAAATGAATTGACTTGTTTGTCTTCCTAAAGGGATTCTTTAAGGGCAGTTAATAAGGTTACTTTGAAGTTAAAACTTGTTTTCTTTGGTAAAAACTACAAATTCATCCTCATTGAAATCATTGGGCTCCCTTTAATAGTGCCTGAAGGCAATCTGTTTTAGATTCATGTTCAGCTTTCAATAAATATTAACTGAAGTTGTCATTCGTGCAGGGCACCTGTGCTGGGCTCTGGGAGAGGACTATTTTAATAGTCTTGTCCTCCTGTCTAGTAAGGAATAGAAGTACTGCATGGAGTTAAGGTACTTTGAGATCAGAGAGCAAGAGGACCACATTGGTATTGGCAGGGGAGATGAAAGATACTTGGACGGCAGAGAAAGGAGCCTTTGCCTCTGTCTGGAATGATGAGGAGGGAGGGTGAGGACGTGGGCGGATTTAAGCTGAGTCTGAAAGAATTTAAGTTTATCACCAACTAGGTGTGGGAGAGGAGGGTGGTATGACACCAACAGCACAAAAACAAGAGCTCTCATGTCTGGTGGAAGTTTTGTGAAGGGAAATCGTTGAAGTTAGAGTGGAAATGTTTTGTTGAATTTAGATTCCCCATAATCTCTATCTAGGCTTTGGACTGTACAGAAGAAACTGGGGATGTGGTAGTGTGCACATTACTACTGATTTGTAAACACATTTAAGAATGTGAAAGCCATCCAGGTGACTTCCGGGAAGATGGTGGCGTGAGCAGGGCGACAGAAATCTCCTCCCAAACCAAATATATTTATGAAAATACAACAAATACAACTATTCCTTAAAGAGAGACCAGAAGATACAGGACAGCACACAGCCTCCATCTACACCTGAGAGGACTTGGCACGCCATGAGGCGGGTAAGATACGGTGCCGCAACAGGACCCAAGCACTCCCCCACCCCAGCGCACCAGCGACAGGAGAGTATACAGAGCCGGGGGGGATTGGAAGCACAGGCCCGCCGAGCTACCAGTCCTGGTGATCTGCACCGGGAGCATTGACACACTTTGCATGGTGTATCGGAGATTGGAGAGACAGAGGTGCAGATTCCAAGATGGCAGGTCCACCCAGCCGGTTCCCTGGGACAAAAGAAAAGCGTGTGCTTTTTTAGGGGTCTTAAAGAGACAGAGGACCAACGGAGGAGGAGGATTATCCCAGCGCAATCAGCCAAGCAGGCAGGGAGTCCTGGGGAATTTTGGTACCCTTGAACTATGGCTGGGAAAAGCAGTCGCACGGAGACTTTGCACAGAAATCAGCAGCCTCCCATTCATTCCCTCCTTGGCCAGAGTCACAAAGGGCCTGGCGGAGCAGCGTGGCAGCAGAATAGTGGAGCAGCAGGGCCACCTACAGGATCCTCACAGAAACTACACCTGGCAGGCGTTGTTGTTTTTTTTTCTCTGTTTTCCCTTTCGTCTTTTTTTCTTTCACTGACAACATCTATCACCATGAAATGACAGAGAAATATGGCACAAACAAAACTTATCCAGAAAACCCCAGACCAGACTACCCCAGAGAGGGAGTGTGAAGGGATGGACATGCACAATCTTCCTGAAAAAGAATTCAGAATAAAAGTCATAACCATACTGATGGATCTACAGAGAAATATGCAAGCGCTAAGGGAGGAAGTGAGGGAAGTGGGGAAAGACAATGCAGAGATGAGGCAAGCGATCGACGGGCTTAGCAGCAGACTGGATGAGATGCAAGAGACTGTTAATGGAATAGAAATCAGAGAACAGGAATACAGAGAAGCTGAGGCTGAGAGTGATAAAAGGATCTCTAGGAATGAAAGAATATTAAGAGAACTGTGTGACAAACCCAAACAGAACAATATTCGCATTCTAGGACTACCAGAGGAAGAAGAGAGAATAAAAGGGATAGAAAGTGTCTTTGAAGAAATAATTGCTGACAAACTTCCCCAAGCTGGGGAAGGAAATAGTCTCTCAGACCATGGAAACCCACAGATCTCCTAACACAAAGGACCCAAGGAAGACAACACCAAGACACATAATAATTAAAATGGTGAAAATCAAAGATAAGGATAGAGTATTAAAGGCAGCTAGAGAGAGAAGAAATATCACCTACAAAGGAAAATTCATCAGACTATCATCAGACTTCTCAACAGAAACCTTACAGGCCAGAAGAGAATGGCATGATATATTTAACGTAATGAAACAGAAGGTCCTCGAGCCAAGAATATTGTATCCAGCACAATTATTTAAATTTGAGGGAGGGATTAAACAATTTCCAGACAAGCGAAAACTGAGGGAATTTGCCTCCCATAAACCAACTCTTCAGGATATCTTAAAGGGACTGCTCTAGATGGAAGCACTCTTAAGGCTAAAAAGAGGTCACCAGAGAAAATAAAATCATAGCAAAGAAAGCAGACCATCCAAACACTAACTAAAGGCAAGGAATAAAACACCTCGTATATAAAGAATGGAGTAGGAAGAATACGAAGGGAGAGAAATAAAGAGTTATCAGACTGTGTTTACAATAACTTAACAAGAAAGTTAAGTTAGACTGTTAGATAGTAGAGAAGCTACCCATGAGCCTTTGGTAACCACGAATCTAAAGCCAGCAATGGCAATAAGTACATATCTATCAATAATCACCCTAAATGTAAATGGACTGAATGCACCAATCAAAAGAAACAGAGTTACTGAATGGATAAAAAAGCAAGACCCATCTATATGCTGCTTACAGGAGACTCACCTCAAACCCAAAGATATACACACACTAAAGGTGAGGGGATGGAAAAAGATATTTCATGCAAACAACAAGGAGAAAAAAGCAGGTGTTGCAGTATTTGTATCAGACAAAATAGACTTCAAAACGAAGAAAGTAGCAAGAGATAAAGAAGGAAATTACATAATAATAAAGGGTTCAGTCCAACAAGAGGATATAACCATTTAAAATATGTATGTACCCAACACAGGAGCACCGACATTTGTGAAAAAAGTACTAAAAAAATTAAAGGAGGGAATAGAAAGCAATGCAGTCATTTTAGGAGACTTCAACACACCACTCACTCCAAAGGACAGATCAACCACAAAGAAAATAAGTAAAGACACAGAGGCACTGAACAACACACTAGAACAGATGGACCTAACAGACATCTACAGAACTCTACACCCAAAAGCAACAGGATAAACATTCTTCTCAAGTACACATGGAACATTTTCCAGAATACACCACATACTAGGCCACAAAAAGAACCTCAGTAAATTAAAAAATATTGAAATTCTACCAACCAACTTCTCAGATCACAAAGGTATAAAACTAGAAACAAACTTTAGAAAGAAAACCAAAAGGCTCACAAATACATGGAGACTTAACAACATTCTCCTAATTAATCAATAGGTTAACGATCAAGTCAAAACAGAAAACAAAGAATATATGGAGACTAATGACAACAACAACACAAAGCCACAACTTCTATGGGATGCAGCAAAGGCAGTTCTAAGAGGAAAGTATATTGCAATCCAGGCCTATTTAAAGAAGGAAGAACATTCTCAAATGAAGTCTAAAAGACTCAATTACTAAAATTGGAAAAAGAAGAACAAATGAGGCCCAAAGTCACCAGAAGGAGGGACATAATAAAGATCAGAGAAGAAATAAATAAAATTGAGAAGAATAAAACAATAGAAAAAATCAAACCAAGAGCTGGTTCTTTGAAAAAATAAACAAAATACATAAACCCCTGGCCAGACTTATTAAGAGAAAAAGAGAAGCTACACACATAAACAGAATCAGAAATGAGAAAGGAAAAATAACGACGGACCCCACAAAATACAAAGAATTATAAGAGAATATTATGAGAATCTATATGCTAACAGCTGGAAAACCTAGAAGAAATGGACAACTTCTTAGAAAAATACAACCTTCCAAGACTGACCAAGCAAGAAACAGAAAAACTAAACAGACCAATCACCAGCAACAAAATTGAAGCGGTAATCAAAAAACTACCCAAGAACAAAACCCCCGGACCAGATGGATTCACCTCCGAATTCTACCAGACATATTGAGAAGAAATAAAACCCATTATCCTTAAAGTTTTCGAAAAAATTGAAGAGGAGGGAATACTTCCAAACTCATTCTATGAAGCCAGCATCACTCTAATACCAAAACCTGGCAAAGACCTCACCAAAAACGAAAATTACAGACCAATATCCCTGATGAACGTAGATGCAAAAATACTCAACAAAATATTAGCAAACCGAATTCAAAAATACGTCAAGAGGATCATACACCATGATCAAGTGGGATTCATCCCAGAGATGCAAGGATAGTACAACATTCGAAAATCCATCAACATCATCCACCACATCAACAAAAAGAAGAACAAAAACTAAATGATCATCTCCATAGATGCTGAAAAAGCATTTGACAAAATTCAGCAACCATTCGTGATTAAAACTCGCAACAAAATGGGTATAGAGGGCAAGTACCTCAACATCATAAATCCATATATGACAAACCCACAGCTAACATCATACTTAACAGCGAGAAACTGAAAGCTTTTCATCTAAGATTGGGAACAAGACGGGGATACCCACTCTCTCCACTGTTATTCAACATAGTACTGGAGGTCCTAGCCATGGCAATCAGACAAATCAAAGAAATACAAGGCATCCAGATTGGTAAAGAAGAAGTCAAATTTTCACTATTTGCAGATGACATGATATTGTACATAAAAAACCCTAAAGACTCCACTCCAAAACTACTAGAACTAATATCTGAATTCAGGAAAGTTGCAGGATACAAAATTAACACACAGAAATCTGTTCCTTTCCTATACACTAACGATGAGCTAACAGAAAGAGAAATCAGAAAAACAGTTCCATTCACAATTGCATCAAAAAGAATAAAATACCTAGGAATAAATCTAATGAAGGAAGTGAAAGACCTATACCCTGAAAACTACAAGGCACTCCTAAGAGAAATTAAAGAGGACACTAATAAATGGAAATGCATCCCATGCTCTTGGCAAGGAAGAATAAATATTGTCAAAATGGCTATGCTACCTAAAGCAATCTACAGATTCAACCCAATCCCTATCAAACTACCAACAGCTTTCTTCAATGAACTGGAACAAATAATTCTAATATTCATATGGAACCACAAAAGACTCTGAATAGCCAATGCAATCCTGAGAAGGAGGAATAAAACAGGGGGAATTACGCTCCCTGACTTCACGCTCTACTACAAAGCCACAGCAATCAAGACAATTTGGTATTGGCACAAAAACAGACCCACAGACCAGTGGAACAGAATAGAAAATCCAAACATGAACCCAAACATATACAGTCAATTAATATATGATAACGGAGCCTTAGATATACAATGGGAAGATGACGGCCTCTTCAGCAGCTGGTGTTGGGAAAACTGAACAGCTACATATAAGAGAATGAAACTGTACTACTGTCTAACCCATACACAAAAGTAAACTCAAAATGGATCAAAGACCTGAATGTAAGTCATGAAACCATAAAACTCTTAGAAAAAAACATAGGCAAAAATCTTTTGGACATAAACATGAGCGACTTCATGAACATATCTCCCCAGTCAAGGGACACAAAAGCAAAAATGAACAAGTGGGACTATATCAAGCTGAAAAGGTTCTGTACAGCAAAGGATACCATCAGTAGACCAAAAAGACATCCTACAGTATGGGAGAATATATTCATAAATGATGTATCCGGTAAGGGGTTGACATCCAAAATATATAAGAACTCACACACCTCAACAAACAAAAAGCAAATAATCCAATTAAGAAATGGGCAGAGGACATGAATAGACACTTCTCCAAAGAAGAAATTCAGATGGCCAACAGGCACGTGAAAAGATGCTCCACATCAGTAATCATCAGAGAAATGCAGATTAAAACCACAATGAGATATCATCTCACACCAGTGAGGATGGCCACCATCCAAAACACAAACAACAACAAATGTTGGCGAGGATGTGGAGAAAAGGGAACCCTCCTACACTGCTGGTGGGACTGCAAATTAGTTCAACCATTGTGGAAAGCAGTATGGAGGTTCCTCAAAAAACTCAAAATAGAAATACCATTTGACCCAGGAATTCCACTCCTAGGAATTTACCCTAAGAATGCAGCAGCCCAGTTTGAAAAGACAGATGCACCCCTATGTTTATTGCAGCACTATTTACAATAGCCAAGAAATGGAAGCAACCTTAAGTGTCCATCAGTAGATGAATGGATAAAGAAGAGGTGGTACATATACACAATGGAATATTATTCAGCCATAAGAAGAAAACAAATCCTACCATTTGCAGCAACATGGATGGAGCTAGAGGGTATTATGCTCAGTGAAATAAGCCAAGCGGGAAAAGACAAATATCAAATGATTTCACTCATATGTGGAGTACAGGAACAAAGAAAAAAACTGAAGGAATAAAACAGCAGCAGACTCACAGAACCCAAGAACGGACTAATAGTTACCAAAGGGAAAGGTTCTCGGGAGGATGGGTGGAAAGGGAGGGACAAGGGGGAACAAGGGGCATTACGATTAGCAGATGTAATGTTGGGGGGCAAGGGGAGGGCAGTACAACTCAGAGAAGACAAGTAATGACTCTGTAGCATCTCACTACACTGATGGACAGTGACTGTAATAGGGTAAGTGGGGGGGACCTGATGAAGGAGGTAGTTTAATAACCATAATATTGCACATTTAATTGTCGATTAATGATACCAAAATAAATTATATATATAAAAAAGGAGAATGTGAAAGGAAGAAGCATGTGTGAATTTTTCAGGAAACCAATATAACTACACATCATTGCCAAATTTTGAAGAAAAGGACACATATGTCTGAATTTGTGGGGGTTTTTTTATTGTAGGCACATGATACTTGACTAAGGAAATTATGAAATGTAAATTTTTATATATATGCCTGTAGACTCCAGAACTTTGTAGTGATACAATGAAAGCTTATCGTGGAATAGTAGCATCTAATCTAAGTGTGCACAAAGCAATTTTATAGGTTTTTATAAACCTACAGCTTGCTCCTTTCAGGAGTCCATAGTCAATCTACTTCAGGACTATCTGTGGGATTTGTCAACCATAAATCCAGGAATATTTGTCACCCAGGTAAGAAGTTAAAGGCTTAAAGAAATAAGTTATTAAAATACTTCTAGCTTTAAAAGGATTTAATATTTTAAAGTGTACTATAACCTCGTCATAATGCAATCTCTTGGGCCTATGTCACTGGAAAGTATTAATGATGAGGTTTGATAATTTAGTAAAAACTACATAATGAAAAAGACTAGCACGCCTGAGCTGGAATCCCACCCTCTTGGCATGATGAGAAATGAGTGAGGTTTCAGCAAAGTTGCAGCCCCAGTTCTTACAGCTTCAACAAGTACAGGAAAAGTGGGGCTTCTTGCAGTACAGATTTTCAAATTAGAAGGAAATGCAAGGAGCAGGGTGGCACCAGAAAAAAATGATTCATTTCTAAAACTATGCACCTCACTTCATTGAAATTGCTAGAAATAATGAAAATGAAAGCTGTTCAGTACTCAAAAAGAAAGCTACCTATTTGAGCACCTGATGTCATGGAGCCAGGAGGCTGTAGGAGTTCAGAACCCACCAGGGTTCCAAACAGAAAGCAAACTGTCTGTCTCAGGCATGTAGGGCCTTGGGAGGTCAGGGTCTGACATTGCCAGCTGTGTGATTGTGACAATCAGCTACCTGATGGTGTTTGTAAAGCAGAGGGGCTTGTGGCACTGGGCAGATTTTTGGCTTGTCTGGCGGCAAGGGGAAAAGAAAAGATCTCTAAATGTTGATTCCTTTGTTTCTCTTGCTTTTTCAGAAGGCATTGCCAAAAGTAAAAGAGTGTTAATAATAATTGGCAACATTTTTTGAATGTTACCTGCCAGGCACTGTAAACATACGGCATATTGTACATCATTTAATCCTTATAACTACTATGAAAGTTGTACCATTATTATACCCATTTTACAGAACAGGAAAGTGAAGGTTAATGAAATGGAACTCCAAACTTGGTCTCCCTAGAGGCCTGAGAACTACAGTCCGCAGACGAAAGTTAGTTAGCCCTCTGCCTGTTTTGTAAGTGGAGTCTTATTGGATCATGGGGATTCTGCTCATTTACATACTTTTTCTGGCTGATGTATGGCTACAAAGGCAAAGTTGAGTAGCTATGACAGAGACCACATGGTTCACAAAGCTTCAAATATTTACTAATGGCCTTTTAGAGGAAAAAGAGACTTCTTGTCTATCTGACTATAGAGTCCACTTGATGTGGACTCCCCAGAGTTGTCACTTGAGGGAATATTTCTAATTATAAAAGAGAATGAGAAAATGTGGCAGCAGCAGTGAAAAGCACACTAGACCAGGAGCCTGGGAATCTGGATTCCAGTCTCAGTTCTGTCAAAAAGTAGCCATGGGATCTTGGAAAAGTCACTCCATCTCCTAAGGAATCTTTTTACTGGTTTCCTAATTCAAGCCACTGCCAAGTTTCCAAATTAGAAGGTTTCCTAAACACTTTTTCTGGTTTGCAAAAAAATCTATTTTTGCAGATGAAATAAAATGAATCTTTACTGGTTCTCCATGGCAACACACACAGCCCTTGCCAAATGACCTTTGGAAGTCCTATTTCTCCATGTTTTGGTTACAGTGCCTTTGGGTGGAAAGGTGTCTGGGGATGGGAATAGACTTATCTGCTTAATGCAAAAACTTAGTTCTGCTTTGTTTTATTTTCATGAACACCAGTGTTTCCCTGCCTGAAACAGCCTAAGCCTGAAGCTTTCTCTGGGGGGGTTGAAGCCTGACTTTGAACAGTTTTATGAAAAATCCTGAAAGCATTATGTGAAACTGTCGAGCTTCAACCTGTGAATCAACACCAACGGCTCTGACACACCACGGGCTTCAGATCAGGCAGGGACCTGTGGAACAGGAGATTCTTCTGGAAGGACTAAGACAAGGTCTCATGAAATCTTAGTCTTTGGCCATCTGTGTTTAAAAATAAGTCCTGGTGTAGTTTTGCTCTGAAAAAGGAAGGGAAAGGATTGTTTAGGAAAAAGTACAGGCTGCCTTGTGAGAAGAACCTGAGTTATTGCCTTCCCAAAGAGGATTTGACCAGAAGGCAGGTGATGGGAACGCCATCCTGTTCCATGATGCATCGTGGTGCTTTGAAGAAAGAAACGTGTCAGTTTGGTGATCCTGTCTTGACTCTTCTCTATTTAGAGTACGAAGATTTAGAGTGGGAACAGACAGGAGTTAATTAAATGTATTTTAAAAAATTCAAAGAATTGAATCCAGCCACAGTCAAGCTTGAATCTGAGAGAAGCTATATGTATATTCTAGGAACAGCAAAATGTCAGCTCACCCTGCCCACCATTTGGGAATGAACTTGCATTTGGCTACTATCAGCAGTGGCCTCAAGTTGATAAAGCACTGCACGTGCCGAGCCTTCTTTCATTCACCTCTTACCATACGAGGCATTTGAGGTGGGTTGAATGCTGGCTTCTGAAAAGAAATGTCTGTGTCTAACACCAGGAGCCGGAAAATGTTAGTTCATTTGGGAAAAGGCCTTTGTAGACGTAATTAAATTAAGACCTTGAGATGAGAGCCTCCTGAATTATTTGGGTGAGCCCTGAATCTTATGACCAATATCCTAATAAGAGAAAGAATAGAAAACACAGTGAAGAGGAGGCAGTGTGAACATGGAGGCAGGAACTGGAGTGATGGGGCTGCCAGTCAAGGATGGCCGGCTTCTCCCAGAAGCTGCAGAGTCAGGGAAGGCTTCTCCTTCTGTAGGCAGCGTGGCCCTGCAGACCCTTGGTTTCAGACTTCTGAATCCAGAGCTGTGAGAAAAGACATTTCTGTTGTTTTAAGTCACTCCGTTTGTGGTAATTTGTTAAGGCAGCCTCAGGAAACGACAATAGTACTCAAAACACATTTATCCAAACCAATCCACGGCCCTTTTGGAGAAAGCTCACTCGCGCTTTCCCCAGACTCCCCTGGGATCCTGACAGAGAATGAAGGGCTTCAGGATTATGTTGGTTTGCAACAGACATGGTGCTGGGCCAGGATGAGAAAGGCACAAAACTAGACAGGATCCCTGTCAGTATCTGATTCATTTTGTGGGATTACCTACCCACTAGTAGCTTGGAAGGCAAGTTGCAATAAAAACGGAGATATTTTCACTGACTTGCCGCCATTGACCACAGAATGCTACTCATCTAGGTCCAATCAATTTGAGTAAATTCTTCTCAAGATGAAACCTCTGAATACTTGTCAATAATAGAGAATATGAATAATTTTCACTTTTCAGGAACTTCTCATTTTTAGAGCACTTTTAATATGCAGATCAGTTTGCATGCTTTCATCTCACCATAAGTCTGTGAAGCACGTCAGACAGGTATGATTATGGATCTTTCAAAGCTGTGCATCTTAAAGCCAGAGAACTAATGAAGGAAGCCTGACTAAAAGATAATTTTTTCTTATCCATTGTGCAGCTCATTGCCTTGCTCTTTATGGAATGACTGCATTCAACAAAGACTCGACAGGGTGACAACATATTTACCTGGAAATGCCCTTGCATGAGACAGGGAATAAATAAATAAATAAACAAAGAAGACAAATAGAGATTTGCTTTATATATTTGCTTTAAAATATACACATATAAAATATACACCCATCCTACATAGGATATAATCAAGATTGCATTTCACATTGGTAGTGAAGAGGTGTTTATCATCCAATAAAAAGTATTATCTTTTTTGGAGAAAAATAAAATTGTATAACTACCTCAAACACACATACAAATAATTCACAGATGAAAGATTCAGTCACAAAAATTAAGACTATAAGTATAGTAGAAAAATACAGGAGAATATTTTAATCACTTGAGAGTGAAAAAGTACTTTTCATGCATGGTATGAACTTGAGAGCTGACAAAAAATTGACAGATTTGATTATAAAATTAAAATGATGTGACCGAAGATGCCATCAACAGAATTAAAAGAAAAACAAAGCAATATACAGTGGTAAATAATTGCAATATATGTGTTACTCATCAATTTATTCAACAGTTTTGGAGCTATTTATCCAGCTCTCGGCCAGACACTGTAGTTGGTACTGGGAACTAAACACTGAATAAGACATGTATAGGCCTGACCTTGTAAAATCTGTGATCTGTGAGTGAGGAACCCACACTGAACAAGTATTTTTGAGTATTACAAACATTACAAAGATCAAATCTGGGTGCCATGAGAAAGTGTGATGTGGATGAATACTGACTGCGAGGAGTTCACATTTCTCATGTACACAGAACTCATGGAAATCAATGAGAAAAATATTAACATACAAAAATTGACAAAGGATATGTGTTGGAAATTCCCAAATGAAGAAATATAGTCTACCAATAAATATGAAAAGATGTTTACTCCCATGAATAATCAAAGATGTGCAAGTTAAAATTAGATATAATGTATGTTTTACCTATCAGATTATCAAAGAATAAATTAAGTTATAATGAAAACTGCTAATGATAAGATGTAGGAGTTGGGTATGTTCACATACTTTGGTAGGAGTGTAAATTGAACAAAATCTGATAATGCACATCAACATTTATAATATCTGTTTAAATATCAATATTTAAATATCTGTTCCATTGTTCAGTATGTTGTGGAATGTTTGTGTCCCCCCACCCCAAAGTTTATATGTTGAAGCCCTACCCCCCAAATGTGATGGTATTGGGAGGTGAGACCTTTGGGAATTAATTAGTGTTAGTTGAGGTTATGAGGATGGGGTCCCCATGATGAGATTAGTGCCCTTATAAAAAGACACCAGGGGACTTGCTTCCTCTCTCCACAGGCACTCTGCAGAAAGGCCATGTGAGGACATGGTATATTATAGAGTATTTTGCAG
This sequence comes from Smutsia gigantea, assembly GCA_032199065.1. NCBI lineage: Eukaryota > Metazoa > Chordata > Mammalia > Pholidota > Manidae > Smutsia > Smutsia gigantea. The sequence goes on along the minus strand of JAVSCE010018224.1, from coordinate 14,569 downwards.
CAGTTGGAAGGGTAGATTCTTACTACAGACATGGGAATATGTCTGAAGATAGTTTGTTAGGTGAGATTTATAGCTCAGTATGTGTAGCATGATCTATTTAGGTAAACAACATATGTAATGAGAGATACATACATATGTATACAACCATTTATAAAATGCTAAAGTGTGTCAAGTAGTGGGCCATGCATTTAACATAATTTATCCCTTATATCACTTATTCCATGTAACATTTGCAGTAGGTAGTATTTTATCCCTATTTTACAGATAAAAATTGAGGGCTAAAGAGGTTAACTTGCTTATTAGTCACACAGCTAATAAATGGCATAGCTGGAATGTGGATCCACCTTCTTAACCATTACACTCTGCGTAAATGTTCAAAAAGGAAAAACACGAAGAATTATTATTTTAGAGTATGGATGGTAATAGGAATAGAACTATACGGGACTTAACTTTCTTGATTGTTTATTGGGATGACTGGTAATATGTGATTAATGTTAAAATCTAAAGATACACTTCTTTTTGGAAGAAAAAGAATGTATGAGACAGTTCCATGACCTTTGTGTATCTCTAAGACAATGTTTACAGTCAATAAATTATTGATACTGTCACATTAATTCCAAAATACTTTGAAAGCTGTTATTTAGGGTCATTTCTTAATTAATTAAGCTGTTATTAACTAATCCAGTTTACAAATGAAGAAAACAAAGCTTCAACATCAATTATTTTTCTAGAAAACTTGCAAGACAGAGAAAATTATAGAATACCAAAGTTTGGGGCAACCACCATGGATTTCCTAAGATTGCATTGTTCAAAGGGATATGATTTTCCTGTCATGTCATTTGACAGGCATAGCTGTGGTTTGGTGGAAATGGGTTTACACTGAAAATAGACTGAATTAAATAAGATCTGGATTTAAATTTTGGCCGTACTCTTTTGCTAGCTAGGTCATTACATGAATTATTTGCCCTCTTGAAACCTTACTTGCTCTGTATTTAAAAGAGTGATGTTCATTCCTAACTTTCTGGATTTAGATACATTAAACCCTCTAATACACCCAGCACATTGCCAAACACTTAGTAGGTGCTTAATAAACATTGGCTGAATCTACAGGGATACAATTTGAGCTCTCAAGTAGAGGGTTAATTTGGTCATCAGACTTTCTGTCCTCAGCTACACTAGTCCAGAGGAGACTGGTTTTCCCCCACTCATTAGCGTAAGCGGGTAGCACCACCGTCCAGACTGGATTTCATCACTATGGTAACCACCGTGGTCCCCAAGCTTCCGGCTCATTGTTTATTCTCCCATTTTTTTCCCTCTCCTTAGAGCCAGACTCAGAAGTCCTTTTGAAAACAACAGACAAATTAGAGCAAATGGAAATTGGACATAATCTCTCTTTTCCTCAAAGTCAGATACTGCTTATGGTCCTTTTTTTTAGTTTGTAGAAGAAATCTAACTAAATATGGTACTTCCATCCTTGTAACAACAGACAATTACCTTGATGGAAATATAAGCAAGAGGCAAGGTTTTTGATTCTCACTTAATCCTAACGGATTTGCCCACTACTTTTAAAAGCCCTAACCTAGGGGTATTTCCATTTTGGAGACTGATAGCAAAGACACAGGTACAGGAATTCAGAAAGTAGATCCAAAGGTCCGTGGGCTGGCTGGCTTTGTTAGAGCACAAGGTTGCCATAGGTGGAGAGTGGGAAACAAGGATGGAGGGCTAGTTTGGGGCCAAGTTGTGAGGGAATTGATACTACAAATTTGGTGTTTTCCTGGGAGAAGTCATATCTCATTGTACCATATTTCTCCGTAATGATCTCTAGAGTTCTGTACTACCTATGTTCCTGTGATTCTAACATCAGCAAGATACCCAAAAGTGGAGAAACTCAACAATATTTGGTTTTAAACAGTTTACCATCTATGCCCTAGATGCAGTGGTTACACTTGCATCAATTATTTTCTTAACTTTAAGTTTCCAAAAGGAATTTCTATCTAGATTATTTTTTTTACAGGAATTTTATTTTTGCAAAAATTAAACTGAGATTTTTTCATTCCCAGAAATCACGTTGCCGTGTGGCTCTGCACTTATTAAATCAATGGACTTCATCATTTCATGGGAAGTTGGAACAGAGAAGTCATTTCTTGGCTGTCATATTTTAAAAAAACCATATTCTGAAAAATTCACAGTGAGACCATATTGAAATCCAAGTTTTGTTGAGAGGGAAAAATGTTGTTTGTATTTTCCAAAATTCCTTTACAAATCAAATACTGAGCGTAGGGAATCTGTACCACTGAATTTTATTGTAAGCCATAGTGTAGAGAAGACTGATATATGCTCTAAGAGGCTTTTCCACCTGAGGGAAACAGGGAAAACCCCTCATATTTCTGAGAGGAGGTGGCTGGGAGGAGAGGAGGAGAAATACAAGCCACCAGACATGAATATCCGAGCTGTCTGGCCCCGTTGGGATTATCCTTGGTTGGAGTACATGGCAGATACAAATTCCAGAACAGTGGGCTTATCCTAGCATGGATTTCAGAGCGTCCCCACAGTTGGCATGACACTCCATCTAATACGGTGCCAGACAGGATGTTAGAAATGACTGAGGGAGGCATCGAGAGGGCTGAGCTTTAGATATCACCCCATTTCTTCACATCCTACCATATGCCACAGCCCTGGCAGGGATGGGAGATGAAAGGAGCAGCGGACCAGAAGAGACCTATGTTAGAAGGAAGGTGTCACAAGTGTGACCTTACGACTAGAGCTATGACTTCAGCAGAGGATGCCAGCGTGTCAAGGAACCAGGTGGGGAGCCGCATACTTCAATGGCTGCCACTACGGTTAACTGGGCACCAGCCCAAACAAGCTGCAACATGTCAGAGACCAGCAAGAGTCCAGAGGACAGCACATGACACCCAGGACATTTCATATACTGTATATGTCACACACAAATGAACCTCTATGTCCAAATGCCTCCTTGAGCAGGCAGGAGGGCAGAACAATATTGGAGATCAAACTTTGAAATTTCCAAGACTGAAGCAGCTTTACATAACATACTCAGAAGGTATAACAACGCTCTACATCATTCTTAACCACATGGAGAACTTCTTGGAGGCCTTATGGGGGAGTAAACCAGGACCAGTTGCCCATCCACAAATGTCACCTCCTTCTTATTTGACAAGTTGGCTGAGGAATGCTTATTCCACATCTGCTGATTGTTTTTATTTAGTTTTCCCAATAAAAGGAAGTCAAGCTTTCAGTCCAAAGACAATTTCTTTTAAATGACACTGTTTCTGTGAATCAGCTGCTGTTTGCAGAAGCCCCTTAAATTCTAGTCCTTTGTTCTCCTAAAGGCAGTGCGGGTTGTTGTTTTTTTTATAATCTATTTTGGTATCATTAATCTACAAATACATGTGCAATATCATGGTTATTAATCTAACCCCTTCATCAGGAACCCCCACCAAACCCATTACAGTCACTGTCCATCAGTGTAGTGAGATGCTATAGAATCACTACTTGTCTTCTATGAGTTGTACAGACCTCCCCGTGCCCCCCCAACATTACAGCTGCTAATCATAATGCCCCTTTTCCCCTCTTATCCCTCCCTTCCCACCCATCTTCCCCAGTCGCTTTCACTTTGGTAACTATTAGTCCGTTCTTGGGTTCTGTGAGTCTGCTGCTGTTTTGTTTCTCTTTGTTCTTAATACGCCACATATGAGTGAAATCATTTGGTACTTGTATTTTCCAGCTTGGCTTATTTCACTGAGCATAATACCCTCTAGCTCCATCCATGTTGTTGCAAATGGTAGGATTTGTTTTCTTCTTATGTCTGAATAATATTCCATTGTGTATATGTACCACATCTTCTTAATCCATTCATCTACTGATGGACACTTAGGTTGCTTCCATTTCTTGGCTATTGTAAATAGTGCTGCGATAAACATAGGGGTGCATCTGTCTTTTTCAAACTGGGCTGCTGCAGTCTTAGGGTAAATTCCTAGGAGTGGAATTCCTGGGTCAAATGGTATTTCTATTTTGAGTTTTTGGAGGAACCTCCATACTGCTTTCCACAATGGTTGAACTAATTTGCATTCCCACCAGCAGTGTAGGAGGGTTCCCTTTTCTCCACATCCTCGCCAACATTTGTTGTTTGTGTTTTGGATGGTGACCATCCTCACTGGTGTGAGATGATATCTCATTGTGGTTTTAATCTGCATTTCTCTGATGATTAGTGATGTGGAGCATCGTTTCATGTGTCTGTTGGCCATCTGAATTTCTTCTTTGGAGATGTGTCTATTCATGTCCTATGCCGATTTCTTAATTGGATTATTTGTTTGTTGAGGTGCGTGAGTTCTTTATATATTTTGGATGTCAACCCCTTATCGGATACATCATTTATGAATATATTCTCCCATACTGTAGGAAGTCTTTTTGTTCTACTGATGGTGTCTTTTGCTGTACAGAAGTTTTCAGCTTCATATAATCCCACTTGTTCATTTTTGCTTTTGTTTCCCTTGCTCGGGTAGAGATGTACATGAAGAAGTCGCTCATGTTCATGTCCAAGAGATTTTTGCCTATATTTTTTTCTAAGAGTTTTATAGTTTCATGACTAACATTCAGGTCTTTGATCCACCTTGAGTTTACCTTTGTGTATGGGGTTAGACAGTAGTCCAATTTCATTCTCTTACATGTAGCTGTCCAATTTTTCCAACACCAGTTGCTGAAAAGGTCATCATCTCCCCAATGTATATCCAAGGCTCCCTTATCAAATATTAATTGACTGTATGTGTTTGGGTTGTTGTTTGCATTTTCTATTCTATTCCACTGATCTGTGGGTCTGTTTTTGTGCCAATACCAAGTTGTCTTGATTACTGTGGCTTTGTAGTAGAGCTTGAAGTCAGGGAGCGTAATTCCCCCTGTTTTATTCCTCCTTCTCAGGATTGTTTTGGCTATTCGGGGTCTTTTGTGGTGCCATATGAATTTTAGAATTATTTGTTCGAGTTCATTGAAGAAAGCTGTTGGTACTTTGATAGGGATTGCGTTGAATCTGTAGATTACTTTGGGTAGTATAGCCATTTTGACAATATTGATTCTTCCTTGCCAAGAGCATGGGGTGCATTTCCATTTGTTAGTGTCCTCTTTAATTTCTCTTAGGAGTGCCTTGCAGTTTTCAGAGTACAAGTCTTTCACTTCCTTCGTTAGGTTTATTCCTAGGTATTTTGTTCTTTTTGATGCAATTGTGAATGGAATTGTTTTTCTGATTTCTCTTTCTGTTAGCTCATCGTTAGTGTATAGGAAAGGAACAGATTTCTGTGTGTTAATTTTGTATCCTGCAACTTTGCTGAATTCAGATATTAGTTCTAGTAGTTTTGGAGTGGAGTCTTTAGGGTTTTTTATGTACAGTATCATGTCATCTGCAAATAGCGACAATTTGACTTCTTCTTTACCAATCTGGATGCCTTGTATTTCTTTGATTTGTCTGATTGCCATGGCTAGGACCTCCAGTACTATGTTGAATAACAGTGGAGGGAGTGGGCATCCCTGTCTTGTTCCCGATCTTAGATGAAAAGCTTTCAGCTTCTTGCCGTTAAGTATGATGTGAGCTGTGGGTTTGTCATATATGGCTTTATGATGTTGAGGTACTTGCCCTCTATACCCATTTTGTTGAGAGTTTTAATCATGAATGGATGCTGAATTTTGTCAAATGCTTCTTCAGCATCTATGGAGATGATCATGTGGTTTTTGTTCTTCTTTTTATTGATGTGGTGAATGATGTTGATGGATTTTTGAATGTTGTACCATCCTTGCATCCCTGGGATGAATCCCACTTGATCATGGTGTATGATCCCGTTGATGTATTTTTGAATTCGGTTTGCTAATATTTTGTTGAGTATTTTTGCATCCACGTTCATCAGGGATATTGGTCTATACTTTTCTTTTTTGGTGAGGTCTTTGCCAGGTTTTGGTATTAGAGTGATGCTGGCTTCATAGAATGAGTTTGGAAGTATTCCCTCCTCTTCTATTTTTTGGAAAACTTTAAAGAGAATGGGTGTTATTTCTTCTCTATATGTCTGGTAGAATTCAGAGGTGAATCCATCAGGCCCAGGGGTTTTGTTCTTGGGTAGTTTTTTGATTACCACTTCGATTTCTTGCTGGTGATTGGTCTGTTTAGTTTTTCTGTTTCTTGCTTGGTTAGTCTTGGAAGGTTGTATTTTTCTAAGAAGTTGTCCATTTCTTCTATGTTTTCCAGCTTGTTAGCATATAGATTCTCATAATATTCTCTTATAATTCTTTGTTTTTCTGTGGGGTCCGTCGTGATTTTTCCTTTCTCATTTCTGATTGTGTTTATGTGTGTAGATTCTCTTTTTCTCTTAATGAGTCTGTCTAGGGGTTTATCTATTTTGTTTATTTTTTCAAAGAACCAGCTCTTGGTTTCATTGATTTTTTTCTATTGTTTTGTTCTTCTTAATTTTATTTATTTCTTCTCTGATCTTTATTATGTCCCTCGTTCTGTTAACTTTGGGTCTCATTTGTTCTTCTTTTTCCAATTTCGCTAATTGTGTCTTTAGACTATTCATTTGGGAATGTTCTCCTTTCTTTAGATAGGCCTGGATTGCAATATACTTTCCTCTTAGAACTGCCTTTGCTGCGTCCCATAGAAGCTGTGGCTTTGTGTTGTTGTTGTCATTTGTCTCCATATACTCTTTGATTTCTGTTTTGATTTGTTCATTGACCCATTGATTAATTAGGAGAATGTTGTTAAGTCTCCATGTATTTGTGAGCCTTTTTGTTTTCTTTCTTAAGTTTAATTCTAGTTTAATACCTTTATGATCCGAGAAGTTGGTTGGTAGAATTTCAATTTTCGATTTTACTGAGGTTCTTTTTGTGGCCTAGTATGTGGTCTATTCTGGAAAATGTTCCATGTGCACTTGAGAAGAATGTGTATCCTGTTGCTTTTGGGTGTAGAGCTCTGTAGATGTCTGTTAGGTCTATCTGTTCTAGTGTGTTGTTCAGTGCCTCTGTGTCTTTACTTATTTTCTGTCTGGTTGATCTGTCCCTTGGAGTGAGTGGTGTGTTGAAGTCACCTAAGATGAATGCATTGCTGTCTATTTCCTCCTTTAATTCTGTTAGTATTTGTTTCACAAATGCCAGCGCCACTGTGTTGGGTGCATATATATTTAAAATGGTTATATCTTCTTGTTGGTTTGACCCCTTTATCATTATGTAATGTCCTTCTTTATCTCTTGCTACTTTCTTCGTTTTGAAGTCTATTTTGTCTGATACAAGTACTGCAACACCTGCTTTTTTCTCCTTGTTATTTGCATGAAATATCTTTTTCCATCCCTTCACTTTTATTCTGGGGATATCTTTGCGTTTGAGGTGAGTTTCTTGTAGGCAGCATATAGATGGGTCTTGCTTTTTTATCCATTATGTTACTCTGTGTCTTTTGATTGGTGCATTCAGTCCATTTACATTTAGGGTGATTGTCGATAAATATGTACTTATTGCCATTGGTGGCTTTAGATTCGTGGTTACGAAAGGTTCAAGGGTTGCTTCTTTACTATCTAACAATCTAACTTAACTTTCTTGTTATTATAAACACCGTCTGATGTTTCTTTCTTTGTCTCCCTTCGTATTCTTCCTCCTCCATTCTTTATATACTAGGTGTTTTATTCTTTGCTTTTAGTTAGTGTTGGATGGTCTGCTTTCTTTGCTATGATTTCATTTTCTCTGGTGACAGCTTTTTAGCCTTATGAGTGCTTCCCTGTAGAGCAGTTCCTTTAAGATGTCCTGTAGAGGTGGTTTATGGGAGGCAAATTCTCTCAGCTTTTGCTTATCTAGAAATTGTTTAATCCCTCCATCATATTTAAATGATAATCGTGCTGGTACAGTATTCTTGGTTCGAGGCCCTTCTGTTTCATTGCATTAAATATATCATGCCATTCTCTTCTAGCCTGTAAGGTTTCTTTTGAGAAGTCTGATGTTAGTCTGATGGGTTTCCCTTTGAAGGTGATCTTTTTTCTTTCTCTAGCTGCCTTTAATACTCTGTCCTTTTCTTTGATCTTTGCCATTTTAATTATTATGTGTCTTGGTGTTGTTCTCTTCCTGGGGTCCCTTGTGTTGGGAGATCTGTGGGCTTCTGTGGACTGCGAGACTATTTCCTTCCCCAGCATGGGGAAGTTTTCAGCAATTATTTCTTCAACGACACTTTCTATTCCTTTTTCTCTCTCTTCTTCCTCTGGTAGTCCTATAATGCGTATATTGTTCCGTTTCGATTGGTCACACAGTTCTCTTAATATTCTTTCATTCCTAGAAATCCTTTTATCTCTCTCTGCCTCAGCTTCTCTGTATTCCTGTTCTCTGATTTCTATTGCATTAACAGTCTCTTGCATCTCGTCCTGTCTGCTGCTGAGACCGTCAATGGCTTGTCTCATTTCTGCATTATCTTTCCTGACTTCCCTCACTTACTCCTTTAGCTCTTGCATATTTCTCTGTAGATCCATCAGCATGGTTATGACTTTCATTCTGAATTCTTTTTCAGGAAGATACTGCATTTCCATCCCTTCAGATTCCTTCTCAGAGGGGGTCTGGATTTGGTGATTTTTGTCTGTATCATATTGTTCTGTCTTGTCATGTTGACAGGAGTAGTCGCTGGTAGGTGCCACGTATGTCAGCTGGGCTCTTTAAGGTTTAAAAAGAAAAGAAAAAAAAAGCACCACCAAAAAAACAAGCAAGCCAAAAAAAAGGAAGAGAAAGAAAACAGAAAAGAAGAAAGAAAAAAATGAAAGAAAAGGAAGGTGAAAAAAGAAAAAAAGGGCAAGAAATAAAACAGACGAGCAAAATAAAAAGCAAAAATAACACAAACGGGCAAAAAAAAGCCCACCTGGAGTGGATTCTCCAAGCATGCTGTAGCTGTCGCTGTTGCTCCACTAATTCGCAGCCACAGCCACGACGCTTTTTTGTAGGTCTGGGCGGGGCAGGAATGAATGGGATGATATTGTTTTCTGTATAAAGTTCCAGCATGGTTGCTCCCTTCTCTCTGTCACCAGCGAAGGGGACCGAAGTTCCCCAGGACTTCCAGCCTGCAGGGCTGAGCCCGCTGGGGCGATGGTGTTCTCTCGCTTGGCCCCCCGCCTGTCCGAGACCACTACAAATGGCGCGTGCTTTTCTCTAGTCCCTGGGTGCTGGCTGCATGGTCCCGGCGCCTTCCCAGCTCAAAACCTGCATCTTCTGCCTCGCCAATGTCTGATGCACCGCGTGATGTGTGTCAGCGCTCCAGGCGCTCCCGGCACAGACCACCGGGCTGGTTATTTCATGGACCTGCTCTTCCACTCCCTCCCGGCTCCGAATCCTCTCCTCCCGCCGGCGCGCTGGGCTGGGTGAGTGTTTGGGTGCCACCGGGTTGTGGCTCTGTATCTTACCCGCCTCCTGGGGTGCTGAGTCCTCCCAGGTGTGGCTCCACGCTGTGCAATTTCCTGTGTGCTCTGACTTCTCTTTTAGGAACAGTTGTATTTGCTGTATTTTCATAGATTTATATAGTTTTGGGAGGAGATTTCTGCTGCCCTGCTCACACCGCCATCTTTCCAGAAGTCCTCCTGCCTATTTCTTAATTGAATTATTTGCTTTTTGTTTGTTGAGGTGAGTGAGTTCTTTATATATTTTGGATGACAAATCCTTATCGGATACGTGATTTATGAATATATTCTCCCATACTGTAGGATGTCTTTTTGGTCTACTGATGGTGTCCTTTGCTGTACAGAAGCTTTTCAGCTTGATATAGTCCCACTTGTTCATTTTTGCTTTTGCTTCTATTGCCTGAGGAGATATGTTCATGAAGAAGACGTTCATGTTTATGTTTAAGAGATTTTTGCCTATGTTTTTTTCTAAGAGTTTTATGGTTCATGACTTACATTCAGGTCTTTGATCCACCTTGAGTTTACCTTTGTGTATGAGGCTAGACAGTAGTCCAGTTTCATTCTCTTACATGTAGCTGTCCAGTTTTTCCAACACCAGCTGCTGAAGAGGCTGTAATCTCCTCATTGTATATCCAAGGCTCCTTTATCAAATATTAATTGACTATATATGTTTGGGTTCATGTTTGGATTTTCTATTCTGTTCCACTGGTCTGTGGGTCTGTTTTTGTGCCAATACCAAATTGTCTTGATTACTGTGGCTTTGTAGTAGAGCGTGAAGTCAGGGAGCGTAATTCCCCCTGTTTTATTCCTCCTTCTTAGGATTGCTTTGGCTATTCAGAGTCTTTTGTGGTTCCATATGAATTTTAGAATTATTTGTTCGAGTTCATTGAAGTAAGCTGTTGGTAGTTTGATAGGGATTGCGTTGAATCTGTAGATTGCTTTAGGTAGTATAGCCATTTTGACAATATTGATTCTTCCTTGCCAAGAGCATGGGATGCATTTCCATTTGTTAGTGTCTCTTTAATTTCTCTTAGGAGTGCCTTGCAGTTTTCAGAGTACAGGTCTTTCACTTCCTTCGTTAGGTTTATTCCTGGGTATTTTATTCTTTTTGATGCAATTGTGAATGGAATTGTTTTTCTGATTTCTCTTTCTGTTAGCTCATCGTTAGTGTATAGGAAAGGAACAGATTTCTGTGTGTTAATTTTGTATCCTGCAACTTTGCTGAATTCAGATATTAGTTCTAGTAGTTTTGGAGTGGAGTCTTTAGGGTTTTTTATGTACAGTATCATGTCATCTGCAAATAGCGACAATTTGACTTCTTCTTTACCAATCTGGATGCCTTGTATTTCTTTGATTTGTCTGATTGCCATGGCTAGGACCTCCAGTACTATGTTGAATAACAGTGGAGGGAGTGGGCATCCCTGTCTTGTTCCCGATCTTAGATGAAAAGCTTTCAGCTTCTTGCCGTTAAGTATGATGTGAGCTGTGGGTTTGTCATATATGGCTTTATGATGTTGAGGTACTTGCCCTCTATACCCATTTTGTTGAGAGTTTTAATCATGAATGGATGCTGAATTTTGTCAAATGCTTTTTCAGCATCTATGGAGATGATCATGTGGTTTTTGTTCTTCTTTTTATTGATGTGGTGGATGATGTTGATGGATTTTTGAATGTTGTACCATCCTTGCATCCCTGGGATGAATCCCACTTGATCATAGTGTATGATCCTGTTGATGTATTTTTGAATTCGGTTTGCTAATATTTTGTTGAGTATTTTCGCATCCATGTTCATCAGGGATATTGGTCTGTTCTTTGTTGGTGAGGTCTTTGCCAGGTTTTGGTATTAGAGTGATGCTGGCTTCATAGAATGAGTTTGGAAGTATTCCCTCCTCTTCTATTTTTTGGAAATCTTTAAGGAGAATGGATGTTATTTCTTCTCTATATGTCTGGTAGAATTCAGAGGTGAATCCATCTGGTCTGTGGGTTTTGTTCTTGGGTAGTTTTTTGATTACCGCTTCAATTCTGTAGCTGGTGATTGGTCTGTTTAGTTTTTCTGTTTCTTGCTTGGTCAGTCTTGGAAGGTTGTATTTTTCTAAGAAGTTGTCCATTTCTTCCAGGTTTTCTAGCTTGTCAGCATATAGATTCTCATAATATTCTCTTATAATTCTTTGTATTTCTGTGGGGTCCTTCGTGATTTTTCCTTTCTCATTTCTGATTGTGTTTATGTGTGTAGATTCTCTTTTTCTCTTAATGAGTCTGGCTAGGGGTTTATGTATTTTGTTTATTTTTTCAAAGAACCAGCTCTTGGTTTGATTTTTTCTATTGTTTTATTCTTCTCAATTTTATTTATTTCTTCTCCGATCTTTATTATGTCCCTCCTTCTGGTGACTTTGGGCCTCATTTGTTCTTCTTTTTGCAATTTCAGTAATTGTTTCTTTAGACTATTCATTTGGGAATGTTCTTCCTTCTTTAAATAGGCCTGGATTGCAATATACTTTCCTCTTAGAACTGCCTTTGCTGTGTCCCACAGAAGTTGTGGCTTTGTGTTGTTGTTGTCATTAGTCTCCATATATTAATTTCTGTTTTGATTTGGTCTTTAACCCATTGATTAATGAGGAGAATGTTGTTAAGTCTCCATGTATTTCTGAGCCTTTTTGATTTCTTTTAAAATTTACTTCTAGTTTTATACCTTTGTGATCTGAGAAGTTGGCTGTTAGGATTTCAATATTTTTTAATTTACTGAGGTTCTTTTTGTGGCCTGGTATGTGGTCTATTCTGGAAAATGTTACATGTGCATTTGAGATGAATGTGTTTCCTGCTGCTTTTGAGTGCAGAGTTCTGTAAATGTCTGTTAGGTCCATCTGTTCTAGTGTGTTGTTCAGTGCCTCTGTGTCTTTACTTATTCTCTGTCGCGTTGATCTGTCCTTTGGAGTGAATGGTGTGTTGAAGTCTCCTAAAATGAATGCATTGCTGTCTATTTCCTTCTTTAATTCTGTTGGTATTTGTTTCACATATGCTAGTGCTCCTGTGTGGTATGCATATATATTTATAATGGTTATATCTTCTTGTTGGTCTGACCCCTTTATTATTATGTAATGTCCTTCTTTATCTCTTGTTACTTTCTTCGTTTTGAAGTCTATTTTGTCTGATACAAATACTGCAACACCTGCTTTTTTATCCTTGTTGTTTGCATGAAATATCTTTTTCCATCCCTTCACTTTTATTCTGTGTATATCTTTGAGTTTCAAATGATTTTCTTGTAAGCAGGATATAGATGGGTCTTGCTTTTTTATGCATTCTGTTACTCTGTGTCTTTTGATTGGTGCATTCAATCCATTTATATTTAGGGTGATTATCGATAGATATGTACTTATTGCCATTGCTGGCTTTAGATTCTTGGTTACCAACAGTTCAAGGGTTGCTTCTTTAGTAGCTGGCAATCTAACTTCACTTTCTTGTTTAGTTTTTGTAAATACCATCTGATGTTTTTATTTCTCTCCCTTCTTATTCTTCCTCTTCCATTCTTTATATACTAGGTGTTTTATTCTTTGCCTTTAGTTAGTATTTGGATGTTCTTCTTTCTTTGCTATGATTTTATTTTCTCTGGTGACAGCTTTTTAGCCTTAGAGGTGCTTCCCTCTAGGGCAGTCCGTTTAAGATATTCTGTAGTGGTGGTTTATGAGAGGGAAACCTCTCTCACCTTTCGCTTGTCTGGAAATTGTTTAATCCCTCAGTCATGTTTAAAAGATAATCGTGCTGGATACAGTATTCTTGGTTCGAGGCCCTTCTGTTTCATTACATTAAATATATCATGCCATTCTCTTCTGGCCTGTAAGGTTTCTGTTGAGAAGTCTGATGATAGTCTGATGGGTTTTCCTTTGTAGGTGATCTTTTTTCTCTCTCTAGCTGCCTTTAATACTCTGTCTTTATCTTTGATCTTTGCCATTTTAATTATTATGTGTCTTGGTGTTGTCTTCCTTGGGTCCCTTGTGTTGGGAGATCTATGAGCTTCGGTGGACTGCGAGACTACTTCCTTCCCCAGCGAGGGAAAGTTTTCAGCAATTATTTCTTCAAAGACACTTTCTATCCCTTTTTCTCTCTCTTCTTCCTCTGGTACTCCTATAATGCGAATATTGTTCCGTTTGGATTGGTCACACAGTTCTCTTAATATTCTTTCATTCCTAGAAATCCTTTTATCTCTCTCTGCCTCAGCTGCTCTGTACTCCTGTTCTCTGTTTTCTATTCCATTAACAGTCTCTTTCATCTCATCCATTCTGCTGTTAAGCCCGTCGATCGCTTGTCTGATTTCTGCATTGTCTTTCCTCAGTTCCCTCAGTTCCTCCCTCAGCTCTTGCACATTTCTCTGTAGGTCCATCAGCATGGTTATGACTTTTATTCTGAATTCTTTTTCAGGAAGACTGTGCATTTCCATCCCTTCAGACTCCCTCTCTGGGGTTGTCTGGTTGATTTTGGTCTGAACCATATTCCTCTGTCTTTTCATGGCTATAGAAGTGGTTGCTGGTAGTTGCCACGTATGTCAGCTGGGCTCTTTAAGACTTTAAAAAGAAAAAAAAAGAGAAAAAAAGAAAAAAAGAAAGGAAAGAAAAGAAAAAAGAAAGAGAAGGAAAAACAAAAAACAAAACAAAACAAAGAAAAAAAACGCCCAGCAGGAGTAGATTCTGTAGGGATGCTGTAGGTGGCGCTGTTGCTCCACTATTCTGCAGCCCTTTATAGCTCTGGTCTCTGTGGGAACAAATTGGAGGCTGTTGATCTCTGTGAGAAGTCTAAGTGCGGCCACCCTTTCCCAGTCGCCAGCTAAGGGGTCCGAAACTCCCTGGGACTCCCAGCCTGCTCGGCTGAGTGTGCCGGGGTGATCTGGCTCCTCTGCTGGGCTCCTGTCTCTTTAAGACCACTGAAGAAAGTGCGCGCTTTACTTTTTTTTTTTTCCTTCCTGGGAGCTGGCTGCAAGCACCCTGGCCCGTTCCCCGCTCAGATCCTGCACCCTCTGTCTCTCCGATCTCCGCCACACCACGCGATGTGTGTCAGCGCTCCCCACGCAGATCACCAGGGCTGATTATTATGCGGGGTGTACTTCCACTCCCTCCTGGCTCTGAATCCTCTCCTCCCACTGTTCACTGGGGTGGGTGAGTGCT
>JAVSCE010018223.1:0-37243 GCA_032199065.1 Smutsia gigantea | reverse complement strand
AGGGCGCCAGGCGTGCAGGGGGCGGCCAGGGCAGGACCCTGGGAAGGTGGCGTTGCAAGCGAAGGCCAGAAGGAAGTGAGAGAAGGACACGGGCGGGGTCTGGAGGAAGCCGGCCGGGATCCGAGTCTAGAGGATGCCAGCTGAGTTCCCGGCGCTGGGAGCAGGAGCACGCCGTGGAGTGATGCCGGAAAGGACACCGGATCCTCAACCATCGCTGTAATTTTGCGGATGAGGCTAGTGCGGCTTCCAGGGTTAAAGGAATGCTGAGCGCCGCCCACTCCCAGGAGCCAACATGTGACCCCAGAACCTGCGCGCACTCCTGGCTGGCCGGAGCTGGCCAGCGGAGACCTGGGGCCCGCTGCGCTGCACATGCGGTGTCCCCCGTCCTCCTGCTGCCCACACTGCAGTGAAATGCTCTGACCCTCGTGACCTCCCTGTGACCAAACCAAGACTTTGTCTTGCTTCCTTCTCTTCGTGGCTCCAGGGCAGGAGGCAGGGCCCTCTGGCTGCCCTGTGGCTTCTGGGACTGTACCTCCTCCCTGCTGCCTTGCAGCCCTCCCTGCCCTTCCTAGCATTTTCTCCTTCCAGGGTCCTAGATGAGGCTCTCCCTGCTCGCTGCCTACTGTCGGGGGCTCCATTCCGACCCCCGCCCCCAGTGCCCCCTCGGGCTGACTGCGCCTCCTCCATATGCCAGTCGGCTCCCGCTCTGCTGCTCGCGCTCTCGCTCTCTTAAAGCCCGGACTGCCCAGCTGCCACCTGGATACCCCACTTCCGGGGCCCACGGGCAGTTCAAACCCAGCCAGACGACGAGTGTGAAACTGAAAGTTGAACATTTTCCCCCTAAAACATGCTGCTGCTTGTGGGTTCCCATCTTGAGAAAGGTCATGGCCCTCCATCTCCAACTCACGTTTGCTCCGTTGCCGAGTCCCGTGGATTTGTGCGTCCTCCATCTCCCTCGATTCCAGGTGCACTGTTCCCCTGGGCCAAGCCCTCGGGTCCCTCCTGAGACACCCGCAGGAGAGCTGCTGAGCAGTAGGGGCCGCAGCCTGCATTCCCGTGTGCCCGTCCCTGCAGCGCCCAGGGGTCCTTTCGGAAACACAGTCCTGCGTGTCCCTCTGCTGCTGAAAGCCCTTCAAGGTCTCCTGGTAAATGATGCAGCAGGGGCTTTCTTCGAGGCCTGGGCCTGCCCCTCCTGTCCAGCCTCACCTCCCCACCCAGGCCCTGCTCTCCAGCCACAGGCCAGCGGAGCCCACAGTCCTCTGGAAGTGAGACAGATCACAGGCTCTGTTTCCTCCAGGGCTGCACAAAGCCCCTCGTACCTCTTGGTCAGCTTTCCGCACTCAACATGGAAGGTGTCCCCCTTGGGTCCGCTGCCTTCCCTCGGCCTTCCCAGGATACCACATGCTCTTCTAGCCAGACGTGGGTCACTGCTCACTGCGATCATGTCTTTGCTAATTTGGTGCTGAGGACAAGGGCTCTCTTTTCTCTCTCCCCCCATGCCTGGGAGCCAGCCAACAGTGTGGGGGTGGCCGAAGGGACAGGCTGGGCTGTGCGGAGCCGGCCTCCCTCTTTCCCCTCCCTGATGCTCCTCCACCCCTCTGCCCCCTCCCTTAGCCCTGAGGAGGAAGGGGAAGTCTCAGGAGCAGAGCGATGACCTGAAATGCAATGATGACAGGAGCTGCAGGGCATCGAGCATGAGGAAGGTGGAAGGCTGCATATTTTGGAGGGACTCCGCTTTAAAGGCCTGGGAAGACCAGGGGCAAGATGCCTGGTGGAGGGTGCGAAGGCAGCATGAAAGCTGGGCTCTGGGGCAGGCAGGAGGAAAAGGATCAGGAGGGAATGGAGGGCAAGCGAAAAAGCCGAGTGCCCGCAAGTGTCAAACCACTCAGAGGGAAAGGCAAGCAGAAGGGCCTAGTGGAGGGCTGCTCACTCCCTGATCTGGGCTGTGGGGCGTTCCTGACCTGCTCTGGGTGACGCCCGGGCCCTTCTGCTGTGCTCGGGGCCCTCCCAGCCAGTGAGGGGCACGGTGCAGGCTCACGGGCAGCAGGGGTGGTCCAGCCTCGAATGTGGAGCCAAGGCCCTGACTGACTCCAGCTCATGATGCCGACTGTCCGGGGGTACATGCGGCCCGAGTGAAGAACCTCATCTCTAGTAGTCCTTACTCTCCGTTTGGGTTTTCACTCACCAGTAGGAGGAGGACTTTGCGGTCAGAACATGCCAATCATAGTACCAATTAGGGCTGTTTGACTTTTAGGCCATCCCATTGTCTAAGCTCGGGGAGCCTGTTTCCTCATCTGCAAAAAGGGACTTTATAGCAACCACTGCACAAGAGCATACTACAGTTAAGTGAGCCAGTCAGTGTTCTTCATGTGAGGGGAGCAGGGAGGCCAGGAATTCTCCACCTAAATTTTTTGAAAGTTTAACTGCCTGAGCCTGTGTCCTACCCCTAGACATTCTGACTCTCCTTGCTCAGGGGAGAAAAATGAGTCAGTCTCGGCTATTTCACAACCTACATTCAATACATCATCTCACCCATAGGGTTGTCCTCTTTTACAATTTTTATTTTGAATTAAAATTGTATTTATAGAGAATTTACAAAATTAATACAGAGAAATAGAATGGCATGATATATTTAACATAATGAAACAGACGGGCCTTGAACCAAGAATACTGTATCCAGCATGACTATCATTTAAATTTGAGGGAGGGTTTAAACAATTCCCAGACAAGGGAAATTTGAAAGAATTTGCCTCCCACAAACCACCTCTACAGGATATCTTAAAGGGACTGCTCTAGATGGAAGCACTCCTAAGGCTAAGAAGATGTCACCAGAGAAAATAAAATCATAGCAAAGAAAGCAGACCATCCAGATACTAACTAAAGGCAAAAAGTAAAATCAACTATCCACAAAAACAGTCAAAGGAAATGTAAAAGAGTACAGAATAAAACACTTAGTATATAAAGAATGGAGAAGGAAGAGTAAGAAGGGAGAGGAATAAAGAATCATCAGACTGTGTTTATAATTGCTTAACAAGAGAGTTAAGTTAGAGTGTTAGATAGTAAAGAAGCTACCCTTGATCCTTTGGTAACCACGAATCTAAAGCCAGCAATGGCAATAAGTACATATCTATCGATAATCACCCTAAATGTAAATGGACTGCATGCACCAATCAAAAGAAACAGAGTAATAGAATGGATCAAAAACCAAGACCCATCTATATGCTGCTTACAAGAGACTCCCCTCAAACCCAAAGATATACACAGACTAAGGTGAAGGCATGGAAAAAGATATTTCATGTGAACAGCAAGGAGAAAAAAGCAGGTGTTGCAGTACTTGTATCAGACAAAATAGACTTCAAAACGAAGAAAGTAGCAAGAGACAAAAAGGACATTACATAATGATAAAGGGGTCAGTCCAACAAGAGGATATAACCTTCACAAATATCTATGCACCCAACACAGGAGCACCGACATATGTGCAATAAATACTAACAGAATTAAAGGAGGAAATAGAAAGCAACACATTCATTTAGGAGACTTTAACACATCACTCACTCCAAAGGACAGATCAACCAGACAGAAAATAAGTAAAGACACAGAAGCATTGAACAACACTCCAAACAGATGGACCTAACAGACACGTACAGAACTCTGCACCCAAAAGCAGCAGGATACACATGCTTCTCAAGTACACATGGAACATTTTCCAGAATAGACCACGTACTAGGCTACAAAACAACCTCAGTAAATTAAAAAAGATTGAAATTCTACCAACCAACTTCTCAGATCACAAAGGTATAAAACTATAAATAGATTGTACAAAGAAAACAAAAAGTCTCACAATTACATGGAGGCTCAACAACAGGCTCCTAAATAATCAATGGATCAGTGACCAAATTAAAACAGATCAAACAATATATGGAGACAAATGACAAAAACAACACAAAGCTGCAACTTCTGTGGATACAGCAAAGGAATTCTCAGAGGAAACCATAGTGCCATCAGGCCTATTTAAAGAAAGAACAATACCAAATGAATAGTCTAAAGACATAAGTATTGAAATTGGAAAAAGAAGAACAAATGAGGCCCATAGTCACCAGAAGGAGGCACATAAAAAAGATTAGAGAAGAAATAAATAAAATGGGGAAAAATAAAACAATAGAAAAAAAATCAATGAATCCAAGAGCTGGTTCTTTGAAAAAATAAACAAAATAGATAAACCCCTAGCCAGACTCACTAAGGGAAAAAGAGAATCTACACACATAAACAAAATCAGAAATGAGAAAGGAAAAATCACGATGAACCCCTCAGAAATTCAAAGGATTATAAGAGAATACTATGAAAATCTACATTCCAACAAGCTGGAAAACCTAGAAGAAATGGACAACTTCTTAGAAAAATACAACCTTCCAAGACTGACCAAGCAAAAACAGGAAACCTAAACAGACCAATTATCAGAAACGAAATTGAATCGGTAATAAAAAAACAACCCAAAAAACAAAACCCCCAGGCCAGAGGGATTCACCTCTGAATTTTACCAGACATATAGATAAGAAATAAGACCCATTCTCCTTAAAGTTTTCCAAAAAATAGAAGAGGAGGGAATACGTCCATACTCATTCTATGAAGCCAGCATCACTCTAATACCAAAACCAGGCAAAGACCTCACCAAAAAAGAAAATCACAGACCAATATCCCTGATGAACATAGATGCAAAAATACTCAAGAAAATATTAGAAAACCGAATTCAAAAATACATCAAAAAGATCATCCATCATGATCAAGTGGGATTCATCTCAGGGATGCGAGGATGGTAGAACATTCAAAAATCCATCAACATCATCGACCACATCAACAAAAAGAAGAACAAAAACCACATGATCATCTCCATAGATGCTGAGAAAGCCTTTGACAAAATTCAACATCCATTCATGATTAAAACTCTCAACAAAATGGGTATAGAGGGCAAGTGCCTCAACATCATAAAGGCCATATATGACAAAACCACAGCTAACATCATACTTATCAGTGAGAAGCTGAAAGCTTTTCATCTAAGATCGGGAACAAGACAGGGATGCCCACTCTCTCCTCTGTTATTTAACATAGTACTGGAGGTCCTAGCCACAGCAATCAGACAAAACAAAGACATACAAGGCATCCAGATTGGTAAAGAAGAAGTCATGGTAAAGAAGAAGTCAAACAGTCACTATTTGCAGATGACATGATATTGTACATAAAAAACCCTAAAGATTCCATTCCAAAACTACTAGAACTAATATATGAATTCAGCAAAGTTGCAGGATACAAAATTAACACACAGAAATCTGTTGCTTTCCTATACACTAACAATGAGCTACCAGAAAGAGAAATTAGGAAAACAATTCCATTCACAACTGCATAAAAAAGAATAAAATACCTTGGAATAAATCTAACCAAGGAAGTGAAAGGCCTATACTCTGAAAACTACAAGACACTCCTAAGAGAAATTAAAGAGTACACTAACAAATGGAAATGCATCCCATGGTCTTGGCTAGGAAGAATAAATATTGTCAAAATGGCTATACTACCTAAAGTAATCTACAGATTCAATGCAATCCTTATCAAAATACAAACAGCATTCTTCAATGACCTGGAACAAAGAGTTCTAAAATTCATATGGAATCACAAAAGACTCCGAATAGCCAAAGCAATCCTGAGAAGGAGGAATAAAATGGGGAATTACGCTCCCTGACTTCAAGCTCTACTACAAAGCCACAGTAATCAAGACAATTTGGTATTGGCACAAGAACAGAGCCACAGACCAGTGGAACAGAATAGAAAATCCAGATATTAACCCAAACATATATGGTCAATTAATATATGATAAAGGAGCCATGGATATACAATGGGGAGATGACAACCTCTTCAGCAGCTGGTGTTGGCCAAACTGGACAGCTACATGTAAGAGAATGAAACTAGACTAACGTCTTATCCCATACACAAAAGTAAATTCAAAATGGATCAAAGACCTGAATGTAAGTCAGGAAACCATAAAACTCTTAGAAAAAAACATAGGCAAAAATCTCTTGGACATAAACATGCGGGACTTCTTCATGAACATATCTCCCCGGGCAAGGGAAACAAAAGCAAAAATGAATAAGTGGGACTATATCAAGCTGAAAAGCTTCTGTACAGCAAAGGACACCATCAGTAGAACAAAAAGACATCCTACAGTATGGGAGAATATATTCATAAATGACATGTCAGATAAGGGGTTTACACCCAAAATATATAAAGAACTCACACACCTCAACAAACAAAAAGCAAATAATCCAATTAAGAAATGGGCAGAGGATATGAATAGACACTTCTCCAAAGAAGAAATTCAGATGGCCAACAGGCACATGAAAAGATGCTCCACATCGCTAATCATCAGAGAAATGCAAATTAAAACCACAATGAGATATCATCTCACACCAGTAAGGATGGCCAACATCCAATACACAAATAACAAATGTTGGTGAGGATGGGGAGAAAGGGGAACCCTCTTACACTGCTGGTGGGAATGCAAATTAGTTCAACCATTGTGGAAAGCAGTATGGAGGTTCCTCAAAAATCTCAAAATAGAAATACCATTTGACCCAGGAATCGCACTCCTAGGAATTTATCCTAAGAATGCAGCAGGCCAGTTTGAAAAAGACAGATGCACCCCTATGTTTATCACACCACTATTTACAATAGCCAAGAAATGGAACCAACCTAAGTGTCCATCAGTAGATGAATGGATAAAGAAGAAGTGGTACATATACACAATGGAATATTATTCAGCCATAAGAAGAAAACAAATCCTACCATTCGCAAGAACATGGATGGAGCTAGAGGGTATTATGCTCAGTGAAATAAGCAAAGCGGAAAAAGATAAGTATCAACTAATTTCACTCATATGTGGAGTGTAAGAGCAAAGAAAAAAATGAAGGATCAAAACAGCAGCAGACTCACAGAACCCAGGAATGGACTAACAGTTACCAAAGGGAAAGGGACTGGGGAGGATGGGTGGGAAGGGAGTGCAAGGGGGAAAAGTGGCATTACAATTAGCAGACATAATGTGTGAGAGCCTCACGGGGAGGGCGATACAACTTGGAGAAGACAAGTAGTGATTCTACAGCATCTCACTACACTGATGGACAGAGACTGTAATTAGGTTGGTGCAGCGGACTTGATGAAGTGGGGAGTTTAGTAACCGTAATGTTGCACGTGTAATTGTAGATTAATGATACCAAAATAAAAAAAAATACAGAGAATTTCCATACACTCTCACCAGGTTCCCCTAATATTAGCATCTTACAGAATCATGGTTATGGTATCAGAAGCAGGAATCTAACATCAGCACACTGTTATTAATTAAAGACCTTATTTAGAGTTCAGCAGTTTCTCTATCGTGTCCACTTGGGGTTCCGGGATTCTGCCCAGAACCCCACCAGGGACATGCTAAGCACGCTGCTCTCATCTCCAGTCTGTGTGACCGCCTCCGAGCCATTCCCATGGCTTCTGCAGGGGCAGGTATACAGCCTCCCGAAGCTCGGTTGATCCTAACGATTGCTCAGATCTGTGATGGGGCAGCTTGGCTCCTCGATGCTTTCTCTGGTCTGAGGTCTTCCTTTCCTCTCCTCATGTTTTGTCATTTTTCTTCTGAGCTCCGCTTCTGGAGCTAGCATTATATTCTTCTTGACTCGTAGAGCATGAAGCTCTTATGGGGAATTCCTTTTTGTTCCTTGAGCTGCACTTTCTTCTATGTTTGATTCTTTGTATTCTGCATTCTTGTTTCCTTTTCTCTTTGGGGCAGGGGGAGAGGAACTGTACATGTTTGCATGGCTTCCCTTGTGTTCTTGCCCCAGGGTTTGGGCATTAAGGGCACGACCTGTTTTCCCTGGCACGGTGCGGTGACCTCTAGATTTCCAACCCACTGTATCTGACATCAGTTGGGTCTCCTTCTTGAGCGAGTTGTCTGGGGGCTTGATGTTTTGTGATTTCCTTGTATTTTTAGTAGTCTCATAGTTAGAGGGCATGGCGGGGATGGGCAGGGGCAGGGAGAGAGGTCATCTGAGGGGATAGAATCTTGTTAAAATGAGTACAGTGTTCTCACTAAGCAGATTTGAGGTATGTCCTCTATTGTTTTTCTTTTTTTTTAAGCTTTTGTTTTTGTTTTAATACGTGGCTAGTAGTCCTTTGTCTGCATGTATCACAATTTCATTATCCATTATCCATCAATGGAGACATTTTTAAATATCTCAGCTATTGTAAATAATGCTGAAATGAACATAAGGGTGCAGATATCTTTTCGAGTATTTTTATTTTCTTTAGATAAATACCCAGAGTGAATCATATGGTATTTGTATTTGTACTTTTTTGAGAATCCTCTGTACTGTTTTCCATAGTGGCTGCACCAGTTTACATTCCCCCCAACAGTGCACAATGTTTCCCTTTCCCCTACATCCTCGCCAACACTTGTTATTTCATGTCTTGTTCATACTAAGCATTGTAACAGGGTGAGGTGGTATCTCATTATAGTTTTAACTTGCATGTCCCTGTTGATTAACATTGAGCATCTTTTCCTCTACCTGCTGGCCATCTGTATGTCGTTTTTGGAAAAATGCCCATGTTTCTGTCTATTTTTTTTAAATTTATTAAGGTATCATTGATATACAATCTTACATTCAGATTTCACATGAGCAACATTGTGGTTACTACATTCCCTGTATTATCAAGTCACCACCATTACCCCATTACAGTCACTGTCCATCAGCATAGTAAGTTGCTATAGAGTCACTACTTGTCTTCTCTGTGCTATACTTCCTCCCTGTGTCCCCCATATATTATGTGTGCTAATTATAAGGCCCCATAATCCTCTAATCCCTCCTTTCCGACCCACCCTCCTCAGTCCCTTTCCCTTTTGTAACTTTTAGTCCATTCCTGGGTTCTGTGAGTCTGCTGCTGTTTTGTTCCTTCAGTTTTTGATTTGTTGTTATACTCCACAGATGAGTGAAATAATTTGGTACATGTCTTTCTTCGCCTGGCTACTTTCACTGAGCATAATACCCTCTAGCTTCATCCATGTTCTTGCAAATGGTAGATTTGTTTTCTTCTTATGGGTTAAAAACATTCCATTGTCTATATGTGCCAGATCTTCATACATTGATCTACTGCTGGACACTGAGGTTGCTTCCATTTCTTGGCTATTGTAAATAGTGCTGCAATAAACATAGGGGTGCATGTGTCTTTTTGAATCAGGGATCCTGTACTCCTTGGGTAAATTCCTAGGAGTAGAATTACTGGGTCAAATAGTATTTCTATTTTTAGTTTTTTGAGGAACCTCCATACGACTTTCCACAATGGTTGAACTAATTTACATTCCTGCCAGCAGTGTAGCAGGGGTCCCCTTTCTCCACATTCTTCCCAACATTTGTTGTTTGTCTTTTGGATGGCAGCCATCCTAACTGGTGTGAGGTGATATCTCATTGTGGTATCAGATCCTCTGCCCATTTTTTAATCGGATTATTTGCTTTTTATTTGTTGAGGCACATGAGCTCTTTTTATATTTTGGTTGTCAACCCCTTATCGGATACGTCATTTATGAATATATTCTCCCATTCTGTCAGATGCCTTTTTCTTCTACTGATGGTGTCCTTTGCTGTACAGAAGCTTTTTAGTTTGATATAGTCCCACTTGTTCATTTTTGCTTTTGTTTCCCTTGTCTGGGGAGATATGTTCATGAAGAAGTTGCTCATGTTTCTGTCCAAGAGATTTTTGCCTATGTTTTTTTCTAAGAGGTTTATGGTTTCATGACTTACATTCAGATCTTTGATCCATTTCGAGTTTACTTTTGTATATTGGGTTAAAAAATGATACAGTTTCATTCTCTTACATGTAGTTGTCCAGGTTTGCCAACACCAGCTGTTGAAGAGGCTGTCATTTCCCCATTATATATCCATGGCTCCTTTATCGTATATTAACTGACCATATATGCTTGGCTTAATATCTGGACTCCCTATTGTGTTCCACTGGTCTATGGGTCTGTTCTTCTGCCAGTACCACATTGTCTTGATTACTGTGGCTTTGTAGTAGAGCTTGAAGTTGGGAAGGGAGATCTCCCCTGCTCTATTCTTCCATCTCAGGATTGCTTTGGCTATTCGGGGTCTTTTGTGGTTCCATATGAATTTTAGAACTGTTTGTTACAGTTCATTGAAGAATGGTGTTGGTATTTTGGTAGGGATTGCAGTGAATCTGTAGGTTGCTTTAGGCAGGATGGCCATTTTGACAATATTAATTCTTCCTCTCCAAGAGCATGGGATAAATGTCCATTTATTAGTGTCCACTTTAATTTCTCTTAAGAGTGTCCTGTAGTTGTCAGGCTATAGGCTATCACTTCCTTGGTTAGGTTTATTCGTAGGCATTTTATTCTTTTTGATGCAATTGTGAATGGAGTTGTTTTCCTGATTTCTCTTTCTGCTAGCTCATCATTAGTGTATAGGAATGGAATATATTTCTGTGTATTAATTTTGTATCCTGCAACATTGCTGAATTCACATATTAGTTTTAGTTGTTTTGGAGTGGATTCTTTAGGGTCTGTGCACAATATCATGTCATCTGAAAACAGTTACAGTTTGACTTCTTCCTTACCAATGTGGATGCCTTTTATTTCTTTGTGTTGTCTGATGGCTGTGGCTAGGACTTCCAGTACTATGTTAAACAAAAGGGGGGAGAGTGGGCATCCTTGCCTTGTTCCCAATATTTAGGGGTATAACTTTCAGCTTCTTGCTGTTAAGTATGATGTTGGCTGTGGGTTTGTCATATATGGCCTTTATTATGTTGAGGTACTTGCCCTCTATACCCATTTTGTGGAGAGTTTTTATCGTGAATAGATGTTGAATTTTGTCGAATGCTTTTTCAGCCTCTATGGAGATGATCATGTGGTTTTTGTCCTTCTTTTTGTTGATGTGGTGGATGATGTTGATGGATTTTCGAATGTTGTACCATCCTCGCATCCCTGAGATGAATCCCACTTGATCATGGTGTATGATCCTCTTCATTTATTTTTGAATTCGGTTTGGTAATATTTTGTTGAGTATTTTTGCATGTATGTTCATCAGGGGTATTGGTTTGTAATTTTCTTTTTTGGTGAGGTCTTTGCCTGGTTTTGTTATTAGAGTGATGTTGGTTTCATACAGTGAGTTTGGAAGTATTGTCTCCTCTTCTATTTTTTTGGAAAACTTTAAGGAGAATGGGTATTACGTCTTCTGTAAATGTCTGATATAATTCAGCAGTGAATACATCTGGTCTGGGGGTTTTGTTCTTCGGTAGTTTTTTGATTACCGGTTCAATTTTGTAGCTGGTAATTGGTCTGTTTAGATTTTCTGTAACTTCCTTGGTCACTCTTGGAAGGTTGTATTTTTCTAGAAAGTTGTCCATTTCTTCTAGGTTATCCAGTTTGTTAACATATAGATTTTCATAGTATTCCCTAATAATTCTTTGTATTTCTGTGGTATCCATAGTGATTTTTACTTTCTCCTTTCTGATTCTGTTTATGTGTGTAGATTCTCTTTTTCTCTTAATAAATCTGGCTTGGGGTTTATCTATTTTTTTTCTCAAATAACCAGCTCTTTGTTTCATTGATTTTTTCTATTGTTTTATTCTTCTCAGTTTTATTTATTTCTTCTCTGATCTTTATTATATGCCTCCTTCTGCTGATTTTTGGCTTCAGTTCTTCTTCTTTTTCCAGTTTCAATAATTGTGAATTTAGACTATTCATTTGGGATTGTTCTTCCTTCTTTAAACAGGCCTGGATTGCTATATGCTTTCCTCTTAGAACTGCCTTTGCTGCGTCCCACAGAGGTTAGGTCATGGTGCTGTTGTACTTGAGAGGCATGTGTATCCTGCTGCCTTTGGGTGTAGAGTTCTGTACATGTATGTTAGGTCCATCTGTTCTAGTGTGTTGTTCAGTGCCTCTGTCTCCTTACTTGTTTCCAGACTGTTGATCTGTCCTTTGGAGTGTTGGAGTCTCCCAAAGTGAATGCATTGCATTCTATTCCCACTTTAATCCTGTTACTATTTGTTTCACATATGTAGGTGCTCCTGTGTTGGGTGCATAGATATTTATAATGGTTATATACTCTTGTTGGACTGACCCCTTTGTCATTACGTAATGTCTTTCTTTATCTCTTGCTACTTTCTTTGTTTTGATGTCTATTTTGTCTGATACAAGTACTGCAACTCCTGCATTTTTCTCTCTATGCTTTAAATGAAATTTCTTTTTCTATCCCTTCACTTAGTCTGTGTATGTCTTTGGATTTGAAGTGAGTTTCTGGTTGGCAGCACATAGATGGGTCTTGGTTTTTTTGTGTGTGTGGTCTATTCTTTTTTATTCAGTTTATTTTGGTATCATTAATCTACAGTTACATGTGCAACATTATGGTTATTAAACTCCCTACTTCATCAAGTCCTCCCCACCAACCCCATTACACTCACTGTCCATAAGCGTAGTGAGATGCTATAGAATCACTACTTGTCTTCTCTAAGTTGTACAGCCCTCCCCATGCCCCCCCCAACATTGTGTCTGCTAGTCGTAATGCCCCTTTTTCCCCCTTATCCCTCCCTTCCCACCCATCCTCCCCAGTCCCTTTCCCTTTGGTAACTGTTAGTCCATTCTTGGATTCTGTGAGTCTGCTGTTGTTTTGTTCTTTCAGTCTATTTATTCTTTGCTCTTTTTTTTAATATAATTTATTTTATTATCATTAATTTACAATTACATGTGCAATATTACGATTATTAAACTACCCCTTCATCAGGTCCCCCCCACCAACCCCATTACAGTCACTGTCCATCAGCGTAGTGAGATGCTATAGAATCACTACTTGTCTTCTCTGAGTTGTACTGCCCTCCCCGTGCCCCCCCAACATTACATCTGCTAATCGTAATGCCCCTTTTTCCCTCTTATCCCTCCCTTCCCGCCCATTTTCCCCAGTCCCTTTCCCTTTGGTAACTATTAGTCCGTTCTTGGGTTCTGTGAGTCTGCTGCTGTTTTGTTCCTTCAGTTTTTTTCTTTGTTCTTATACTCCACATATGAGTGAAATTATTTGACACTTGCCTTTTTCCGCTTGGCTTATTTCACTGAGCATAATACCCTCTAGCTCCATCCATGTTGTTGCAAATGGTAGGATTTGTTTTCTTCTTATGGCTGAATAATATTCCATTGTGTATATGTTCCACCTCTTCTTTATCCATTCATCTACTGATGGACACTTAGGTTGCTTCCATTTCTTGGCTATTGTAAATAGTGGTGTGATAAACATAGGGGTGCATCTGTCTTTTTCAAATTGGGCTGCTGCATTCTTAGGGTAAATTCCTAGGAGTGGAAATCCTGGGTCAAATGGTATTTCTATTTTGAGTTTTTTGAGGAACCTCTACTACTTTCCACAATGGTTGAATTAATTTGCATTTCCACCAGCAGTGAAGGAGGGATCCCTTTTTTCCACATCCTCGCCAACATTTGTTGTTGTTTGTGTTTTGGATGTTGGCCATCCTCACTGGTGTGAGACAATATCTCATTGTGGTTTTAATTTGCATTTCTCTGATGATTAGCGATGTGGAGCATCTTTTCATGTGCTTGTTGGCCATCTGAATTTCTTCTTTGGAGAAGTATCTATTCATATCCTCTGCCCTTTTCTTATTTGGGTTATATGCTTTTTGTTTGTTGAGGTACATGAGTTCTTTATATATTTTGGATGTCAACCCCTTATCTGACATGTCATTTATGAATATATTCTCCCATACTATAGATGCCTTTTTGTTCTACTGATGGTGTCCTTTGCTGTGCAGGAGCTTTTCAGCTTGATATAGTCCCACTTATTCATTTTTGCTTTTGTTTCCATTGCCCGGGGAGATATGTTAATGAAGAAGTCCCGCATGTTTATGTCCAAGAGATTTTTGCCTATGTTTTTTTCTAAGAGTTTTATGGTTTCCTGACTTACATTCAGGTCTTTGATCCATTTTGAATTTACTTTTGTGTATGGGATAAGACGTTAGTCTAGTTTCATTCTCTTACATGTAGCTGTCCAGTTTGGCCAACACCAGCTGCTGAAGAGGTTGTCATCT
Source organism: Smutsia gigantea (assembly GCA_032199065.1). Taxonomy (NCBI): domain Eukaryota; kingdom Metazoa; phylum Chordata; class Mammalia; order Pholidota; family Manidae; genus Smutsia; species Smutsia gigantea. Next base: position 23,116 of record JAVSCE010018223.1, on the reverse strand, counting down.
CCCCATTGTATATCCATGGCTCCTTTATCATATATTAATTGACCATATATGTTTGGGTTAATATCTGGATTTTCTATTCTGTTCCACTGGTCTGTGGCTCTGTTCTTGTGCCAATACCAAATTGTCTTGATTACTGTGGCTTTGTGGTAGTGCTGGAAGTCAGGGAGCGTAATTCCCCCTGTTTTATTCCTCCTTCTCAGGATTGCTTTGGCTATTCAGAGTCTTTTGTGGTTCCATATGAATTTTAGAACTATTTGTTTCAGGTCATTGAAGAAAGCTGTTGGTGTTTTGATATGGATTGCATTGAATCTGTAGATTGCTTTAGGTAGTATAGCCATTTTGACAATATTTATTCTTCCTAGCCAGGACCATGGGATGCATTTGCATTTGTTAGTGTACTCTTTAATTTCTCTTAGGAGTGTCTTGTAGTTTTCAGGGTATAGGTCTTTCACTTCCTTGGTTAGATTTATTCCAAGGTATTTTATTCTTTTTGATGCGATTGTGAAGGAATTGTTTTCCTGATTTCTCTTTCTGGTAGCTCATCATTAGTGTATAGGAAAGAAACAGATTTCTGTGTGTTAATTTTGTGTGCTGTCACTTTGCTGACTTCAGATATTAGTTCTAGTACTTTTGGAGTGGAGTCTTTAGGGTTTTTTATGTACAATATCATGACATCTGCAAATAGTGACAATTTGACTTCTTCTTTACCAATCTGGATGCCTTGTGTTTCTTTTTTTGTCTGATTGCCATGGCTAGGACCTCCAGTACTATATTAAATAACAGAGGAGATAGTGGGCATCCCTGTCTTGTTCCCAATCTTAGATGAAAAGCTTTCAGCTTCTCACTGTTAAGTATGGTGTTAGCTGTAGTTTTGTCATATATGGCCTTTATGATGTTGACGTAATTGCCCTCTATTCCCATTTTGTGGAGAGTTTTTATCATTAATGGATGTTGAATTTTGTCAAATGCTTTCTCAGCATCTATGGAGATGATCATGTGGTTTTTGTTCTTCTTTTTGTTGATGTGATGGATGATGTTGATGGATTTTTGAATGTTGTACCATCCTTGCATCCCTGGGATGAATCCCACTTGATTATCGTGTATGATCTGCTTGATGTATTTTTGAATTCAGTTTGCTAATATTTTGCTGAGTACTTTTGCATCTACGTTCTTCAGGGATATTGGTCTCTAATTTTCTTTTTTGGTGAAGTCTTTGCCTGGTTTTGGTATTAGAGTGATGCTGGCTTCATAGAATGAGTTTGGAAGTATTCCCTCCTCTTCTATTTTTTGGAAAACTTTAAGGAGAATGGGTATTATTTCTTCTCTATATGTCTGGTAGAATTCAGAGGTGAATCCATCTGGCCCAGGGTTTTTTTTCTTGGGTAGTTTTTTGATTACTGATTCAATTTCGTTGCTGGGGATTGGTCTGTGTAAGTTTTCTGTTTCTTTCTTGGTCAGTCTTGGAAGGTTGTATTTTTCTAATAAGTTGTCCATTTCTTCTAGATTTTCCAGCTTGTTAGCATATAGATTCTCATAGTATTCTCTTGTAATTCTTTTTATTTCTCTGGGGTCTGTCGTGATTTTTCCTTTCTCATTTCTGATTGTGTTTATGTGTGTAGATTCTCTTTTTCTCTTAATGAGTCTGGCTAGGGGTTTATATATTTTGTTTATTTTTTCAAAGAACCAGCTCTTGGTTTCTTTGATTTTTTTAATTGTCTTATTCTTCTCAATTTTTTGGGTCTTGCTTTTTTATCCATTCTGTAACTCTGTGTCTTTTGATTGGTGCATTCAGTCCATTTAAAGTTAGAGTGATTATTGATAGATATGTACTTATTGTCATTGCGGGCTTTGGAGTCATTGTTACCAAAGCTTCAAGAGTAGCTTCTTTACTATCTAGCAGTCTAGCTTAACTCACTTATTACACTATTATAAACATAGTCTGTAGATTCTTTCCCCCTACTTCTTTTTCTTCCTCCTCCACTCTTTATATGTTAGGTATGATATTCTGTACTCTTAGTGTATCCCTTGACTGACTTTGTGTGTAGCTGATTTAATTTACCATTTGATTAGTATATAATTGGCCTACTTCCATTGCTGTGGTTTTATTTTCTCTGGTGACAGCTATTTAACCTTAGATGCACTTTCATCTAAAGTAGTTCATTTAAAATATCCTGTAGAGACATTTGTGGGAGGTAAATTCCCTCAACTTTTGCTTATCTGGGAATTGTTTCATCCATCCTTCAAATTTAAATGATAATCTTGCCAGATAGCATATTCGTGGTCAAGGCCCTTCTTTTTCATTGCATTGACTATGTCATGCCACTCCCTTCTGGCCTGTTAGGTTTCTGCTGAGAAATCTTATCCTGATGGATTTTCCTTTGTAGGTGATCTTTTTCCTCTCTCTGGCTGCTTCTAAAACTCTGTCCTTGCCCTTGATCTTTGCCATTTTACTTATTATATGTCCTGGTGTTGTCCTCCTTGGGTCCCTTGTGTTGGGAGATCTGTGGACTTCCATGGCCTGAGAGACTATTTCCTTCCCCAAATTGGGGATACTTTCAGCAATTATTTCTTCAAAAACACTTTCTATCCATTTTTCTTTCTTCTTCTTCTTCTGGTAACCCTATAATGCGAATATTTTTCATTTTGGATTGGTCAAACGGTTCTCTTAATATTCTTTCATTCCAAGAGATCCTTTTTCTCTCTCTGCCTCAGCTTCTCTGCATGCCTGTTATCTGATTTCTATCCCATTTACCTTCTCCTCTACCTCATCTAATCTGCTTTGAAATCCCTCCATTGTCGATTTCATTTCAGTTATTTCCCTGCTGAATCCGTCCCTTAGCTCCTGAATATTTTTCTGTAGGTCCATTAGCATGCTTATGACTTTTATTTTCAATTCTTTTTTGGGAAGATTGATGGTTTGAGTCTCACCTAGCCATTTTCTGGTGTTTGAGGGATTTTGAATGAACAAGGTTCTTCTGCCTTTTCATAGTCCTGGAGCAATGGGAGTGGTCCAAGTGAGTGGCTCGGGTGTCAGCTGGGAGGACAAAGTTCCTTCCTGCTTCCCAGTCGCGGTGCCTGTCTCCACTGCCTGTGCCGGTAAATTGCACACAGGGAGCAGCCTCTCGGTTGGTCCCCTAATGTTCCATGGGTGGGGTGGCCCTCGGGACGGACTAGGGTGATGGCGGAGGTTGCCGTTGAGCAGCGTGTGTGTCTGCTGCAAGGACAAAGCCCTTTTGTGCTTCCTAGTCCCTGTGCTTGTCTCTGCTGTCTGATCTGGTGAGCTGTATGCCACGAGTGGCCTCTGGGTTAATCCCCTAAGCTGCTGTGGGCAGGGCGGCTCTCGGGATGGCCCAGGGCAATGCAGGGGGTCACAGGCAATTGGCGCGGTTTTTTGCAGGAAGGGCAAAACCCTTTTGTGTTTCCCTATCGCTGTGCCTGTCTCCAGTGTCTAGCCCCGTTATCTGCATGCAGGGAGAAGGCTCTGTGTTAAACTGTGTAGTTGCTGTAGGCGGGGCTGCCTTCCGGCTGGTCTGCACCAAATGCACGGACAGCAGGTTTGTACCCAGGTATCCGCAGGGAGGAAGGACAGCAGGCTGCTTATCGCAGTGGGGGACTGTTGGGCCAACCAGGGGAATGGAGCACCTGAAGCTCCTGAACCTGTTGGGCTTAGTTTGCCGGGCTGATTTTGTCCACCTGTTCATTCTCCTAAACCCTTGCCCCTTTAGCAGCCTTCTGACTGTTGGGAAGTCTTTCAAAGCACCTGATTTTCTTTATTCCCATGGCAGCAGGTTACTGGAACCTGTTCGCAATCTTAGTCTCCGACTTTGGTTTTCAGCCCCTGTAATCTCCAGAGCACCATGCAATGTGGGTCTGTGCTCCTGGGGTAGATTTCTAGGGCTGGGTATTTAGCAGTCTTGTGCTTCCACTCCCTCCCCACTCTGATTCTCTTCCTCCCACTGGTGAGCTGTGGTGGGGGAAGTGCTCGGGTCCTCCCGGGTTGTGGCTTTTTACTTTACCCTTTTCTGTGAGATGTTCACTTTTCCCAGATGTAGACTGGCTGGTGCACTCTTACTTCTGGTCACTCTTTTAGGAATAATTGTATGTATTTTCAAAATATATGTGATTTTGGGAGGAGATTTCCACCACACTTCTCACGCACCATCATTTTTCCCCTCCTCAAATGTTTTTCTATACTGTTTTCCTTGACCCAGAGAGAGTGGTTCTATTCCTGTCAGAGTATACAGGCCTCAAAGCTACCCACCAACTCAGCTTTTTGTTTGTAAGGTGTAACTGACATAGAACATTACATCAGTTTCAGGTGTACAACACAATGACTGCATGTGCTGCAGAAGGACCGCCACACTGTGTCTAGTGAACAGCTGTCAACATACACACGTTAATGAACCTTTCTCTCTCCTGAGGAGAACATTTAAAATCTCTTAGCAGCTTTCAAATATGCCGTAGGGCATTATTAACTACAGTCACCATAATGCACGTTACATCCCCATGACATTATTTTATAACTGGGAGTTTGGGTCTTTTGACCACCTTCACCCATTTCACCAGCCCCCAAACCCTGAGTTTGATAACCACCTATCTGTTTCTGCATCTAGGAGCTCAATTCTTTTTTTGATGTAAGTGCAACTGTTTGGTACTTGTCTTTCTCTGTCTGACTTATTTCCTTTACCATAGTGCCCACAGGGCTCATCTGTGTTCCTGCAAAAGGCAGGCTTCCTTCTTTTTGTGGTTGAATAATATTCCTGTGTGCGTGCATGTGTGTGTGTACATGTATTATATTTACTTCACCCATTCATCCATCAGTGGACTCTTAGGTTGCTTCCATGTTTGGCTATTGTAAATAATGCTACAGTGACTATGGGAGTACAGATCTGTTTTTGAGTTAGTGTTTTTATTTCCTTCAGATAAATACCCAGGAGTGGAATCACTGGGTCATATGATAGTTCTCTTTAATTTTTGGAGTTGCTTCCAAGTCTTCTCTTCCATAGTGGCTTACCCAGGTTACATCCCCACCCACAGGGCAGGAGGCTTCCCTTTTCTGCATTTCCATGCCAACACTCTGCTCGTCTTCTGGACAGCCATTCTGACAGGTGTGAGGTGACAGCTCACTGCGGTTTAGATTTGCATTTCCCTGATGATCAGTGATGTGGACGCCTTCCCAGGTACCTGTTGGCTCTCTGTACATCTTTGGGAAAATGCCTATTCAGGTTCTCTCCCCATTGTTTAGGGCTTGTTTGCTTTTCTGATTTCTGTTCCTTGGCTATTGAGTTATATGAGTTCTTTATGTATTTTGGATATTAGCACTCTATCAGATAAATGGCTTTTCAAATCTTCTCTTCCACTTGTCAGGTCACCTTTCCATTTTGTCCTTGGTGTCCTTTGCTGTGCAGAGGCTCTTTAGTTTGATGCAGTCCTATTTTTGCATTTGTTGCCTCTCTCTTTAGTGTCAAATCCAAAAAATGATGCTGAGACCTGTGTCAAACAGCTGATTGTCTATTTACCTCCTGGAGTTTCATGGTTTCAGGTATCACCCTGTGGGTATACCATGGGAGGTACGCTCAGGCTTTGGAGCCACCCTCCGCTTCAGCATTTTTCACTGTGCACATTTCGCACTTTTCTCTGTAGTAGGCATTTCCAGTGTCCTGGTCAGAAGATAAAGGGAAAAAATGGAGACAGACACTTGGGTCCATTCTGTCCATTTGGAGTATATCAGTGAAAACTCCCAGTGTATTTGCTAAAGCCCATGGATGGGATAAGGAATCTCAACACATTGCATGGCAATCCAGAGTCCTTCTTCAGAGTGACCAAGTGCCGGTTACCTTAATGCGTAACACTGATTACCCTAAAGAGAAGGACAATTAACAACTGGGGTCAACCAGCAGTCTTCACCACAGCTGGCTGAGAACACGGAGGTTCTTTACCCCAAGACTCACAGCCGTTTAACTTATTTTTAAATAAAGCAGGCTGCTGAGCACGTACCCCTCTCTCTATGCTGGTGCTGTCCTGGGCCCACTGCACAGCACCAACTGCCACACAGCTGACTGTCCTTCTCTCCATGTGGGAACCACCACCACCCACTTTCCAGACAGTAGACGTGTTCTGCACACTTGAGAAAGTCTTTGAGGACAGACTAAATAGGGAATGCCCAACTCTAAGTGACAGGGACCAGAGGAAACAGAATGAAGGCAGAAAAGAGAATGGTGAGTTCATGATGCCAGCAGTAAACTCAGGTGGGAAAGACAAGTAGGAGGAGACAGGATCTGATATTTTAACTCAGAAACTAGGCAAAGGGACTGATATGGCTGGCGTATGAAATGAAGTAGCTGGAAACTAAATGGTGGAGGGAGAGGCAAAGAGAAATGAAAGCCAGAACTGTTTTCAAAGTATCTTGCATAGGTAGATGGTGAAGTAGCAATGTTGCCCAGAGCTTTAGGGAGAAGTGATGTGCTCTGTCCTCACCATGACTTGCTTGTGTAATATGGAGTGGTAATTGTCTTATCAAGTCAGTATTGTGTCACATTAACCAGAGATGGGGCTCAGAGGTCAATCCTAGTGCTCTCACTTAGAAGCATATCATCTTACCCAAAGCCTGGATGTAGAAAAAGCCCCAACAGCAATAGGCCAGTAACTGAAGCTGGGAAAATCCTATTGTATAGATTGTCTTATCCTATGGGAAACACTTAACAGCCTCTTATCACATGTGGCCTGTCCCTAGAGCACATTTGATGTCTGGAGAGACTACTGATGCAAGGGAAAGAATAAACATTGCTTATTCCAGACACAGGGGTGTTGATGTAGCCTTGAGCTATGAGACACATTAGCCATGGCTCCAATCTTCCAAACATCATGCATAACAAGTGCCATACCAGGTCACACCCATAGCCCCTGCCTCCCCAATCTTTCTCCTCACTTCTATGTGTAGGACAGATGACCTGAATCTTGCCCCAAACTACTTTAGTCACATGTTCCTTCCCTCAAGGCTTTCGACAGCTGCACACTTACTGGATGGTGGGATCCAGACTTACTAACCTGCACCTGGGATCCGTCCCAGACACCCCAGCCCATCATTCCAACTGCTCCTGTCACTTGCCTCATGAGTCCCTGGTCTAGCACAGCTGGGTCTGGCCTCCTCTTCAGAGCACCCTTTGCACCCCTGATTATGTTTCTGGCACACCATTCCTCTGCTCTGTCCACTTGAGTGTATTTGACACTGTGGGGTGCAATTTTGGCCCCTTCTGAGACCACCCCTGCAGCACCTAATGTCTGTCCCACCTGTGCAGTAAGTGGTCCCATTCTGCTTTGTGCCATCTATTCTGGTGTCTGGGCCTGTTATTCGGTCTTGTGTCATTATCTCAAGCTCCACTGGCAGGTCCTTCTTGTCTGAGTCCCAACTAGATTGTAAGTCTTTACACACAGCAGACATGCTGACATCTTTGCCCTTATGTACCCCACATCACCTCTTAGAAAGCCTGGTAAAAGTAAGGGTTCATTATTTTACTGAATTCTAGTGTCACTTTTAGGGTCCTGGCAATCATTTGAATTACTGTGGAGTGGAATAGCCAAGTTTTTCTCTGTTAGGCAGGCCTCCCAATTTTTCTTAAATAACCTATCATGAAATTGCCATTTGTGAATTCCAGCAGGACGGGAGAGTTCAGAGCTGTCAGGAGGCCCTCAGGTGGTTGTGCTTCGCAAATACCCAGACACCGTGTGTTTGTTTCATGGTATCGTTAATTCACACTCATCTTCCATTCAATTCAGTTCAATTAAAAACAAAAATGATCAGAAAACTTTATCCTTTCAAGGAAGGATTTTCCATGTTCAGGTTGTTAGGACATTCCCTGGGTGTCTTGGCTGAGTGCCAAACTCAGCACACTTGGAAAACTTCTTCATCTCTGGGTGTCATTGCTTTATTGTTCTTTGAGAAGCCTTAATCACCCACATGTGCCTAGTGGAAGTTAGTCTGAATATATCTGACACATTCAGTAAATTCCACTTTCTTTAATAAGAATTTATTATTTTGGAATAATTTGGGGTTCATAGGATAGTTGCAGAGATAGTACAGAGAGCTCCATATACCTGTCACCCAGTTTCCCTTATTGTTAAGATCTCACATAACTGTGCTACAATGACCAGAATCAAGAAATTAACTACCGGTGACGTGACTGTTGGCTAACCTCCAGGCTTCGTTTGGATTTCATCAGTGTTTCCACTAATATCCTTTTTCTCTTTCAAGATTCCACCCGGATCCCAATTAGCATTTAGCCATCATGTCTCTTGCATCTGTTTTGGTCTGTGAAAGTTTCTCAGATTGTCCTTTTTCTTGACCTGACAGTCGTGAGGAGCCCTGGTCAGGCATCTCACAGACGGTCCCTCAGTTTGAGTTTGATGTACCTGACATCCCCTGAATGGTAGTGGTGATGTTACTCTTGACCGTTTGGTTCAGGTGGTCTCTGCCAGATTTCTCCACTGCACAGTTTCAATTTTCTCTTTCCATAGTCTGTTCTTTCTAACCAAGTTTCTAAGTCCCAGCTGCCCTCAAGCAGGGCAGGATTAAATTCTACCTCCTGGAAAGGATATATCTGTATTACTTAGAATTCCTTATAAGGAAGATCTGTGCCCATGTGTTTACTTATTGTCATTTATTTATAATACTGTGGACTTGTGTATAATCATTTTATGGTCTCCGTTATCACCCAGTGCTTTGTTATTCATTTCATCACTGAAACTTTCCCAGCTGTGGCCCCCAGAGGCCCCCCACCCCCCACACCACCGGCTTCTGCATCCCCTGGACATGCCCACATCCTTCTGCTCTGCAGCACTTCCTCCTTAGCTTCTGGCACCAAAGATGTTCTAGGCTCAGCTTATACTTTCCCTTCCTCAGCCCTAGGATCAGTCGTTTTCATGGAGACCTAGTTCCTTTCATTGGAGAATGGCATTTAGGAACCAAGGTCTGGGTGAGAATGTGCTCATTGCCACTAGGAATGTCACTGCTTCTTGGCACTCTAAGCATACAGGGTCAGGAAATACATGCATACTGACCCATGAATACACGCATGGTTACAAATTATCTATATCTAGCTATTAAAATGAACATGGGTTTATACTGATGCCTCCACCTTAAAGCCAACAGTAGATTCTTCATTCTAGCATTCCCCCTTTGCTTCTTTGTAACTTCTTTGATGGTGAAAAAACTGGCTTCCATTACCTACCATTTATTTACTTTTTTGTCCAACTCTAATAAGTAAATTCATTATTTACTTTCAGAATTGTTAACTCACAACCCTGTGAGAAAAAAACTTACAACTGGATAACAGTGTTTATGTATAGTTTTTAGCCTTAGAATTTCCAGTCAAAATACTAATTTTCAAAGTTTCTTGGGTCAACTCCTTTCTTCCCCCTCCCCATTCAGTGAGGTTGTATCATATGTTTTTAATACACCTAGATTCATCTGTCACAGTCTGCTTTCCATGTTGTGTCCTCAACATCCTGGTTGATGATTTTTTAACTGGCAAACTGTAAAACTCAAGAGTTTGTATAAAATAGACAAATGTAAATCACCATATATCCATCATCCTGGCACCACACATAACAGTCACCTCACCTAAAAGTTCCGCCATGTGTCTCTTGCAGGTAAGTCTCCCCGCCCCCACCACCAGTCCCTGGCAACCATTTATTTTCTGTCCCTGTAGTCTCCCCTTTTTGCAAATATCATATAAATGGAATCATATTTTATGTTGGCTTTGGGGTTTAGCTTCTTTCTCTTAGCAGAATGAGTTTACAATCCATATTGCTGCACATATCAGCAGCTCCTTCCTGCCCACCCCTCGGTGGTATCCCACTGTGTGTTCATCTATCACCTGTTAAAGGAACCGTGGCCACTTCCATCTTTTGTGAGTGTGAACAGAGCTGATATAAACATTTCCATAAAAGTTATTTGTCGTTGCTGTTTGAACACGTTTTTGCAATATAATGAGTCCTAAGAAATACATAGTTTGTCATTCAGATGACCAAATATATATTACTCAGGTATATTTGGTCTTGATGTAGACTTCCTGAAAACACTGCAGAGTCTTAAAGGTGAAATCAGTGTCTTGTCACGTTAAGAAGAGACTCTTGGATCCCCACCCAAGGGTGGGGGCTGGAGGTTGAACCAGCCACTGGCCAATGATTTAGTCAATCATGATATGCCATGAAGCCCTCACAAAAGTCCATGAGGAGAGCTTATTGCTCTCTGCTCTTTTCAATCCTGCTTTTTGGTTGAGAACTACTAAGCTTGGGGAACCAGTATGCCTCCATGTGCCACTGAGCCAGGCCCCCAGCTCCACCAGGATTGAAGCTCCTTTATTTGGGACCCTGCCCTGTGTATCTCTTCATCTGGCTGTTAACTTGTATCCTTTATTAAACTGGTGAACATACATGTTTTCCTGGGTTCTGTGAGCCCTCTGGCAAATTAACTGAAACTATCGAGGAGATTGTGGGTCAGTAGCACAGCTTAACTTGCTGGGGTCTGGGACTGGCTTCTGAAGTCGGGAGTGGACAGCAGCCTAGTAGGATAGAGCCCTTCACCTGGGGAATCTGGTGCTGTCTTGGCAGATTCGAGTTGAGCTGACAGACACCCTGCTGGTGTTTGAGAGTTTCTAGGTGTTGTGTGTGTGACCCCCACAGACACACTGGAGCCATACCGGGAAGCTCACAGGAGTCATACTGGCGGTGCTGGGTGACACTGTTACTGTATGAATACATGTGATGGAAAAGCACACCGTCCCACTTGGTGTCAGCATAGTGGGATTTGCTACGATGGCCCAGGCTCATGGAAATATGTGTTGTTGTTTTTTTAAAGAGAAATAACAAAATGGTCGGTTTATAGAAAGTGGAAGTTTTATGGCCCGAATTCTCACCTCACTGTATTCTTATTTCACCCATTGTTTACATATTTAGCCTGCTTATGTATCCCTTGGCAGAAAAATGTTTACCTGTCGAAGAGTCACCTGGAGCAAACTGTTAGTCAAGGAAGTACCAGCCCAGGGGAGGGGCAGAGAGGAAACACACAAAGCACCTGGATGTAATTGGTTGGTGTCCACCATTTACCACAGAGACCTACCTACAGAGTTCCTCCTAGTACTAGGGGTAGGGAAGTAGAGAGCAGAGAGAGCTCAGAGAAGCTGTGGAGCCCTGTGTTAAGCAGGACTGAGTGTAGGTGCAGCAGGCCACCAGCAGAGCCTGGTGCTGGGGAGTAGGAGGCAGCACCTGGACTGTGTGCAGCTGGAGCCCAACCAGACACTTGTGACCAGAGACTGTCTTTGCCACTTGTATATATCTGGGTGACTGCCCTGAGAATAAGCCTTAGTATGAGCCCCTTTTAACCCTTAACACTCCATGGTCATTATTCTGTCTCACTAAATTCATAGTGAACTTGCTGGGGGCAGGGACCCCCTCATCCTGGAACAATAGCAGGGAATAAGGAAACTTTGATGGCCACCCTGTCACCTGTGGTATGAAGCAGCGGCTGCACCACAATCAGTTACTAAAAGTAAAAGTGACCCATGGGTTTTAGAAATGTCAGTAGGCCCAAATCCTAGGGAGTCGGCTCACTGGGTATGTAAGGAAATGCAAACTATGGAGAAGCAGGCTGAATATACTATTCCCTGGTTATTGTTATCTGTAACAGCCAAAAGGAAAATAAAAGAATATGCTGGGTTAGGCCTTGATGTGAAGCAAGCTTGGATTTGGGCCAATCTGGGTTTTGGCCATCAGCCTCAAAGCTACCTGGCAAGGGAAGAATTAACTCAGAGCAACAGGAAGTAGCTCTAAGATGTCTGGGCCACCAAAAAGATGGTTAATCTAGAGGGCAGCAAAAACCACAAAATGACTGAAACCAGGAGACACAGTGTGAAGGAACTGGCTCATTTTCTGGATCGGTGTCACCAGCTTGCTGAAGAACCTTTACTAAAGTGGATTGTGAGAGTAACCAGTTTGGGGGCTGTGTCTTTGGTTTTGAATGCTTAAGAGTGGATGAGTTTGTTCGGGCTGATGGCAAGATCCACAGCTCACTACTGAACAATCACAGATGGCTGTACGAAATGCAGACATATAGGCAGTTATTCCTGAAGGAACAGCCAGCCTGTGGCCTGGATAAAAGCCGCTTCGAGGTCTGTTTCTCCTGAGAAGGAGGACTGCCCTTATAAATGACAAATGCAACACCCCAGAGGAAAAGCTGATATGCTTTATATGCAAACCATGTGGGAGTCCCGTTATGATGACCAAGATACTCACCCACTGAATATTCCTGTCACATAGGTTATGGTGATGCTGTGATTAAGGAGGGGCCCCTGTTACAAGGGTACCCCATGTAACTTTACTGCTATGAAATGGAGAGAAGTCAAGAAGCCTGATCAGATTTGTTATCTCAGCTTCCTCACATGGGTCTTGATACCAAGAGCATTAAAGCAATCAAAGAAATGGGGAGAGACATAGGGGAGAGACAGGGACTGGTGCAAAACAGGAGAACTCTTCAGATTGGTATTGAAAAATGGGATAAATAACGTGAACACTGATGGGGCTGAAACAAAGATGCCAGTGCAGCTCTCCAGGAGACTGGGTGCATGTGGGAGAGAGTGCAGTATTTCCAGAATCTCTCACCTGGCTTTAGTGCATCTGTGTATCAGTAGGTAATAACAAGGAGGAGTGAGGGCATATCTGCACCAGAGAGGTTGGGCGGGGGCCCTTCTTGCAGCCGGGTCATGAGAGACTCTGGTGAGCAGAAGCGGACAACTACTAGTAAGCAATAAATGGGTTTCTCCCACTTCATTTCTCCCTTTGACTAATTTTGGTTTCAAAGATATTTGCCCCAGGCTGGGAACATATTTTCCCCTGGGAGTTACAGTGGGCCAGTGGGACCCCCCTGAAGCTCCCCCCCACTACAGAGGCTCAAACAAGTCTGGTCTATTTACCTCAGTTTGTAAGAATTTAAAAACCTGAAGGCCAAGATAACAATGAGAAACCTGACCAAGAATCCCCTGGGACATTGATAAGACAGGTTAGTCAAGTTAACAATAGACAAAATAGCTTGGGTCTTCTGGCCACACCCCCAGCCAGGGACCTGAGGCCATTTGCACATGTATGGGTAAAGTGGCTAGGGGGAGGGGAAGAAAGCTTTCTGGGCCTCCTTGATACTGGATCCCAATGCACTGTGATGTCAAAACCTGTGGAATTCTTATCCCTGGCTAAGACTAGATTCAGTGGATATGGTGGAGATGCAACAGTTGATGGGACTAAGGTGAATGTTTGAATGAAAATTGGGGTATTGGAGCAGATTTTGTGAGAGGTGGTTGCATCTCCTTTTCCTGAATGTATTATTGGGATGGATATTATATCTCACTGGGTATTTTGGCTTCACCTACCTAGTGGTGTAAACTGAAAGGCATGTAAACCCACCCTAAGGCCAGTTTTAATCAGGCATGCTAAATGGGAACTGCTAGAACTGCCCAAGCCCACGTAGGAGGTTAATTTGAAGAATACCTGGTCAACAAAAAGAGATCAGAACTTTAATCAATGACATGCTAGAAGCTGGAGGGCTGGTGCCCATAAATTTGCTGTACAACAGTCCTAATGTGGCCTGTGCAAAAGGCACATGGCTCACAGAGACTAACAGTAGACTAGTAAGACTTAAATAAAATTGTACTGTCCATAGCCTCAGCAGTTTTAGACATTGTCTCAACCATATAGAAAATACAGCAGGCTGATGGAGGCTGGCACTGAGTGACTGACCTTGCAAATGCTTTCTTCTCCATCTCAGTCTCTGAAAAAAGCCCACCCCAGTTTGCCTTCACATGGGAAGGAACCCAGTTTACATTTACTGCTCTGCCTCAGGGTTATCTGGACTCACCGGCTTATTGCCATAGCTTTTCAGGAGGGATTTGGGCTTGATGCAGGTCTTCAGTGCTATGATACACTATATCGATGATGCTATGATAATACTGGAAACAGAAGAGCAGGCTGGGATTGATTTGAATGTGATAGTGACACACATGACCAATTGGGGCTGATTAATAAATCCATCAAAGGTCCAAGGGCCTGCTCAAACAGTGATATTCTTAGGAATAATGTGGGCAGGAGCCATCTTGGGTACTCCACAAGTGACTAAGAATAAACTGCTGTCACTACTCACCCCTAGAACCAAACAAGAAGCCCAGCATTTGATTGGTTTATTTGGATTTTGAAGGATGCATATTCCACACCTGGGAATATTGCTAGCACCCATCTCTAAGACTACACAAAAAAAAGCTATATTTGGGTAGGAGTTGAACAAAATTAGGCCATGTCTAATTTACATAAGGCAGTCATGCTCTTGACACCTTTGGGCCCTTGTGACCCCCATTCGGATAGGATTTTGGTAGCGTCTGCCACACATACCCATGCAGACTGGAGCCTGTGGCAAAAGCACCTCCCAGCAGTGAGCATTGGGATTTTGGACCAGAAAATTCCCAGATGCTGCTGCCTGGTACATACCTGAGGAGAAAATGGGAATTTGACCAGGATTTCCACCTGGCTTTAATAGCATCAACTGTGTATATAGTAGCCTGTTTTCACATTTATGGGATGTTTACCAGCGACAGAGCCACTGGTCAATCATGGGAATACCAGCCCAGGGGAGGGGTAGACAGGAAACCCATTCTCTCCTCCCCTCAGTTCCTGGTATGTAATAGGTAAGGCATCCTCCGGTCACCAGAGACCCACCCACAGATTTTCTCCCAGCATGAGGGGTAAGGATGTAGGGTACATGGCTGGGAAGAACAAGGAGCAAAGAAAGCCTGACACCTACTGCCGTGAGAATAAACCCTCTTTTAAATCCCCAACTTCCTGTCCTTGCCTTTATTCAGTATGCACAAATTCATGGAGAATTTGCCCTGGGCAGGGAACCCCTCCTCCCAGAGCAACATTATTGGCATAACTGGGAGCATTTGTTGAGATGAAGGGCTGTCCTTATGGGAGGGATGCTTCAGTAGGCTGCCTTTATACATGGTGGGAAGATGCCCAGGGAATCCCCTGTGGGGATATGGTCTGGCATGGGATTGCCTTCTACAGGATTGGGCCACTCCCCAGAACTAGGGAGTGGTGGGGACACTAGGGAGTTGGCCATCCACAAAATAAGGGATTCCTTAGGGGAACTGAGTGACCATGAGGCAGCTGGAACTGTGCATTGGGTGTTTCTCACAGCGTTTGTAGCTCCAGAAGGAGAGGGATCCATGCCCAGGGCAAGTTCTCTATGAATCGATGAAACTGAATAAAGGCAAGGGCAGTAAGCTGGGGATTAAAAGGGATTACCCTGTTTATTCTCACGGCAGCTTCAGACAGCTCAGTACACCCAGCTGGCTCGAATGCGCTCCCCAGCATGGCTACAGGTTCTGTTCCCAGCATGCACTTAATTCTCCAGGCCCACCAGGACTCCACAGATCTCTCCCCACTCTCCAAGTTGGTACACTCCTTCCCCCACCATCAGACTGAGAGGCACTTTGTGGGCAGGCTTCTGGTGACTGGGGGAGGCCTGACCAATTATGTACCAAGAACTGAAGGGAGGAGACCTCCCTTGGAACGGCACTCCCATGACTGACCAGGGCTCTGTCACTGGCAAACATCCCATCAAGGCACAAACAGGACTTTATTACATACACAGTGGGCACTTTTAAGTCCAGGTGGCAATCCTGGTCAGAAAGTTCCATATTCCCCACAGTGTTGGACAGGGTTACTGCAGAGAGAGATGCGCTTCAGTGGGAAGGAGCAGAATGGGAATGCGAGTTGTGGGGTGATATGAGGAAGGAAAGAAAGTTGTTAAAGACTGACATAGTGCTGTTGAAGGATGTGATAGTGACATGGGAAGGGACTACAGGAGAATGCAGGCTCCAAGATGCCGTGGGGAGATGAAGGAAGCAGTGGTGTTTTCAGCCCCAGAAATGATAGAAAAGATGTCAGAGGAGGGTGGGCTGGGGAACAGCGAGGGGTGGTGCCAGGGGCAGAAGCTGTGCTGGCAGTTGCCAGCAGCACCCGAGACACCAGCCGCTCTCTGGTTGATATCTCACCAGGTAACAGTTAAGAAAGTAAAGACGCATTTCCAACTTCCTGGAAGGTGGCAGTGTGAGCACGGCGGCAGAAATCTCCTCCCAACACTATATTTATCTACGAAAATAGAGCAAATATAACTATTCCTAAAAGAGAGACCAGAATACACAGGAAAGTGCACAGTGTGCAGCTGCACCCGAGAGGACTCAGCACCCCAAGAGGCGGGTAAGATACGGAGCCATGACCCGGCAGGACCCGAGCACCCACTCACCCCACGGCACCAGCGGGAGAAGAGGATTCAGAGCCAGGAAGTAGTGGAAGTACACCCCGTGAAATAACCAGCCCCGGTGATCTGCGCGGGGAGCGCTGACACACATAGTGCGGTGTAGCGGAGATTGGAGAGACAGAGGGTGAAGGATCTGAGCAGGGAACGTGCCAGGGTGCTTGCAGCCGGCTCCCGGGAAGGAAAAAAAAAAGCATGCCCTTTCTTCAGCAGTCTAACAGAGACAGGAGACCAGCGGAGGAGCCGGATCGCCCTGGCACACTCAGCCCAGCAGGCTGGGAATCCTGGGGAGTTTCGGATGCCTTAGCTGGTGACTGGGAAACTGTGGCCACACTTAGACTTCTCACTGAGATCAACAGCCTCCCATTCGTTCCCACCATGGCCAGAGCTATAAAGGGGCCTGCGGAGCGGCACGGCCACGGCTGCGGAATAGTGGGGCAACAGCGCCACCTACAGCATTCCCACAGAATCTACTCCCAGTGGGCGGTTTTTTGTTTTGTTTTTTGTTTTTCCTTTCCTTTCTTTTTTTTTCTCTTTTTAAAGGCTTAAAAAGCCCAGCTGACATACGTGACAACTACCAGCGACCACTTCTATAGCCATGAAAAGACAGAAGAATATGGTCCAGACAAAAATCAACCAGGCAACCCCAGAGAGGGAGCCTGAAGGGATGGAAATGCACAGTCTTCCTGAAAAAGAATTCAGAATAAAAGTCATAACCATGCTGATGAACCTACAGAGAAATGTGCAAGAGCTGAGGGAGGAAGTGAGGGAACTGAGGAAAGACAATGCAGAAATCAGACAAGCGATCAACAGGCTTAACAGCAGACTGGATGAGATGCAAGAGACTGTTAATGGAATAGAAATCAGAGAACAGGAATACAGAGAAGCTGAGGCAGAGAGAGATAAAAGGATCTCTAGGAATGAAAGAATATTAAGAGAACTGTGTGACCAATTCAAATGGAACAATATTCGCATTATAGGAGCACCAGAGGAAGAAGAGAGAGAAAAAGGGATAGAAAGTGTCTTTGAAGAAATAATTGCTGAAAACTTTCCCTCACTGGGGAAGGAAATACTCTCGCAGTCCATGGAAGCCCACAGATCTTGCAACACAATGGACCCAAAGAAGACAACACCAAGACACATAATAATTAAGATGGCAAAGATCAAAGATAAAGACAGGGTATTAAAGGCAGCTAGAGAGAGAAAAAAGATCACCTACAAAGGAAAACCCATCAGACTATAACCAGACTTCTCAACAGAAACCTTACAGGCCAGAAGAGAATGGCATGATATATTTAATGTTATGAAACAGAAGGGCCTCGAACCAAGAATATCGTATCCAGCACGATTATCATTTAAATATGGCGGAGGGATTAAACAATTTCCAGACAAACGAAAGTTGAGAGAGTTTGCATCAAATAAACCACCACTACAGGATATCTTAAACGAACTGCTCTAGAGGGAAGCACTCCTAAGGATAAAAAGATGTCACCAGAGAAAATAAAATCATAGCAAAGAAAGAAGACCATCCAAATACTAACTAAAGGCAATGAATAAAACACATAGTATATACAGAATGGAGGAGGAGGAATAAGAAAGGAGAGAAATAAAGAAACATCAAACGGTGTTTAAAATAATTTAACAAAAAAGTTAAGTTAGATTGTTAGACAGTAAAGAAGAAACCCTTGAAACTTTGGTAACCACGAACCTAAAGCCAGCAATGGCAATAAGTACATATCTATTGATAATCACCCTAAATGTAAATGGACTGAATGCACTAATCAAAAGACAGAGTAACAGAATGGATAAAAAAGCAAGACCCATCTATATGGTGCCTACAAGGAACTCACCTCAAACCGAACGATATACACAGACAAAAAGTGAAGGGATGGAAAAAGATATTTCATGCAAACAACAAGGAGAAAAAAGCAGGTGTTGCAGTACTTGTATCAGACAAAATAGACGTCAAAACAAAGAAAGTAGCAAGAGATAAAGAAGGACATTACATAATGATAAAGGGGCCAGTCCAACAAGAAGATATAACCATTAAAAAATATATGCACCCAACACAGGAGCGCCAGCATATATGAAATAAATACTAACACAATTAAAGGAGGAAATAGACAGCAATGCATACATTTTAGGAGACTTCAACACACCACTCACTCCAAAGGACAGATCAACCAGACAGAAAATAAGTAAAGACACAGAGGCACTGAACAACACACTAGAACAGATGGACCTAACAGACATCTACAGAACTCTGCACCGAAAAGCAACAGGATTCACATTCTTCTCAAGTGCACATGGAACATTTTCCAGAATAGACCATATACTGTGCCACAAAAAGAACCTCAGTAAATTCAAAAATATTGAAATCCTACCAACCAACTTCTCAGATCACCAAGGTATAAAACTAGAAATAAATTTTAGAAAGGAACCAAAAAGGCTGACAAATACATGGAGACTTCACAACATTCTCATAATTAATCAAAGGGTTAACGACCAAATCAAAACAGAAATCAAAGAATATATGGAGACTAATGACAACAACAACACAGAGCCACAACTGCTGTGGGACGCAGCAAATGCAGTTCTTAGAGGAAAGTATATTGCAATCCAGGCCTATGTAAAGAAGGAAGAACATTCCCAAATGAATAGTCTAAAGACACAATTACTGAAATTGGAAAAAGAACAAATGAGGCCCAAAGTCACCAGAAGAAGGGATATAATAAAGATCAGAGAAGAAATAAATAAAATTGAGAAGAACAAAACAATAGACAAAAATCAATGAAACCAAGAGCTGGTTCTTTGAAAAAATAAACAAAATAGATAAACCCCAAGCCACACTCATTAAGAGAAAAATAGAATCTACACACATAAACAGAATCAGAAATGAGAAAGGAAAAATAACGACGGACTGCAGAGAAATACAAAGAATTATAAGAGAATGTTATGAGAATCTATATGCTAACAAGCTGGAAAACCTAGAAGAAATGGACAACTTCTTATAAAAATACAACCTCCCAAGACTGACCAAGCATGAAACAGAAAAACTAAAAAGACCAATCACCAGCAACGAAATTGAATCAGTAATCAAAAAACTACCCAAGAACAAAACACCGGACCTGATGTATTCACCTCTGAATTCTACCAGACATATAGAGAAGAAATAATACCCATTCTCCTTAAAGTTTTCCAAAAAATAAAAGAGGAGGGAATCCTTACAAACTCATTCTATGAAGCAAGCATCACTCTAATACCAAAACCAGGCAAAGATTTCACCAAAAAAGAAAATTGCAGACCAATATCCCTGATGAACGTAGATGCAAAAATACTCAACAAAATATTAGCAAAACGAATTCAAAAATACATCAAGAGGATCATACACCATGATCAAGTGGGATTCAACTCAGGGATGCAAGGATGGTACAACATTTGAAAATCCATCAGCATCATCCACCACATCAACAAAAAGGACAAAAACCACATGATCATCTCCATAGGTGCTGAAAAAAGCATTTGACAAAATTCAGCATCCATTCATGATTAAAACTCTCAACAAAATGGGGATAGACGGCAAGTACCTCAACATCATAAAGGCCATATATGACAAACCCACAGCTAACATCATACTTAACGGCAAGAAGCTGAAAGCTTTTCTTCTAAGATCGGGAACAAAACAGGGATGTCCACTGTCTCCACTGTTATACAACATAGTACTGGAGGTCCTAGCCATGGCAATCAGACAAAACAAAGAAATACAAGGCATCCAGATTGGGAAAGAAGAAGTCAAATTTTCACTATTTGCAGATGACATGACACTGTACATAAAAAAACCCTAAAGACTCCATTCCAAAACTACTAGAACTAATATTTGAATTCAGCAAAGTTGCAGCATACAAAATTAACACACACAAATCTGTTGCTTTCCTATACACTAACGATGAACTAACACAAAGAGAAATCAGAAAAACAATTCCATTAACAATTGCATCAAAAAGAATGAAATACCTAGGAATAAACCTAACGAAGGAAGTGAAAGACCTGTACTCTGAAAACTACAAGACACTCCTAAGAGAAATTAAAGAGGACACTAACAAATGGAAATTCATCCCATGGTCCTGTCTAGGAAGAATAAATATTGTCAACATAGCTATACTACCTAAAGCAATCTGCAGATACAACGCAATCCCTATCAAACTACCAACAGCTTTCTGCAATGAACTGGAACAAATAACTCTGAACTTCATATGGAACCACAAAAGACCCTGAATAACCAAATCAATCCTGAGAAGGAGGAATAAAACGGGGAATTAGGCCCCCTGACTTCAACCCCTACTACAAACCAACAGTAATGAAGACAATTTGGTATTGGCACAAACATAGACCCACAGACCAGTGGAACAGAATAGAAAATCCAAGCATTAACCCAAACATATACAGTCAATTAATATTTGATAAAGGAGCCTTGGATATACAGTGGGTAGATGACAGCCTCTTCAGCAGCTGCTGTTGGAATAACTGGACAGCTACATGTAAGAGAATGAAACTGGACTACTGTCTAGCCGCATACACAAAGGTAAACTCAAAATTGATCAAAGACCGGAATGTAAGTCATGAAACCATAAAACTCTTAGAGAAAAACATAGGCAAAAATCTCTTAGACATAAACACGAGCGACTTCTTCATGAACATATCTCCCGGGGGAAGGGAAACAAAAGCAAAAATGAACAAGTGGGACTATATCAAGCTGAAAAGCTCCTGTACAGCAAAGGACACCATCAGTAGAACAAAAAGACATCCTACAGTATGGGAGAATATATTTATAAAAAACGTATCTGATAAAGGGTTGACATCCACAATATATAAAGAACTCATGCACCTTAGCAAACAGAAAGCAGATAATCCAATTAAGAAATGGGCAGAGGACATGAATAGACACTTCTCCAAAGAAGAAATTCAGATGGCCAACAGGCACATGAAAAGATGCTCCACATTGCTAATCATCAGAGAAATGCAGATTAAAACCACAATGAGATATCACCTCAGACCAGTGAGGATGGCCAACATCCAAAACACAAACAACAACAAATGTTGGCGAGGATGTGGAGAAAAGGGAACCCTCCTACACTGCTGGTGGGACTGCAAATTAGTTCAACCATTGTGGAAAGCAGTATGGAGGTTCCTCAAAAAACTCAAAATAGAAATACCATTTGACCCAGGAATTCCACTCCTAGGAATTTACCCTAAGAATGCAGCAGCCCAGTTTGAAAAAGACAGATGCACCCCTATGTTTATGCAGCACTATTTACAATAGCCAAGAAATGGAAGCAACCTAAGTGTCCATCAGTAGATGAATGGATAAAGAAGATGTGGTGCATATACACAATGGAATATTATTCAGCCATAAGAAGAAAACAAATCCTACCATTTGCAACAACATGGATGGAGCTAGAGGGTATTATGCTCAGTGAAATAAGCCAAGCCGAAAAAGACAAGTATCAAATGATTTCACTCATATGTGGAGTATAAGAACAAAGAAAAAAACTGAAGGAACAAAACAGCAGCAGACTCACAGAACTCAAGAACGGACTAATAGTTACCAAAGGGAAAGGGACTGGGGAAAATGAGTGGGAAGGGAGGGATAAGAGGGAAAAAGGGGCATTACGATTAGCAGATGTAATGTTGGGGGGGCACGGGGAGGGCAGTACAACTCAGAGAAGACAAGTAGTGATTCTATAGCATCTCACTACGCTGATGGACAGTGACTGTAATGGGGTTGGTGGGGGGGACCTGATGAAGGGGTAGTTTAATAACCATAATATTCCACATGTAATTGTAGATTAATGATACCTAAATAAATTATTAAAAAAATAAAGTAAAGACGCGGCAGCAGTGGGTTCCTAAGGGAGCGTTGCGGCCCACTCCTCCGACTGTGAAACACTCCGTGTTCCTTCCCTACGCCCAGGCTGAGCTCGTGGTTTGGAGCTCCCAGTTTTGTCAGAAGCCCTCGGAGCCCACGTCAGCCTGGATTTTGTGCACTTCGGACCTGGGGGTGGCTGGAATTATTTTGTCTGGATCAGACATGAGGAAGCTGGCTTCCTGGACGACTCACCCTGTTCTCCAACAGAGATTACAAAATGCTTATCAGACCTGGAAAATGACGCCCTTCTTGATTGGCTCGTGGCCCGGGTCCTGGCAGTATGGCCTTCCCTGGGTGGTTTGCCATCTTTCTGCACTAGATGGCAGGCATATGCCGAGCTTCAGAAAGTGCTGTGGGGCTTGGGGATGACGAATGCCATCCATGTATGACCCAGAACATGAGTGCATGGAGGAAGAGTTGTTTACAGTGGCAATGAGAAATGTGGTGCTTCAAACAGTTGCCCACTCCTCCTTGGGTCCCTAGTGGTTATACTTGCCCCTCCCTTAGGGCAACCCATAAATGAGGTTATTCATACTGTAGCAAATCTGGGAGAGGAAAAAGCAATGAGAGGGTGGAACACAGTGTGGTCTGCCAATGAGAAAGAGCTTAAAGGGCCCCGTGAAGGTCTCAAGGACCCGGATGTGGGTTCATTTGATAAAGGCAGGTGCAGAAATTGAGGAACTGCGTGGGTAGCCAAATAAGATCTTGTTGGAGCTGTGACCACAACTGAAGCCAGAGCAGCAGATCCAGCTGCTGAGGAAGAAGAAATAGAAGCTGGAGACAAAGCTGCATGTCCAGCCCATGTGTCTGCAGGACTTCCTGGGGGAGAGTAT
>JAVSCE010018222.1:0-37065 GCA_032199065.1 Smutsia gigantea | reverse complement strand
GTTTTTTGATTACCGATTCAATTCGTTGCTGGTGATTGGTCTGTTTAGTTTTCTGTTTCTTGTTTGGTCAGTCTTGGAAGGTTGTATTTTTCTAAGAAGTTGTCCATTTCTTCTAGGTTTTCCAGCTTGTTAGCATATAGATTCTCATAATATTCTCTTATGATTCTTTGTATTTCTGTGGGGTCTGTCGTGATTTTTCCTTTCTCATTTCTGATTGTGTTTATGTTTGTAGATTCTCTTTTTCTCTTAATGAGTCTGGCTAGGGGTTTATCTATTTTGTTTATTTTTTCAAAGAACCAGCTCTTGGTTTCATTGATTTTTTTCTATTGTTTTATTCTTCTCAATTTTATTTATTTCTTCTCTAATCTTTTATTATGTCCCTCCTTCCTGGTGACTTTGGGCCTCATTTGTTCTTCTTTTTCCAATTTCAGTAATTGTGTCTTTAGACTATTCATTCGGAATGTTCTTCCTTCTTTAAATAGGCCTGGGATTGCACGCTTTCCTGGGAACTGCCTTTGCTGCGTCCTACAGCTGGTCAGGTTGTTGTTGCCGTTAGTCTCCATATATTCTTGATTTCTGTTTTTGATTTGGTCGTTAACTCATTGCTTAATTAGTATATGTTGTTGTTTCCAAGGTATTTGTGAGCTTTTTGATTTCTTTCTAAAATTTATTTCAGGTTTTATACCTTGCGATCTGAGAAGTTATTAGTAGGATTTTCAATATTTTTGAAAATACTGAGGTTCTTTTTGTGGCCTAGTATGTGGTCTATTCTGGAAAATGTTCCATGTGCACTTGAGAAGAATGTGTAACCTGTTGCTTTTGGGTGTAGAGTTCTGTAGATGTCTGTTAGGTCCATCTGTTCTAGTGTGTGGTTCAGTGCCTCTGTGTCTTTACTTATTTTCTGTCTGGTTGATCTGTCCTCTGGAGTGAATGGTGTGTTGAAGTCTCCTAAGATGAATGCATTGCTGTCTATTTCCTCCTTTAATTCTGTTAGTATTTGTCTCACATATGCTGGTGCTCCTGTGTTGGGTGCATATACATTTATAATGGTTATATCTTCTTGTTGGACTGACCCCTTTATCATTATGTAATGTCCTTCTTTATCTTTTGCTGCTTTCTTCGTTTTGAAGTCTGTTTTGTCTGATACAAGTACTGCAACACCGGCTTTTTTCTCTTTGTTGTTTGCATGAAATATCTTTTTCCATCCCTTCACTTTTAGTCTGTGTATATCTTTGGATTTGAGGTGAGTTTCTTGTAGGCAGCATATAGATGGGTCTTGCTTTTTTATCCATTCTGTTACTCTGTGTCTTTTGATTGGTGCATTCAGTCCATTTACATTTAGAGTGATTATTGATAGGTATGTACTTATTGCCATTGCTGGCTTTAGATTCGTGGTTACTAAGGGTTCAAGGGTTGCTTCTTTACTATCTAACAATCTAACTTAACTTTCTTGTTATGTTATTGTAAACACAGTCTGATGTTTCTTTCTTTCTCTCCCTTCTTATTCCTCCTCCTCCATTCTTTCTATAATAGGTGTTTTATTCTTTGCCTTTAGTTCGTATTTGGATGGTCTGCTTTCTTTGCTATGATTTTTTTTTTTTCCCTCTGGTGACATCTTTTTAGCCTTAGGTGTGCTTCCATCTAGAGAAGTCCATTTAAGATATCCTGTAGTGGTGGTTTATGAGACGCAAATTCTCTTAACTTTCGTTTATCTGGAAATTGTTTAATCCCTCCATCATATTTAAATGATAATCGTGCTGGATACAATATTCTTGGTTCGAGGCCCTTCTGTTTCATTACGTTAAATATATCATGCCATTGTCTTCTGGCCTGTAAGCTTTCTGTTGAGAAGTCTGATGATAGTCTGATGGGTTTTCCTTTGTAGGTGATCTTTTTTCTCTCTCTAGCTGCCTTTAATACCATGTCTTTATCTTTGATCTTTGCCATCTTAATTATTATGTGTCTTGGTGTTGTCTTCCTTGGGTCCCTTGTGTTGGGAGATCTATGGGCTTCGGTGGACTGCGAGACTACTTCCTTCCCCAGCGAGGGAAAGTTTTCAGCAATTATTTCTTCAAAGACACTTTCTATCCCTTTCTCTCTCTCTTCTTCCCCTGGTACTCCTATAATGCGAATATTGTTCCGTTTGGATTGGTCACACAGTTCTCTTAATATTCTTTCATTCCTAGAAATCCTTTTATCTCTCTCTGCCTCAGCTGCTCTGTACTCCTGTTCTTTGTTTTCTGTTCCATTAACAGTCTCTCGCATCTCATCCATTCTGCTGTTAAGCCCGTCAATCGCTTGTCTGATTTCTGTATTGTCTTTCCTCAGTTCCCTCACTTCCTCCCTCAGCTCTTGCACATTTCTCTGTGGGTCCATCAGCATGGTTATGACTTTTATTCTGAATTCTTTTTCAGGGAGGCTGTGCATTTCCATCCCTTCAGACTCCCTCTCTGGGGTTTTCTGGTTGATTTTGGTCTGAACCATATTCCTCTGTCTTTTCATGGCTGTATAATTTGGTCACTGACAGTTGCCACGTATGTCAGCTGGGCTCTTTAAGACTTTAAAAAGAGAAGAAAAAAAAGAGAAAAAAAAGAGAAAAAAAAGAAAAAAGAAAGAATGAAAAAAAAGGAAAAAAAGAAGGAAAAGAAAAAACAAAAACAAAACAAAAAACAAAACAAAACAAAAAAAACAACAACAAAAAAATGCCCACCGGACGTAGATTCTGTGGGAATGCTCTAGGTGGCGCTATTGCCCTACTATTCCACAGCTGTGACTGTGCCGCTCCGCAGTGCCCTTTATCGCTCTGGCAGGGGTGGGAACGAATAGGAGGCTGTTGATCTCAGTGAGAAGTGTTAAGTATGGCTACGCTTCCTCAGTCGCCAGCTAAGGCGTCTGAAACTCCCAGGACTCCCAGCCTGCTGGGCTGAGTGTGCTGGGGCGATCCGGCTCCTCCGCTGGACTCCTGTCTCTTTAAGACCGCTGAGGAAAGCGCGCACTTTTTTTTTTTCCTTCCCGGAGCCGGCTGCAAGCCCCCTGGCGCGTTCCCCGCTCAGATCCTGGCCCTCTGTCTCTCCAATCTCCGCTGCACTGCGCAATGTGAGTCAGCGCTCCCCGCGCAGATCCCCGGGGCTGGCTACTTCGCGGGGTGCACTTCCACTCCCTCCCGGCTCTGAGTCGTCTCCTCCCGCCGGTGCGGTGGGGTGGGGGAGGGCTTGGGTCCCGCCGGGTCGCGGCTCCGTATCTTACCCGCCTCTCGGGGTGCCGAGTCCTCTCGGGTGTAGCTGCACGCTGTGCGCTTTCCTGTGTATTCTCGTCTCTCTTTTAGGAATAGATGTATTTTCTGTGTTTTCGTAGATAAATATAGTGTTGGGAGGAGATTTCTGCCGCCCTGCTCACCCCGCCATCTTCCCGGAAGTCTGATGTGTCTGGTTATTTCTTAATAGTTTCTTTGATACTATAGAAAAGCAGTCCTCAACTAGAAGTATATATGTTATTTGTTGAAATTCAAGTAAAATCTAAGTAGAACAATAATCTGTGAAAGAATTACTTATCCTTCATGACAAAATTCACCCACACCAACACTAATGCAATTTTTGTCCTTGATACTTCTATAAATATAAGGTAGAATGCCTGTGGACATAAAAACATGTTTCTCACAAAAGATGTATTTTTTATCATTGTGGATAAAATGGCTTGTCGAATGTAAAATGTGAAAAGATGAGAATCATAGCTCTTAAGAGCCAAAAGTCAGGATAAGAATTCATAAGGAAAACAAAATTGACTTCCATATTTTGTTCAGGCAACTCATTCTCACATAATCACAAACTATAAAAAATAAAAATATAAACATTTATACCTGGAATTTGAGTGGACCTCAGGAATATTAGCAAAAGGAATCTTTTGCATCTATTCTTAGCTAGAAAAATTGACAGAAACCTAGTGTCTCCAATAGGCATCACAATTATTTGTCTAGGCAGAAGAATAAAATATGGAAAGGGTATTAACTGTGTTTGGACATTGGCTTCAGAGTTAGATCTATCTATCCTGATGCCATTGCTGAGTTGATTTGGAGTTCAAATATAAAATCTTGGCTAGAACACTTCGTCTTGTAGTCTCTTCTTTCATAGCCTGGTCTTTAATATGAAGTCAGTGTTACTGACAGTACCTGAATCTCTCTTGTGAGCTTTGAAATTTGAGTTAACCCCAAGCCACCAATGACTTTTTATCAGTTAGAATTAGCTTCAGTTGCTGCCAACAGACACTCAAGTAGAGTGGCTTAAACATAGTGTTTCTTATCTCTAAAATAACTCCAACGTATATAAACTTGCAGTGAGAAGATGGATAATTCTGGAGATTTAATGCACAGCATAGTGATTATACTTAACAATACTGTGCCACGTACTTCAAAATTGCTAAGAGACTAGAACCTAAATGTTCTCATCACAGAAATGATCATTATGTGCCATGATAGTGTTAGCTAAGCTTGTGGTAATCATATTATAAAATATAAATGTATCAAACCAACACCTTTGCACAACTTTAAATTATACCATGTTATGTCAATTATATCTCAATTAAAAAACATGTCCAGACATGGCACTTTAGGGCTCTATAATGACTTCACAGTCATCAGAGACCAAAGCATTGCCATTCATGGTACATAGCTTTCTTTTGTATTCCAGCCATCATGTCTGCATCATTCCAGCAGGAAGCAGGAGAGGAAGAGGGGGAAAAGAGCATGAACCAGCTGTTTGCCCCCCGCCTTTTTTAAATTAAAATATCATTGATATACAATCTTTTGTTGACTTCAGATATAAAAAACAGGGGTTCAACAGTTACCCATATTATTAAATCCTCACCCCCTCTTGTGTGGTTATTATCTCTTAACATAGTTAGATGTTACAGAAACATTGACTATATTCTCCATGTTGTACTACCATCAATGGGACCAATTTATACTGTGAGTGTGAATTATTGCCTCTTAACCCCCTTCCCCATTCCTCTCAACCCACCCCAACCTCTCCCCTTTGGTAACCACTAGTCCCTCCTCGGTGTCTATGAGTCTACTGCTATTTTGTTCCTTCTGTTTTGCTTTTCTTTTATACTCCACAAATAAGTGAAATCATATGGTATTTGTCTTTCTCTGCCTGGCTTATTTCACTGAGCATTATACTCTCTAGATCATTTCATGTTGTTGCAAATGGCACAATTTCTTTTCGTTTTATGGCTGAATAATATTCCATTGTATATATGTACCACACCTTCTTTATCCATTCATCTACTCATGGACACTTAGGTTGCGTCTATATCTTGGCTATTGCAAATAATACTGTGATAAACATAGGGGAGCATATGTCCTTCTGAATCAGGGATCTTGTTTTCTTCAGGTAAATTCCTAGGAGTGGAATTACTGGGTCAAATGGTATTTCTATTTTTAGTTTTTTGAGGAACCTTGCTTTCCACAATGGTTGCACCAATTTACATTCCCACCAACAGTGTAGGAGGGTTCCTATATCTCTGTATCCTCACCAGCATTTGTTATTTCTTATCTTTTGGATAGTGGCCATCCTAATGGTGTGAGGTGATATCTCATTGTGGTTTTGATTTTCATTTCCCTGATGATTAGTGATGTGGAGCATCTTTTCATGTGCCTGTTGGCCATCTGACTTTCTTCTTTGGAGAATTGTGTGTTCAGATCCTCTGCCCATTTTTTTTATTAAGGTATTATTGATATACACTCTTATGAAGGTTTCACATGAAAAAACAATGTGGTTACTACATTCACCCATGTTATCATGTCCCTCCCATACCCCATTTCAGTCACTGCCCAACAGTATAGTAAGATGTCACAGAGTCACTATTTGCCTTCTCTGTGCTACACTGTCTTCCCCATGATCTCCCCACACCATGTGTGCCAGTCATAATACCCCTCAATCCCCTTCTCCCATGCTCCCCACCCACCCTCCCACACCCCTCCCCTTTGGTAGCTGCTAGTCCCTTTTTGGAGTCTTTGAGTCTGTTGCTGTTTTGTTCCTTCAGTTTTGCTTTGTTGTTATACTCCACAAATGAGTGAAATCATTTGGTACTTGTCTTTTTCCACCTGGCTTATTTCACTGAGCATAATATCCTCCAGCTCCATCAATGTTGTTGCAAATGGTAGGATTTGTTTCTTTCTTATGGCTGAATAGTATTCTATTGTGTATATGTACCACATCTTCTTTATCATTCGTCTACTGATGGACACTTAGGTTGCCTCCGCCCATTTTTTAATCAGGTTATTTGCTTTTAGGGTTTGAGGCATATGAATTCTTTATATATTTTAGATGTTAACCCTTTATCAGATGAGTCATTGAAATATATATTCTCCCATAATGTGGGATGCCTTTTTGTTCTGCTGATGGTGTCCTTTGCTGTACAGAGCTTTTTAGTTTGATGTAGTCCCACTTGTTCGTTTTTTATTTTGTTCCCCTTGCCCAAGGAGATGTGTTCAGGAAAAAGTTGCTCATGTTTATATTCAAGAGGTTTTTGCCTGTATGTCTTCTAAGAGTTTTATGGTTTTGTGACTTACATTCAGGTCTTTGATCCATTTCGAGTTTTCTTTTGTGTGTGGAGTTAGATGATAATCCAGTTTCATTCTCTCAAATGTACCTGTCCAGTTTTCCCAACACAAAGAGTGTTGAAGAGGCTCTCTTTTCTCCATTGTATATTCATGGTTCCTTTATTGTGTATTAATTGACCATATATGTGTGGGTTTATATCCAGGTTCTCTATTCTGTTACATTGATCTATGGGTCTGTTCTTGTGCCAGTACCAAGTTGTTTTGATTACTGTGGCTTTGTAGTAGAGCTTGAAGTCATGGAGCATAATCCCTTCAACTTTGTTCTTCTTTCTCAGGATTGCTTTGGGTATTGGGGGTCTTTTGTGGTTCCATATGAATTTTAGAACTATTTGTTTGTATTTTGATAAGGATTGCACTGAATCTGTTAATTGCTTTGGGCAGGATTTTTTGCCCCTATTTTAAGGAGCTTTGTAGAAAGCCCCACCTAAGAATGTCTGCTTCCAGCTCATTAGCCAGAACTTTGGTCTAGCTACAAAGAAAAATGGGAAATGAAGACTTTAGTTGAGCATACTGTCAGCTCAGATTAAATCAACATCCTGTCATGAGGAGGAAGCAGAGCATGGATAGTGGGTATACAGCTAATAGTCCCTGGTACAGTCTGTCCCTTTGGTAATTTAGCAACATCCTTCTCCACAAACATAGAATATGCTCACCCCTTCCTTCCCCAAGTCTCCTCCAGCTGTCATACCCCACAGAATTCTAGGATCTCTAGATGCAGTGCTCACTGTTCATGTCTGGATATCATCCTTTGTGGTCATCAAAATGAAAAGCTAAGTTTACCTCCAATACACCCACTATATAATAGTTGTTGGGGAGGGGGCTTATCAGGGTAATTGCAACTAAATCACCTTTTCAGAAAAGAGGAGACTGTGAAATGTATAGCAGTGAAGAAATCTTTGGTTACAAACATTGTTCCAATGTTAATTTTTTAGTTTTGACAAATGTACCCTGCTAGGTAAGATGTTAACATTAGGGAAAGCTGGTTAAAAGGTACTTGGAAACTCTTCTTTTTTTTAATATTGTAAAATTCACATAAGATAAAATTCACCATTTTAACCATGTACCATTTGGTGGCATTTGTATGTTCAGTTTTGTGCAACCTTCAATACTATCTAGTCCAGAACATTTTGATCATCCTCAAAAGAAATCCTGTACCCATTAAGCAGTCACTCCCCATTCCCCCTCTTTTCAGCTCCTGGCACCATCAATCTGTTTTTTGTCTTTATGGATTTGTTGATTCTGGATATTTTAATAACTGGAATTATGCATTATGTGGTCTTTTGTGACTGTTGATGGGGTCAGGACATGCTACCCCAAAGTATAGCACCTTAGTATATTGACTATTTTAAGATGAAAGAGTTTGAGAAAATGGAGATGCAGGAAGGCCACTCTGACCTCCTTCTCCCTCTCCCTTCTCCCCTAAAACAGGTCATAAAACCCTAATGTGAAAGGAGCCCTCCCTGTAGCTGGCAGAACGGAGCAGCCTTATTTCCTAAAACAAAGCAACAGCAAGAGAAAAATCCAAACAAAGAGGCCTTGCTAAGTTTCCCCTAGTTACTACAAACTACCTCAGAGTCCTTATCCTATCATTTTCTACATGACTACCCTCTCGCCAACAAACCCATCATCAAAACACTCAGGTCTGTCTTTGAGTCTTCATTTCCTTATGAAGCTTTCCATGTCATGTAAAACTTATATTAAAAATGTGTTATGCTTTTTTCCTGTTTATCTGTCTTTGTCAGTTAATTTTCAGACCCAGCCAAAAATTCTAAGAGGGTCAAGGAAAACCTTTTCCTCCCCTACACTGGCCCTTTTCACTGAGCATAATGTTTTCAAGGTATGAAAACTCTTTGTTGGTTTTGCAACTTTTCTGTGAATCTAAAATTATTTCAAAGCAAAAAAGTTGATTTAAAAAATTCAGTAGGCTTGTGTTCTATTTTCTTCCAGTCTACTCCATGTGCTAGTTCAGACTACCCTTATTCATGCACAAACCACCAGGTCTACCTTCTAGACAGGAAGCAGGAAAGGGGTGGATGGACCAAAGCTTATTCACATGGCTGGGGAATTGTATTCTTTCAGCTGAGCACATCATGGCCTGAAAAAACTGACTAGGAAAGAAGGTGAGAATGGACGTTAGATAGGCAACCAGCAGTCAGCCACAGACCTTCAGTAAAACTCCCCAGGGCAGTAAAAATGGAGTTGAAGGATGTTAAGTTGTTTCTCTAGGGAACAAGAGCATGAAGTCTGTAGTCTACCTGAAACCTGGGTTTGGTTCTACCTCTGCTGCTTATCAGCTACATGGCCTCATGCAAACCTCTCTTTGAGCTCTAATTATCTCTTAAATAAATGGGATGGAATAAAATGTGCTTGGCAAGGTTATTGTGATGATTAAGTGAGGTAATAAGTAGGATCTTTTTTATAGTTTATCTACTGAAAGTGACTTTAAAAGAGGAGATCCAGGGCTGGAGCTGTACTTAGAAGGGCTTCTCAGGATCAGCAGACTTCATATTGACAGCAAAAGCCAGTTGGTCCTCATGGACCTCAGATTATCCCCATTGGGCTGTTAACCAGCAGCACCAGGTGCTCTTGTTTCCTTTTGGGCTGCCTCACAGCCTTTTCTGCTGTAGTGGTCAAGTTCTCTGTAATGGTTAATTTTATGTGTCAACTACGCTCAGCCATGATGCTCAGATGTGTGATCAAATATTATTCTAGGTTTCTGTGAGGGTGTTTTTAGATTAGATTAACATTTATTATTATTATTTTTTTTTTTAATATAATTTACTTTATTATCATTAATTTACAATTACATGTGCAATATTACGATTATTAAACTACCCCTTCATCAGGTCCCCCCCACCAACCCCATTACAGTCACTGTCCATCAGCGTAGTGAGATGCTATAGAATCACTACTTGTCTTCTCTGAGTTGTACTGCCCTCCCCGTGCCCCCCCAACATTACATCTACTAATCGTAATGCCCCTTTTTCCCTCTTATCCCTCCCTTCCCGCCCATTTCCCCAGTCCCTTTCCCTTTGGTAACTATTAGTCCGTTCTTGGGTTCTGTGAGTCTGCTGCTGTTTTGTTCCTTCAGTTTTTTTCTTTGTTCTTATACTCCACATATGAGTGAAATCATTTGATACTTGTCTTTTGGCTTGGCTTATTTCACTGAGCATAATACCCTCTAGCTCCATCCATGTTGTTGCAAATGGTAGGATTTGTTTTCTTCTTATGGCTGAATAATATTCCATTGTGTATATGTACCACCTCTTCTTTATCCATTCATCTACTGATGGACACTTAAGGTTGCTTCCATTTCTTGGCTATTGTAAATAGTGCTGCAATAAACATAGGGGTGCATCTGTCCTTTTCAAGCTGGGCTGCTGCATTCTTAGGGTAAATTCCTAGGAGTGGAATTCCTGGGTCAAATGGTATTTCTATTTTGAGTTTTTTGAGGAACCTCCATACTGCTTTACACAATGGTTGGACTAATTTGCAGTCCCACCAGCAGTGTAGGAGGGTTCCCTTTTCTCCACATCCTCGCCAACATTTGTTGTTGTTTGTGTTTTGGATGTTGGCCATCCTCACTGGTGTGAGGTGATATCTCATTGGGGTTTTAATCGGAATTTCTCTGATGATTGGCGATGTGGAGCATCTTTTCATGTGCCTGTTGGCCATCTGAATTTCTTTAGAGAAGTGTCTATTCATGTCCTCTGCCCATTTCTTAATTGGATTATTTGCTTTCTGTTTGTTAAGGTGCATGAGTTCTTTATATATTTTGGATGTCAACCCTTTATCAGATACGTTTTTTATGAATATATTCTCCCATACTGGAGGATGTCTTTTTGTTCTACTGATGGTGTCCTTTGCTGTACAGAAGCTTTGCAGCTTGATATAGTCCCACTTGTTCATTTTTGCTTTTGTTTCCCTTGTCTGAGGAGATATGTTCATGAAGATAAACATAGTGTTGGGAGGAGATTTCTGCCGCCCTGCTCACACCGCCATCTTCCCGGAAGTCTTAGACTAACATTTAATTCAGTATATTTTGAAATAAGAGATTGCCCTCCACAACCTGGGTTGGCATCATCCAATCAGCTGAAGGCCTGAATAACATAAAGACGGACTGCCCACCCCTCACCCCATGCAAGAGGGACTTCTGGCAGCAGACAGCCTTTGGACTTGAACTGCAACTCTTGACTTGAACTCTTTCCTAGACATCCGGCCTTATGACCTTTGGACTTGAACTGCAGATTTTGGATTTGCCAGCCTCCATAATCACTTGAGCCAATTCCTTAAAATAAATCTATCAATTCTCTCTCTCTCTCCATCTCTAGCTAATAGAATATATTTTCTGTTGGTTCTGTTTTTCTAGAGAAGCCTGACCAATTCATTCTCTGACAGAAAACTCAGGAATTAACTTCACTCTAGCTTCTTCCAGCCTAGTTTCTCCTGTGGTAAAAATCACCCCTCTTAAGATATATCATTTAAAAGAAAAATCACTATATTTAATATCACAAGATAATTACCCAATACCAGGAATATTGGTTACAATGAGCCTCTGTTAGGATGGCTAAGTGGGGAAAGAATAAACTCTTAACTGGGTATAAATGTGCCTTGCCTATTCCAGCCATGTTTCAGACAAAATACCTTCACACATAAGCTATATCAATAAAGTATTATATTGACTATATATTATATTCATATTACTTTTCAACATTGAGCTGGTGATTTCCTGGAATGCTTATAATGCACATATGAATTGCATTTCTAAAAGATTTTATAGATTTTAAAACACAATTTACTAGCAAACAGTCCAAAACCACAACCACTATTTTCCACCTGTGAATGCATTAATTCATCATTTATTGATACTTTTTCATTTCATTTCAGAAGTGTATTCCCAGTGTTTGGTTGGGAAAACTTCAAGTTGGTCTAAAATAAAATTATTGAGCATGAATGTGACTTTTCCTATTATAAAATATAAAATTCTACATGTAATGATGATCCATTTACACAAGCAAACTAGAGATTTATGCAGGCAACTGAGAAAGATGTGATATCTCCATATAGTATTTCCTGAGCATTGAATAAGTACTTTGTGACTATATGGAGGTCTTTAGATTATAAAGTAATAATTGATTTTCCACTAAAGACAATATATGTCTTTATGCATTTAGGTCAAAAGCACATAGTGTGCTTTTAATCACTTAAAGCCTACTGCTTTATTTCAGATTTTGCTTTCCAAACAGCTGAAATAATTTTATGAATTATCTCATTAATCTTCATAAGACTCCCCTGGGCTATATTGGGAATCAGTCATAATTTTTGGGAACCATAAGGTTAATGTAATATACATTTATATTATTAATATAAGTATTTATATATTATAAAATACATAATTTGAGTATGCTTAGTTCTTAACATTTTTACTTAGACACAGGTTAAGTAACAGAGCCAAGTAAATGAATGTTTTTATGCATTTTTTGCCATTAGTATCTCAATGCAAAACTTTATGAAGGTCTAAAGTGTTTATGAAGGTCTAAAGACATTACTGATGATTAAATTTATATTAAACACATACACAAACAGTACTATAATTTTGCTATGTCTATAAATGCATGGAAATAATCTGGAAGAATGCATGCTTAATTGATAACAATGAATACCTCTGGAGAAGTAGGGCTGGAATCAGGATGAAGATAGTCTTCTAAGAGGACTTTAGTTTTACCTGTAATATATATGTAATTTGTTATTTTAATAATTCAAATAATTTTAAAAAATGAAAATGTTTAATTGGGTTAATTTTCCTCCTTGTAAAATAGAATTGCTAACAGTTCATTTGCCATGCCCATCACCCGGGTCCCTATAATCCCATATCAGTACTTCTGATCCTGGCCACACTGTACATGACTATGTAGACTCTTCTCATCACAAAGGAATGGGCATCACAGAGATTTGTTCTATGTGAGACTCCCCATACATCGATAATGGCCAGAAAGAATAAATAACACAGATATCCCTTAAGGCTCTGTTTGCAATTTTGTTATGAATAATAATCTGGGTTTAAGTAACATTTATTCAGTTCCAATTCTGTGCCCTGAACAAGGACATACAATGATAAATAAAAGCTATCTTGCCCTTAAGGAAATGTGGAAAGAGTGGACAAATAAAACTTTTAAAAAGTGTGAAAAAAGCTAATGGAATGGCTGACCCCAATGCCTGGAAAACAGAGGGTGGGTCAATGAATGATGTAAAGGACTGAGGTGAAGAAGAAATCAAGGAAGACGTATCATGATATTTAAATGGATTCTGGAAGGTCTTACAGGTGTGTCCTAGGAAAATAAGAAGAAAATGGACATAACCAAGCAAAAGAATCTCCCTAATCAAAGATCACTAGGGGAACCTGTTGCTCATCTCAGACTGGATTTATACATACTGAGCAGGTAGAGCATAAACACAGAGGGAGGGGTAAGGGAAGGTCACTTAGTTAGAGGCTGTAGTTAATCATCAGATTGGTCATAGGTGACAGTTAGTGAGCGTGATCTGGCCAGAGTTGGTCAGAATTTGTAAAAGAGGTGAGCTGTTGGAAGAGCTAGTGATCCTGTGAGTCTGCAAAGTTAGTTGTTCATTTATGGTCTTAATTGGAAAATGCAAATCAAAAGGAGCTAGGTGTCAATCCGTTTGATTTTAGTGTGTGTGACATGTTATGGTTTAGCACAGTTGATCTGTTTTGTGAGTCATGATTCATTTTTCAAGTTGCATTCCTGTTTCATTTTTCAGTATCCATTTGTACAAACGTACAAGGGCATGAAAGGCCCTGGCTCGATTATGAGTGTTGCATGCCAATAATTACTGAGATTGGATGTCAGCCCCAGGGCCAGGCAGTGATAGATGATTTTCTGTTTCTCATTGCCTAGTAGGTCCCTGGGACTTTATTGGTAGAAGGACCAGTCACGGCTTCAGTGTGTGGCAGGAGGGCACGAACAAATCTCTACATGTTCTGATGTCAGAGGTGGAGAAGTGTGTTCAAACAGGTTGTTGAAGTAGAGAAAGCCTGAGATGAGAATCTTAAGCAAGTCTAAGAAAGAACAAAGAGTTTATGGCAGCACTATTTACAATAGCCAAGAAATGGAAGCAACCTAAGTGTCCATCAGTAGATGAATGGATAAAGAAGATGTGGTACATATACACAATGGAATATAATCAGCCATAAGAAGAAAACAAATCCTACCATTTGCAACAACATGGATGGAGGTAGAGGGTATTATGCTCAGTGAAATAAGCCAGGTGGAAAAGGACAAGTACCAAATGATTTCACTCATTTGTGGAATATAACAACAAAGCAAAATTGAAGGAACAAAACAGCAGCAGACCAACAGACTCCAAGCAGAGACTAGCGGTTACCAAAGGGAACAGTTGAGGAGTGTTGGTGGGTAGGGAGGGAGAAGGAGATTGAAGTGCATTATGATTAACACGTAATGTGGGGGGTCATGGGGAAGGCAGTATAGCACGGAGAAGACAGGAAGTGACTATAGCATCTTACTACGCTGATGGATAGTGACTGCAATGGGGTGTGTGGGGGAGACTTGATAATAGGGGTGAATATAGTAAACATAATGTTGCTCATGTGAAACCTTCGTAAGATTGTGTATCAATGATACCTTAATAATTTAAAAAAAAGAACAAAAAATAAGGTTTAAGTGAAACAAGTGGGATTCCTAGTGATGTGTTTGCATATAATTCCAGAGGCCAAGAAGACTTGAAAATCACACACCAGATAAGAACTAGATGATCTCTGAAGTCCTTTCCAAATCTGAAACTTAATGTAGCATGGGATAAAGGTGGAAAAAGGCGAAGCAGAACAGATGGACATAAGGATAAGGAGGCAGTCTTAAAATACTGATAAAATTTTATCAAGTGCAACTTTCTGCCTACTCAGTGCACCAACCCCTTAATGGGTGGTCATCTACTCACTCCGTAAACAACTTTGAAAGAGATCATAGTCTACTCCAGAATGTGTCCATTTTTGTGTGTGTGTTGACAGTTTTAATCATTACCTGAGGTGAAACTGGATCACCTGTAATTTCTGCACACTATTTCTGCCTTGCACACTACACAGCATATGTCTTATTTTCCACACAAAAGAGACCTGTACATTTTTGAAGAAAGTAATCAATTTTATCATCTCACCAAAGTGTTCCTTATTCCTAGATAATGTTCATTTAAAAATTCTCTTTCCATTTTTATTCTAGTCTTTTCTTATTGCATACAGATAGGAATAAATTATAAACATATAATTTTTAACTCTTTATACTTTTATAGATATTTTTAACAGTTAATAAACTTTTTATTTTGGAATGATATTAAATTGATAGGAAAGTTGTGATAATTTTAGAGAATTCCCATTTAACACACACCTCATTTCTCCTATTTTTAATATTATTTGGTATATTTGTCATAGTTAACGAACTATTATTATTAGCTAAAGTCCATGCTTTACTCATATTTTCTTAGTTTCTACCTAAACTCTAAGAGTCCATTTTCGCATACCAGTTTTCTAGCCTTTAAAATCCTGGTCAAAGTCCTCTTTAAATGCCCAGAAATAAACATGACTGTCCATGTATAATCTGGCTGGGGCGGATCTCTGGTCAGAAATTAGATGGTAAACAAAAATAAGAGAAGATGGGGCAACCCCAAGGTCCACATCCAGGAGGCTGTTTCTTAAAAGCTGTGTACTACTCATTGATTAACTCAGTTAATCCCACCAACAATCAAGGAGGTAGATGCTACTATTTTCTCTATCTTTACAGAGGCTCAGAGAGATTAACTGACCTTTCCAGGGTCACCCAGAGCCAGACTTTCAATAGGGTGTGTCTGACTCAGAAGCTCACTGCCCTGCCTCACACTGGTATATTTCGAAGAAAGAATGCCAGTCTGTTATCCATGAACACTCATTGTTGAGGCAAAGTGGTAACGTAAAAGGTATTTAGCCAGCCATGCCTGTGGATTCACTTATTTAACAAACACATTAGCTGTACTATGGAGCAGACATAGCTGCATTTTACAGGAGGGACTTTGGATAGAAACAAAGGGCAGATTGCAGCATAGGGCTCCAGCTAATAAATGTGAGCATGAAATGTAAACACATTACTAGTCAGTCAAATTCTTTACCCTTATCTGACAGGCTTCCAAGAACAATAAATGCAGGGAAGCTTTGTTTAATCATGTGTTTGGAGTTGGCAATAAAAGATGGACCATAATTAGGAAACTGACAGTAGCCAGGTCCATAAATGTGCTGTTTGTACTCTAAGGTGAGTAGGACACTTATCAGGGTTCAGAGGTAAACGGGTGTCTCATACAAACCTCAAGACTGATAACTGATGGCTTACTGATTAGGCTTCTATGTGCTTGAGAAGCTATGTAAAAGTAAGTCATTTTTTATCTTTCAATATAAATTGTCAATGTAATTGTTCATGTAAAGTAATTGTAGTTTTGCAAATACATAGTGACGATGTTGGCCACCATTTATTGTGCCTGTGGTTCTTTGAGCCAGCATCTGACATAAGTGTTTGACATTCATTTGCTCATTTAATCTTTAAAGACTATGTTAGGGAGATATCCTAATCATCATTCCATAAATAGTGAACTGAAGCTTGGAAAGATTAAGCACTTACTGTTAGTACTTTAGTTTGAGCATGGTCTGTCTGAAGCCTGGATGGGTTTGGGCAGTGTGTGGCTCACCTGCTTTAGACATGAGCCATGTGGGTTGGAGAAAATGTGAAGCGTGACTGATATTAAGCAGATTCACCAACTGGAATTTGGAAATAAAGTTGTCTTTCAGAGATGAAACTGACAGAAATGTTCAGCTAATCCTGGGAAGTAATACTGTGTCATGGTACCAAGGTCTCTTGGCCCCAGAGCCAGGCTGGAACTTTGGGTACAGAAGCTAAGCTTCTCCTGTGAGTGGATTGATGAGTTCAGTATGGTTTATTCCAATAAACCTATGATACAGGTTGTTCAAATCAACAGGGCAACCTGATAGATATATCCAGGTATGAAGAAATACACTTCATCTACTCATGAGGGTAGGAGCAATATGAGAAAGAATAGGGAGATGGAGGTGTATATATGTATAGATATATCTGTCTATCTATCTATCTATCTATCTATCTATCTATCTATCTATATATGAAGAAGGAAGACAACACTAGATGGTTTAGAAATCACTTTGTATACTGAATAATGATAATAATAACAAATGTTTTTTGAGTACTTACCATACAAAAGTATTTATGTGAGCACTATACAACTCTACTAAAAAGGTGTCATGTAGATGAGAAAAAATGAGGCTCAGAGAGGTGAAGCAACTCTTCTAAAATCACACAGGTCTGTCAGACTCAAAAGCTGAGAAAGGGAAGTTTATCTTAATCCATGTATATATCACCATTGTTCAGTCAGAATGTCTTTCAAACCCTCCTTTAAGAAGACATGGGCGAAAAAGAAAGGTGTGGAGAGAAGGTCTGTGGAAGATCTGACACAGAATTTCTCTGGACAGGACTCTCAGAGAGGGCATGGACCCAACATCTGAGAGCCCAGCACTATTTAGCAACTGTAGGATTGGAAACCTGTCCTTTGTTAGTTTGACAATATTTAAGGACTCTGTGTTTTCTTTGCTTACCTTTGCCTTCAGTCAAGTTCCTTTGGAAAATTCCAGCCTACTTTGCTGTTGAGAAAAACAATGTTCTTTTGTTCATGCTTGAGCCAGAGAGTGAGGAGCAACATTTTCTCCATCAAGGGTGGAGGAAATGATGGAATAGGATGGAGGGAGGCATGGGAGTAGCAGTGGATATCAAAGTAAGGGAAGCCTGAAAGGGGGACCCATGTGCACACACACTCATGGGTCCTTCTCTCCTTTTTGTTTTGTGGCAAGGGGGAAGGCTGTGAAAGGGAAAAAATGCCTTTTTACTTATTTTGTTCTGTTGTCCTTTCTTGACTGTAGGCACTCTCTGTGAAACAGGCATCCAGTGGAACATATGGAGGGCTCCTTTGTGTGTGTGGGGTGTGTCTCTATAATAGACCTCTCCACTGAATGTTTTTCTGATTTGAGATAAACTAGCCTGATGTATTTTAAAGTCCATCAACCTCTCTTCTTTCCCCCATATAACCCTACTACTCCCTTGATGCTGGGGTTCCTCTTGTACCACAGAAGGTTCTCTGAAGTAGATTACCCACAAGATAGTTCAAGTCTGCTTAGCTTTTCACTGTACACTTGGCCAGAGAATCTTTGCCATGCCTGTTGGGAATCTGACTGCTTCAAAAAACAACTGCACTTGCAAAAGGGCCATCCTGCCCAGAGCAATTTACAGATTCAGTGAAATCCCTATCAAAATACCAACAAATAGTTCTAAAATTCATATGAAACCACAAAAGACCCCCAATACCCAAAGCAATCCTGAGAAAGAAGAACAAAGCTGGGGGATTATGCTCCCCAACTTCAAGCTCTACTACAAAGCCACAGTAATTCAAGACAATTTGGTACTGACACAAGAACAGACCAATAGTTCAGTGGAACAGAATAGAGAGCCCAGATATAAACCCACAAATATATGGCCAATTCATATACAATAAAGGAGCCATGAATACACAGTTGGGAAAACACAGCCTCTTCAACAATTGGTGTTGGGAAAATGGGACAGCTACATGTAAGAAAATGAAACTGGATTATTGTCTAACTCCACACACAAAAGTAAACTCGAAATGGATCAAAGACCTGAATGTAAGTCACAAAACCGTAAAACTCAGAAGAAAACATAGGCAAAAACCTCTTGAATATAAACATGAGCAACTTTTTCCTGAACACATCTCCTTGGGCAAGGGGAACAAAATAAAAAGTGAGCAAGGGGACTACATCAAACTAAAAAGCTTCTGTACAGCAAAGGACACCATCAGCAGAACAAAAGGCATCTCATAGCATGGGAGAATATTTTTAAA
This sequence comes from Smutsia gigantea, assembly GCA_032199065.1. Classification (NCBI taxonomy): domain Eukaryota; kingdom Metazoa; phylum Chordata; class Mammalia; order Pholidota; family Manidae; genus Smutsia; species Smutsia gigantea. Next base: position 18,458 of record JAVSCE010018222.1, on the reverse strand, counting down.
TGACTCATCTAATAAAGAGTTAACATCCAAAAAACAAATAACCCAATTAAAAAGTGGGCAGAGGGTCTGAAGAAATACAGATGGCCAACAGGCACATGAAAAGATGCTCCACATCACTAATCATCAGGAAAATGCAAATCAAAACCACAATGAGATATCACTTCACACCAGTTAGAATGGCCACTATCCAAAAGACAAGAAATAATGAATGCTGGTGAGGATGCAGAGAAATGGGAACCCTCCCATACTGTTGGTGGGAAGGTAAATTGATGCAACCATTGTGGAAAGCAAAATGGAAGTTCCTCAAAAAATTAAAAATAGAAATACCATTTGACCCAGGAATTCCACTTTTAGGAATTTACCTGAAGAAGACAAGATCCCTGATTCAGAAGGACATATGCTCCCCTATGTTTATCAGAGCACTATTTGCAATAGCCAAGATATGGACGCAACCTAAGTGTCCATGAGTAGATGAATGGATAAAGAAGGTGTGGTACATATATACAATGGAATATTATTCAGCTATAAAAAGAAAAGAAACCCTGCCATTTGCAACAACATGAATGGATCTGGAGGGTATTATGCTCAGTGAAATAAGCCAGGTGGAGAAAGACAAATACCATAAAATTCCACTCATTTGTGGAGTATAAAGATAAAGCAAAACAGAAGGAACAAAACAGCAGTAGACTCACAGACTCCGAGAAGGCATTAGTGGTTACCAAGGGGAGGGGTTGAGGAGGGTGGGCAGGGAAGAGGAAGGGGATTAAGGGGCACAATAATTCATACTCACAATATAAGTTAGTCATGGTGACATTAGCACATCACAGAGAATACAGTTAATGATTCTGTAACATCTTACTGTGTTGACAGTGACTGCAGTGGAGGGGGTGAGGACTTGATAATATGGGTACATGCTGAATCACTGTGTTGTGTATTTGAAACCAACGTAAGATTGTATCTCAATGATACTTTAATAAAAGCAAAACAAAAAACATCTTCACTTGAATTGACACATTCATGTTTTACCAGCTAAGCCTAAGTGTCATCTCTGAGTACATTAACTGTTCTACATTAACAAAGGAGCAGACTGCTCCCTGACTGTCCCCTCTCCTCACTGTCATCACTCCCCAGTTCCTTTTCCTTCTGCTCAAATAGGCACAAAGGGTAGACCAGCAATTCCAGGGCATAATCATAACTTCAGCTGACAAATCGCTTTCTTCTTGCAGGCACTTTCCAAACTTATGAATTGATCAGCAGTTCTTCTAGTGTCTTCCTCACTTGGCCTGGGTGGGGACAGGAAAGGAAGAAGCAGAAAAAAGCATGTGGAGGGAGGAACTCACCCTCCTGATACATTTTTAGAATTTTTAGTTTTCATACATATCTACAGGTGATAGGATTGATAGCTGGAGTAGCAAATCTAGCTTTGCTTTCAGCGAATTCTGAGGGCACGTATCCGAAGGCTTTCTTGAAGGCAGAAATTGAAGGTTGAACATATAAACACCTATTTTCCTCAGTTTAGCACCTATGTTATCAGCTTTGGGGTTTTCCCAGCAATCAGAGGCAACAGGAAAAATTACGTGTTGATGCAACAACAAAGGTACAGAAATATACTTTCAAATACAGGATTCACATGAGAGTAAAATGGAATAGCCTCAGGGTTCACAGTCCCAGGCCCTGGTAGCTATGAAATCAGTGGTAGCCATCATAGCTCAGTGATCCCTAATTTGAAACCTGTAGGGCCAACTATGTTCCAGAATTCAGAAGTTTTTGGATTTTAAAATGGTAATGCTCTGTATTATGAAGTACCCCCAGGGGGTCTGGAGCAAAAGTCTTTAATCAAATACGTTAATAATTTCCACAGTGAAACATGTAAATAGTCACAGTAACTGCTTTAACTAAAGACTTTATATGGCTTAATGTCAGTTTTGGTGATGGTTTGCCACTAAATTAGTTCAGATTAGCATATGGTTTTGGCATCAGATGAGTTGTGAACAAATCAAAGTTGCCAGCTTTCAGGTTCCTTAGATTCCAGTTTCAAGTTTCAAATAAAAGATTATGGACTTGAATTAATACTATACGGTCTATGTCCTAGAACTGAACACCAACAAGCCAAGTCCATGGGCCATAGCTATCCTCCGTAACAGTTCCCAACAATGCATCACTGGTCTGGCACTTCACAAAATATATGGTGCTTCGTTTGGCCCATTCATGTTTTACTGAGCTAATCTAAAAACAATGTCCTCTCTAAGTGCATCAGCTGTTCTCCCACTCTGGCAAAAGTACTTGGTGTCTAGCAGACAGGCCAGAGATATATTAAATGGTGCCCTGCTGCTTAACAAGCATTCATACATCTCTGAAACATGCCTAATTATAACTAGGGAGTGTCAGGCACAAGGCTGAGTTCACTGGGAATTTTACCCACTTAAAATAGTAGAGAGTACACCCCTTGGTTATTAGTCCCTTGAAAGTATTACATTCTGACTACTGTCAGTTGATTATATATACCCTGGACTTTGGCCAACCTCCAGGGAGTCCAGGATTCCTTTACATTTGAGTGGCTGATTTTTATGAAGTTTAAATAAAGGTAGAATAAAAACTGTAACTGTAATCCACAGAGTCATGTTATGCTAAAAATATGTATTTTTAGTTAAATAATATGCTAAATAAGTATTAACTTATTAGAGCAATGAGAGATATTTTTAGCACAGTATTGAAAGTGCCCTAAAGCTTTAGAATTGAAAGAGAATGTTCATAGCTTCCACAGGGTTGGCATGAAATATAATTTTCAAGAAATACATGGGATGATGAGTACTCAGTTCAGAATATTAGTTCTTTCTATAGGGAGGGAAATGCAGTCTTTGAGGAGCACACAGGGGCCTACACTGCATTAATAATTTTTTTTCTTTAAACTGGATTAAGTGTACATGGGTATTTATTTATTTTTGATGTTCAGCCTATTATTTAATTAAACTCAAGGAAAGGGCACTTCTGCATAAGACCTGCTGAGATCATGCTTCTGCTCCCGCTGTCTACCTTTGTATGCCTCCTCATAGCCTTACCTCTGTGTGATGCAGAAGTAGGTCATTTGTCATACTACCTGCATTTTTTGCTGTGTGTTTCCTTTCTCATGGAAGCTATTGAACATAAGACTTCATTGTTACATGGAAGTGGCCTTTCCAGGAATCCAAACTTTTTCCATAAAAATGTATGTGCAAAAGAGCCAGAGTCCACATTGGTCAGCCTTCACAAGATGTGGGAACCTAATCATGGGTCTCTCTGGTAGGCAGAAAAATATCCTTGAAAGCAAATGTTAAACAAACATGAAAGTACTTATTTAGCATGGTTTATACAAACTTTAGCATATTTAACAGTTTCTCATATTAAAATTTTGTTCTCTTTTTAGCTACCATCACTGTAATTATGTGGCATTCCATTGTGAGTGTCATTCAGATAAGATAGGTCTCTGATATCATGTACATATGTGTTAATGTATGCTTGCAATGCATATGTATGTATGTATGTTGTTCTTGGAGATGTAGGTTTATTTTTCTGAAGTAAAATATGCCAAATTTGAAATCCTCAAATAAACTCACAATTTTCAAAATTTGTTGCTTCCTAAAGAAGACAACTGGGTTTTGTGGGCTTTGTTTATCCTCTGCCTATGACCCAGGCTTTGGGGAATGGGTGGCTCTGAGGTCTTCTGGCTCTGTAGCTGTCTCTGCTGCATCCCCGAAACAGGTGTGGGTAATACCAGGAGCAGACCCAAGGAAGAAGAGGAAGTCACAGTCTGACAAGAGTGTCCAGAAATCACTGTTGTCACATTAAATAGTGTAAAGGAAAGAGAAGTAGGGGCATGGGTCCTGCAAGGCTCTGGTTTGGCGAATGAAGCCAGGACCCTGGTTTTCTTGGCTCCAAGGGCAGAAACCTGGTTAGTTTTTTGTGACACTGTATGGCTGCTCCTGAGAAGGACCAGTCTGCAGCTATAAAGCACCAGGAGTAAATTCACTTCTATTGGGAAAGCCCTGCAAAATTATGTTCTTCAAAGGATGGGGTGGTTTCACTATCTCCAGAAAAAGGAGTTGCCCATATTCATGTGAAATATCACAATGGTCTATGTTTCTAAGAGTTAAATTAGCCAGAGTACATTTGCTTCTAGGCAATGGCCTTGCGAAGAGCTGATTTTACAAAAGAATCTTTTCCATGACATTGCCAAACCCGATGACCTCAGTGTAGTAATCTTATAACTCCTTTTTAATGCTTCCAAATTGTATTGAGAATGACAATATCAATAGCACCTTAGCATTTACAAAGTGCGCTCTCCTATCCTTAAATGGGTGAGTAGAACCCTGGATAGAGAATCAATTGGTGGTAGATAAAGGACCTCAATATAGCAGGAGTTCTGATCTGGCTTTGATGGGGACTCTAAACTGTGTAACATAAACATTTATTCATTTAATAAATATTGTTTCAGTTTGTCTTATGTGCCAGGTCCTGTTCAAGACAGTGCAATAAAGAGTGGAGACACTCAGTAAATGAAACAGCATCACTGGAACCTCTGTGTTTTGCAAATAAAATATGGAGCATGTCAGCTAGTGAGAAGTGCTGTAAAGAAAAACAAAGCAGAGAAGAGGGATGCTGTTTTACATAAGGTAGTTAGAGAAAGCTCTTCTAAGACATTTGAGCAGAGGCTGGAATAAATGAAGGAAGTGTGGTATGTGGCTATCTGGAGGAACAACATTCCAGGCAGAGACAGAGGACATACAAAGCATATTCTGAAGCAGAAGTACATTTGCATCATTTTTTATATTTTATTATGGAAAAACTTAAGCATGTAAAAATGTAGTAGAATTGTATAATGAACCTCAAGTGTCCATTCTGTTTCTGTACTTCCAGCCAATTCACCAGCCTCCCCCTGACCAATATTGGATTATTTGAAAGCAAATCCAAGACAGCATATAAATATTTAGTATGTATTTCCTAAGTTAAGAACATTTTTCTTTGACATGCTACAACATCACTGTCACACTTAAAAGAACTATCAATAATTCATTAATTTCATCCAATATTCACTAGTGTTCAACCTTCCCAGACTGGCTTATATATAGTTTTACTAGTTGATTTGTAAAAACCAATTTTTAAAAAAAACTGGACTTCCACATTCTCTAAGACTCAACAATTCCCCTCCTAGCCCTAATTCCTAGAGAATTCTTGAACCTGTTCACAAGGAGACACGTTCCAGCAGCATTGTTCATAATGGCAAAAAAACCCAACAACCCCAACAGCTAAACTAAGCACCCCAAATGTCTAGGGACTTTTGAAACAACTTCCTAAGGTGTGCTATGGTCAAATGAAATTTTATACAATAGTGAAAATGAATGTCTAACAGCTCAAGTAGCAACACAGATGAATCTTAGAACATCCTTGGTAAAAAAAGTTGAACTGTAAAAAAAAGTCGAGCTGTAGAAGGCTTACACCTTATACCCCTGTGTAAAAAAATCTGATACCTTTGGGTAAAAAAATCAAGTTGCTGAAGACTATGTTAAATATGCTATTATTTTTATAAAGCATAAAACAAGGAAAATGAAACAATACAAAGTCTAAAGGTAATGTGTATATGCTAAACTGATTTTTAAATAGAAAAATAAAAACAACAATTCAAGATTGCAGTTACCTCTGAAGAGGAGGCAGAAGAGAGAAGCATATAGGTAAATGCAAAACACTGATAACGCTCTAGCTCTCCTTAAATTTGTGTGGTGTGTTCATGGCTGTTTATTATAATTTTTTAAAGCTCAGATATAAATTATGTGACCTCCTTTCTATGTATCAAATATCAAATAAGTAAATCAGTCAAACAAGCCAGCCTGGGATGGAACTATGTGTGAAGGCATCGTGTCTGTCATCCGCACAGCCATCTGCTGGCTGCTGGCAGGAGTGTATTTCTGGCATCTGGAAGCTGTTGTTTACTGCATCTTGGGTGCCAAGAGGTGAACTGAATCCCATAAGTGAGAAATGAAACACTCACTCAAACCTGGAACTCTTAAATACACATTCAGTAATTACACACCAGAGAGGACACTTCATTCAGGGAAGCATTATTTATTTGTGGTTAAACATTCCTTTACTGTTTGACAATGTAGTGATCCCACTGAGAGATACCAGGGATTCAAATGTGTTCTTTTATAAACATTTTTCTTCATGCTATCATGTTGCATAAAGCTGTCAAAGATCACACTTAGATTCACTTAACCTCTTCCCTGCAGACAGGGACACACACACATTCTCAACTATACATGTAGAACTTGACTTCGTGTGAGGAAAGTCACAGATTTCGTTACTCTTTCTAGTAGTTTCAGGAATCCTAGCAGCTCTGGCAAATATAGATGGGGTAACTTCATTTGTTCTAATTAAGTGTCAGAAATGAAAATCAAAAACACAGAGAGGTTTTTCCTTAATAAAGAATGTCGATAACATGTGATCCTAACTGTGGCAAAGACAATACTGGAGTCTAAGGTGTTGGATTGTTTGGGAGAATATTAAAAGTGATCTGAAAAGAACATTTCTTCATTATTTTTAATGAGAAGTTTTAGGTGGGAGAAATGGATAAATGGTTTTTTGTTTGTGTAGTTCAAATAAATTGATCTAAAAAATCTATAACTATGCTTTCTCTTCATGAAGAAAATGAAGATTTATGAATCACCCAGAAGCCATGAACAATGTAAATAAGCTGGTAATTTATAGACCTTTATTTTTGGTTTATATTGTCTTTATCACATGAATCAGATGATTGCTAGATCTCCACCTTACTTTCTTCAGATTAAACAGTGTCAATCATTGATCCACACTACAAAGTGATTTTCCAACAAATTTTAAAATAGCTTTTAGTAAACTAATTAAAGAAGGATGTGTGTATTATATATCATATACATAATCTACATATACATATGTATATATGGAAAATGTATTTTTTTAATTGCTCACTATTCTTAGAAGCAGTAGTAAGTTTATAAAATTAGACTTATCAAACATTCTAATTAATTCATAAGTAATTAAGTAATTCAGAAGTAATTATGCAATGATGATTGTGCAAGAATGGTGCATTGCACAGAATAAGATGTACATGTGTTATTTTGTAGCTTAAGAGTCTGGTCACTTTTCTGGGACTATTTATTACACAGTTATTAGTATTACAATGTGTAAACTTTTTCTTCTTAGGCACCATGATAATACAATACTCATTCATTCATTCAGCAGTTGTTTATAAAATGTCTGTTAGATACCAGGCATTTTTCTAGGTGCTGTGGACATGATGACAAACAAAAGCAAACAGGATCCTTTACCTCATAGAATCTTCTATTTAATAATGGAGAAAGATATTAATGAAATATCACAAAATCAACAGAATTATAAAATGTGGGTAAAAAAAGGTACATGTATCAAAAGGTGATAGTGGGGGAAATAAACCTTATTAGGGAGGATCTCAGAGAGCTTCCCCAAGAATGTGATGTTTGATGTGAGGAAGCCCAGATGTATAAAATTAACCATTTGAATCTTATTTTCATTATAATTGCTTTTTGTGCTTGGTGTTTTGCTAGAATTACTCTCCATCTGTATGATTAATTTTAATCAAATTCACAAAAATTGGTACTAGGTGGCAGGTAGTATGGGAAAGAACTAAAATGATTAAAGGTCTGGCCTTCAGTGAGTTTACTTAGTAGGTAGAAAAGCACAGTAAGATAATATAAAACAAAACTTGATAAGCAAAATCTTGATAAAAAAGTAGTGGAAGGTAAATCATTAGATGCGTGCAGCCAGCCTTGCTCAGCTCTCCCACACCATGGACATGGCTCCGAGTTAAGGAAATGATTGACTCTGGTATCTCCTGTCTCTATCTGTTCCTTAAGTTGGTTAAAAGTGAGACCAACAAGTTGTGCGTATTTGGGGAAACACAGAGAGCCTGCATTTTTGAGGTCAGGGACCTTGTCCTATTCATATTGATATGCCTAGCACCTCACATAAGCTTAATATGCAATTAGTTCATAATAGCTGTTAGTTATGATATTTATCTTCTCTATCATTAGGTAGAAACCAACAAAAGAAGGACCAAAGCCTATTAATTCCCTTATTTTTTTAACTACAAAAAGATACTGAACAACCAAATACAATATGTTTTATTGGACCTTGGCTTGATAAAAAAAAATAGGTACAAAAGGCAACCCTGGGACATCTGGGGAAATTTGAATACTGCCCAGATATATGAAGATATTATGGAATTATTGTTCATTTTCTTAGGTGCCTGCAACTAACTTCCAAATGTTCAGCAAAAACACACACACACACACACAAAGATAAAGCAAAAATATATCAAAACATTACTATTGTTGAATCTGGGTGGATGGTATACAAGTATTCATTTTGCTATTCTCTACTATTCATTTACTATTCTCTCTTAATGCTTCTGTAAGTTTGAAATTGTTCCTAATATAAAAATTGGAAGGTTTTAATTTCAAAAATGAACTCCATCAGTGTTCTTAGTTTTTTAAAGAATCCAACTCTGGTTAATTTAGGGAAAAGGTCTCTATTAAAAAGATAGTGGGTAGCTCACAGATCCTTTGGGAAGGCTTAAAAATCATACTGCCCACCACAGTCTGTGAGGAACTTGCCCTCCCTTCACCAACCTCACGGGTGGTTCTGCTAACCCCGCTGATGCTCCAGTTGCTGCCATGTTTTTTCCTGGAGACAGAATATAGCTGCCACGAAGCCACTGTCTCTTCTGGGCCAAAATGGATTCTGTAAGCACCTGACTGGTGTGGCCCAAGCCCTGACCACAAGGGAATATGGAACAGCACGTAGCTTACTTTTTAGTTTCTAGAGTGGAATGCTTGGTCTGGTTCATAGGGTGAGGAATTCTCCAGAAAGAGCAAGGTGGCTCAGATGTTGATTGGCCAAGAATAATAACAAAAGTCAACTGCTTCCGCAATGGGTAGAGAAGTCTGTATTATTAAAGATGAACTGACACTCCTTCCCAGAGGAAGTCACTATTTGATATGCAAGCAGGCAGACATGGACGTATCTATCTAAAGTAGTGATAACATACATAGATTTTTAAAAATCTAAACAATAATAATAGTATAGCTAACATTTACAGAACAAGTATTGTGTACCAGATACCATTTTAAAACATGCCTATATGAATTAACTAATTTAATGCTTACAACAACCTTATGAGATAGATTACAAACATTGTTACATTCATTTTCTTATGAGGAAACTGAAGTTTCAAAGGTTAAGAGAATATTTAAACTAAGTTCCTAGAGCTAGTAAGTGGTGGAAGCAGGATTATTAATCCAAATAGAGCCTATGCTCTTTAAACATAGCCTCTCTGAAACCAACTGTTCTATTGTTGTCTTTATTGACATATCAGTATATGATTGTCTACTCCATTTTTTTAATGGCTGCATAAAATGGGCATATCACAATAAATGTAACCATTCCCTTATTGATCAGCATTTAGGTAGTCCCGATTGTTCCGTATTCAAAACAAGATTTCAGTAAATGTCCTCTTAGACATTATCTTTGTGCATATGTGTAAGTATTTCCAAGAGTCCTAGAAATGCAATTGCAGGGTCAAATTGCACAAACATCTTAAGCTTTATAGATACTGCAAATTTGTCTTCTAAAATTTTTTATACCAATTTATATCCAACCTCTCTAACAGAGTATGAGACTCTCTTTGTCTCATCAGTATCTATATTGGTGAAAATTCAATGGTGAAAAAAATTTCATTGTGATTTTAATTTATATTTCCCTGGTTATTAGTAAAGCTCAGCACCTTTTCATGTGTTCATTGGCCATTTATATTTTTCCTTCTGTGAAGAGTCTATTTATATATTTTAAACTGTTTTCTCCATTGGTTAGTCTTTTTATTGATTTCAGGGTGTGCTTTACATAAAATTCTTTGTCTGTCACATATGTTACCAATGACTAACTTTATCTAAACAGAGAACTAAGGAATTTAGTTTAGGAACAATGGAAGTGGTGTGTGTGTAATGCCCACGCACTTCTCTGTGATTAAAAAAATCAGTCTGGGGTAAAATGTGGACAAGGCCTATAGTCTAGTTAACAGTATTGTATTAGTGTCAGTTTCCTTGCTCTGATTTTTATTATAGTTAAATTAAGTATCATCCTTGGGGGATAAATTCAACCACTGGGGGAGGCTGAGTGTATTAGTTTCCTAGGGCAGCTGAAAAAACCACCACAAACTAGATGACTAAAAATAACAGGAATTTACTCTGTCACATTTCGAGAGGCTAGAAGTCTGAAATAAAGGTGTTGGCAGATCCACTTCCTCTGAAGTCTCCAAGAAAGGATCCTATACTTTCTTGCTTCTTCTCTAGCTTCTAGTGGTTGCCAGCAATCCTTGGCTTCCTGGGCTTGTAGTTCCATCACTCCAGTATCTGCCTCCATGTATGTCTCTGCCTCAATGTCTCTGTGTTCCTATGCCTGTGTCCAAATTTCCCGTCTTCTTAATAAGGACACCGGTCACTGGCTTAGAGCCCCCGTCCTAAGCCAGTACAATTTCATTTTAACTTGATTATATCTGAAAAGACCCTATTTCCAAATAAGCTTACATTCATAGGTGCCTGGGATTAGGACTTGAACACATCATTTTGGGGGACACAATTCAACTCACAACACGGGGTGAAGTGTACAGGGGACTCTCTCTAATCTTGTTTGCAACTTCCTCTGAGTCTGTAGTTATTTCAAAATAAAAAGTAAAAAAAGAAAATCTGTCAATCATACCTCAATAAAGTTGGGGTAAAAAAAAACATCTATCTGGAAAAAGAGAACCAAATTATTAACAATGGTTACCTCTTTAGAAGGTTGCACATTTTACTTCATCAATCAATACATCAATATAGCTTGGCTTTCCTTGAAATTCTGGTGTCTTATTTTGTAATTAATTTAGTTATAATTATGTAATTTTGTGATTAATTAAAAATTTTTAAATTAAAAAATGGGGTCCTGCCATTCAAGTGCTTAGAGTTTAGCCTTTTAGAAAGATAACTTCAGCAGCAATATGACATGATGGTGAAGGGGTGGTTGAAGCTGCAAGCTGAGAGACTAAATAAGAATGCAGGCTTTTATCAAGATGAAAAGAGACAAAGACTTGTGCTGGAGCACTGGTAAGGAATGACAAGGAGGAGACAAATGAGAGAAACATTCAGAAAGTAACACATGCAGGATTTGGTGATTGGCTGGATATAGTGGCATAAGTAAGGAGAAGAGTTGGGAAAAACTCCCAGGTTCCTGACTAGAGAGACTGGGTTACTGGTGGTGCCATTCACTGAGGTGATGTGTTAATGAATCTCCATTTGCCCCACCAGAGCTATTCTCCACCCTTTGCCTCACTGCTTTGTGCCCCAACAAGCTGACTTCTGTGGACTGAATCACCTGGGCTCCTTTGAAGTCTGGTTTCAGGTTGGGTTTGGCCAATAGTCAGTATTAGCGAGAGACCACGGAGACAGGCCACAGTTTGGTCATGGGTGTGGCCTCAGCTCCTGACAGGCAGCCCTCCGTCCACAAGCAGATAACATCTCCTTCTCCAACCAGAAAACTGATTCACTGCTGGTGCTAGAGAATCTTTAGTGAATCTCTTAAGCCCGTCACTAACTCTCTTCAGTAACTTCTTCAGTGTGTTATCTTTTTCCTGCCAGGACTTTGAGTTTAAAATGTTTGTGTGACATCCAAGTGGCCATGTGTATACAGGGCTGATGTCAGGAGGAATGCCTGTATTGGAGATCTAGTTGTTATTAACAGAAGTATATTAGTACATCTGGCAGTTGAAAATATGTACTAATAACAGGAAATAATTTAAAGCTGAAGGGACAGAGGCTGGACTCTGAGGAAGATCAGTATTTAAGGGAGTCACTGAAAATGAAATTGGGAAGGAGTTTTCAGAGAAAACTAGGATGCATTTGTGTTTTAGAGGGGATGTTGGAAAAAGTTCCAAGTAGGTAGGAGTAGACAATAGTATCAATAATATTGACCTGCTGGTTAAAAAATTTGTGGGACATCTGAGAATTGAAAATTAGTTTGGGAAGTCAGAGGGTTATTGATCACCTTATCTTAGGCCCTTTTAGTAGACTGGTGGAGTTGAACACATTGTATGGGATGATGAATGAATGGTCAGTGAAGCAGTGTGGATTCAATGTTAATGAACATGTAGAGTATGAAGTCAGCCCATGACTCAACTCCATAAAAAAATTTGTCGATATATTCCACCAATTCAATTTCTATTTTGAGTCCCCCCCCCAATTCCAGTTTTGTTAGGATTTTAGAATATTACTCAGTACTAAGATGGGGTAGGGGACATTTTGGATACCCAAGAAGGTTAGATGGCCTGGGTGGCTTTCTTGCCTAGATGTACTTTCCCACCCTTCTCCAGCCCACAGAAATCTATTTCTAGAATTGGGGAGAAGATGCTACTGGTTCTTCCCCAACATTTATCCTCCTGCCCCTGGATTCTCTTTAAGCCATGGCCTAAATCTTCTCCCTGTTTTGGAGCTTGTGATTTTGGAAACAAACACCAGAAAGATTTTCTATCTATATCCCTTCCCCATGGGAACAACTCTATGGAGCTGATGGGGGTAAGGTTTGGAGAAGTGGCAAGCTGTAGAAGGGAAAAATACCAGGAAAAAAAATGCTTAATATCTCAAACATATGACATTGTCATATCAACTGGTCTTTAAAGAAGTTAAGTTGGGAATGGAAGAAGAAAAATAGGATGATAGTTGGAAGAGGATATGGGTTAAAGAAGGTTCTTCTGGAATGACAGCAGTGGTGATTTAATAAAGCACAACGAAGGTCCCTTACTTAAAGAGTTCTTCCCCACACATGCATTAAAACCTACATGACAGGATCACTGCTTCATGCTCAGAAGTCTTATTTTGAGATCTTCATTAAAGGACTCACTAAGTTCCTCATAGTCACAGAGGTTAGTATTGAGAATAAGTTTCTGTTTTTCCCTGAACAAGACTGGTGCCTGAAAGGTAGAGGTTGCTGAGCTTGGGAAAGGATACCTTAAAGGGAGGGAAAAGTGTACAAAAGGAAGGATTCAAGAAGGGAAATTTGTCTGCTCTCAGCTTCTTAGAATTTGCTATACCACCTTAATCAATCTCAAAGTCAATTTTCACAATTAACTTATAAGGTGTATTATAAATCGCTTTTTAAAGATGTTCAACAGAAGTACTTAGTAATAATTTCACTTTTCCTTCTGTACTGATGGCAGGATCAGCATAGCCATGGTGTCTTCTGGGAAAAAAAAGTATTTCTTTCATCTAGGAAACCCAAAGTTAAATGGCAATAAATCACCATTTATTGAATTCTACAACCTAAACTATATGTTCCAGAAGAAATTCTAGCCCCTATGCACCATAATTAACATCAAATAGCAGTACAAGATTGCAATACAACAAAGAGCTACATGGCAATAACCCTACCTGCTCAGAACTAAATTAACCACTGAGCAATTACTTAAGGGAAAGAAGGAAAAATAATCAAGTTAGATTCTACCTATGAAGCTAAAGGAAGAGGAATAGTGGTTCTATCAGTCTGGGTCCAGTCAGTAGAGAGAGACCACACAGTGACTGAACAGGGAAAGTTTAAAATAGTTATTAACTGTAATGGGCATTGAAGTAACCAGGCTAGTAAAGAGTAAAGGGAACTCTGTAAGAATAGGAGATACACCCACAGACACTATCCCCATGGCGGAGATACATGCCCAAGCAAGAGCACCTCCAGGGCTGAGATCCAGTCCTTGTAGAGGGCATGGCTATGGGTCACTGAATGAAGTCCCACAGGGAATCTCACAGAGAAGTGTTGCTGAGCTGCTGGAACTCACTGGAAATCCACTTTCTGGAACTTGCTGGATAGCCACTGTGTGGAACTTGCTGGAAATCTTTCCTCTAGGGCTCTCAGGAAAGTCATTTATGGAGAAGTATCCTACTACAGACATTCTGCCACAAAACTACCCAGAGGGGAGTTCTGTGGGTACAGTTGCTGGGCGCTGAGTGCTGCAGGAACTTAAGGAGCCCCCTGCACTGCAGGAGCTGGACACTGGGACATCTAAGCAGGCTGTAGTAGCTGGACACTGGAGAAGTCATGTGCACTGCAGGAGTCTACTGAGTGAGTATACAGAAACTGAGAGGCAGAATCCATTTTTTTTTTTTACAATGTCTCTCCAGCACTTAATACTGAGAAAGCTTAATGTGTGCCAGCTGGCAAAAAAAAAAAAAAATTAAAGGATGTAAATGCATTTCCACAGAGCTGGCAAGAAGGATGAATTTAGAACTGAGAGACAACAAAATAACTGGTATGACAATAATCCCCAAATTACCTCCTCCCACCCCAAATTTTAAGTCTCTCAAAACGTTTTAATGTTTCATGAAGTGTATATTAATCAAGGGAAATGACTGAACTCTCCAACACAGAAAAAATTCAAAATCCTGTTTATGGCTTTCCTGAGTCCCAGGCAAACCATGGGATGTGGTCAAACACCATGCTTAGCATCCAGGTCAGACACCAGACATACATGAATATTAAGATGGATTTGCCTGTCTAGAGCACATTATACATGTTATGATATTAATGCATATTGTTTTGATGTGATGGGGGCAGTATTCAGAATGAAATGGGGTAATAAAGGGTGGGAAATGACAGAGTGGAAATAGTTCTTTTTTGTAGTGAGAAGTTTGGTTGCGAAGACGAAGACAAAAGGTAGTAACAGCTGGAAGGAAATATGGAGCTGGGGAATTAAAAAAAGCTAAATGCAAGAAACTTAAGCATGTTGAAAAAGACAATGAGAAAGATCCAGTGAAGATAGAGGGCTTGCGAATAAGATAATGTAGTTTCTGAGAAGGTGGAAGCAGATGGGATCTGTGGAAATAAAACATATCTCAACCTCAAATTTTGATTCAGCCTTTGTTAAAATTAAAACTTTAGATGATATCTCAATAGCATTTTCTTAAAATAACTTTTATTAACTTTAATTACCATTCATAGGTAAATGACTAAAATATATGTATACAATTAAAAATACTGAGAGGAAAGAACTTGACAAAAGTACCTTAAGAACTGAAGTACTGTGCTGCTGGCTATTGCTCTTTCCAGTAAGATAAGGAAGAGAGGTTGGAGAATATTTACATTCCAGTGACCTCTCAGTTGCACAAGGACCACAGAACACTGTTAGGAGCCAGGTGGGGCAAAGGTCTTACAAAAGTATTAACCTCTGCAGGCTCTGTTTCTTGGTATCATAAATTATAGAGTTTCTTTCTTTGATAGTGCAGAAAACTTCCTAGGACTCTCAATTTTAACGTCAGGTTTTTGCTTCATATTCTTAGATATAACATTGAGTGTTAAAGCATATGATTGCTATTACACGTTTGTTTTAGGAAATTGCACTTAATCTGCAAGACATAAAATTGAAGGAATTTAGGGTTTTGGAAGTAATGTTAATGAAATGATAGTCCATGGACTCAGAGTTGAATAATGAGGGGAAGAGGGGAAAGGGGAAAGCTTAATAGATTAGAGATCTGGTAAGTTCGAGAAACTGTTACAGTGGGCATATTTAAACAGGCAAGTTAAAAGAATAGTAGGTTGTTGTCAGTACAGGATGCTTGATTTTGAAAGTGAAGCAGTTATGGGTGATGGCAAGGTCCAAGGTGTGGGCATGAAAATAGGTATCTGGAGTGGAGGTGTTGGATTAAAAAAATTAAAAGGTCAGGATGTTAGCCTTTGAATTCTAATCTCATCCCAGTAGACACTGAAGGGCTTGGAATGGAGAGGAAGGTTGTATACTTGGTAATATTCTTCAATGAATGAGGAATAGTGACTTGGAGATTAGCAGTGACAGCAACAAGGAGGGAAGAGGGTGTACTAACTGACTGACATGCACCTGAAAAGAGCAAAGTTTTTTTACAAATATCTGGGAGGGCAATGGTAGGGAAGCCAAACGTACCAAGGAGTACCTCAAAACCATTTTCTAACAGGGTAAGAGAAAATAACCCTATTTTAGAATGTTTTGAATTCTCTTTCTCTATCCAAAGTGTACCATTATTCAAATCCCATTTTTAAAAGCTCTCCTTTAAAAAAAAAGTTTACAATGTATTATTTTTTAAAAGCAGAATCGTTTCTAGCAAAGGGAATCTTTAAAACCAACTCTAAGGAAAACGACAGATGAGAGTTCCGACAGATGAGAGTTCCAAAAGATGAGAACAACACATTTGTCTGGCTTTCAAAACCTGTAATAATATTTCTATAATATGCATATTTGAACTTATTTTTTCTAATTCTCAATTCATGTTATACCATGTAATTATCCCAAGGGTGTCCTTTAATTATTCTTTCTATATATGCCTTTTCTCCACCTTTTCAGATCCTGTTTATCTTTTAAGCTTAGAATCTAGTTTAACAGTCTTGCTAATTCTAAAATTAATTCTGTATAAATCTTTCTATTTACTTTATTTCTCAGAGTCCCTTTCCTATGAACCTAGCACTTCACTGTACCATCTTGTAATATCTTAACTAGATTCAAAGCTGCTTTAGGAAAGAAACCATGGTTTACTCTATTTTCCCCAGAGCACCTAGCATAACCCAGAGCATAAGCACTTCTCAGGAGACATCATGGCATGGGAAAAAATGCATGAACTTTGGGAGTCATAGGTTTGAGTTTAAGTCTAGTTTGCCCATTTTGTCATGATGGCAAGTTTTTAACTTTTCTGAACCCACCTTCCCCTGGAAGATGGGGATAACACAGGGTTGCTGTGAGGAGCAGAGACAGCCTAAGTATCAAGCACAGCACATAGCATAGAAAGCACTGTGTACTCCAGATGGGAATTATTTTTTGTTAACAGTCTTCTCTCTACCTGACTTCTTTGCCCAAGGTCTTCTTCCTTCTATCATGTCTTCAAAACTCTCCTTAACAGTCTAGGCTTCCTTCTCCAAGAAAGGTGTACTGCTTACACAAACCTATGCTGAGTTCTCCCATCTCTGAGTATCTTATTTTATACTTCTATCTTAATTTAAAATTTTATTTTATAGTATATTTTATACTTCTATCACCTGCATTTTCATGGGTTCATTTATTTTCTTCCCTTTGCTATTATAAGTTCTAATAGAGGAATGGTGTCTTTTAGCTATTATCCCAATCAAAACTGAGGACAGGTGATATGTGATAGATGAGGACAACTGCCCAGAAACTACTTGAAATTGTAACAGCTCCAGAAATACCATACCATGTTGAAGGATTTACTTTCCAATAATTCGTTGAACAGGTCTACAGTTTTCACTACTTTGGAATCCAAAAAGCTTTGCAAATCAAGTATTTTCTTAATATTTGGCAGCAAAAACTATCCTGACCTGAACTCATTTGTTTATAAAACTTGACCTGAGCCCACACTGGCCAAGTGGCAAAACATTATCTGAAACACTTGATCTGAACTGAAATAAAATACACTCTTTATTTAACTACTTAGTAATATGATAGTCACCATTTTCTTAAAAAAAAATGCTGCCTCAGACCTTGTCAGACGTCATGTAACATAAAGTACACTTTTCCAAAGCCAGAAAAATTCTGTATTCTGAAATCCATCTGGTCCAGAGGTTTCATATAAGGGACTCTTGGATGCATATTCCTTATAGCCCAAGTACACTGCTCTACATATAGTAGGCTAATTAAAAAAAATTCAATTAAATACTGAAAGGATATATATTTATTTTGCTGGGAGAAATATTGCCTACAAATTTAAGGGATCATTATTTAAAAGGATTCAAGCAAGTTAATACCTTCATGGGTAAAATAAGGCCTAAAAATTCAAGAAACTAAAAATAACAAAGTAGTACCTGCACAAAAGATGTTTTCCAACTAGGGCTTTTATTGTGCACATTGTTTTTTTCTGATTCATTAATTGAAAATTGCTGGTAATTATGTTTATTACATGTAAATAAATAAATGTAAAAAATACGAAGAATGACACCTCTGAAAAATTGTGTTTATAAAGCTCAGTTATATTCACCTTACATAAGGGACATAGTTATTTCCAGTACTAGAAGGTTGTTAGTGACTACTGATGATATCTCTCCATTTTCTTCATCTATAAAATAAGAAGGTTGGTGCTAAATGACCTGTAAAGGTTCTGAAATTCTACAATCAAGCATGATACAGAATATAACCAAGGTCAAAGCTTTCAATATATAGTAAACAAATCAGTCAAAAAATACTAAGAACCTGTATTATTGATAGTATTGTAATCTTAAATACATGGAAGTAAAGATAAAGGCATATGAAAGAGAATTTTATATGTTCTGTATTTAGAAGGTGCTTCCACGTTTAATGTGATCTTATCCTTTCTTCACTGGTGATATTGCAAAGAGTATCAGGGTTTTACAGCAGCACAGGAATA
>JAVSCE010018221.1:0-101440 GCA_032199065.1 Smutsia gigantea | reverse complement strand
ATAATCCAATTAAGAAATGGGCAGAGGACATGAGTAGACACTTCTCTAACGAAGAAATTCAGATGACCAACAGGCACATGATAAGATGCTCCACATCGCTTAATCATCAGAGAAATGCAGATTAAAACCACAATGAGATATCACCTCACACCAGTGAGGATGGCCAACATCCAAAACACAAACAACAACAAATGTTGGCGAGGATGTGGAGAAAAGGGAACCCTCCTACACTGCTGGTGGGACTGCAAATTAGTTCAACCATTGTGGAAAGCAGTATGAGGTTCCTCAAAAAACTCAAAATAGAAATACCATTTGACCCAGGAATTCCACTCCTAGGAATTTACCCTAAGAATGCAGCAGCCCAATTTGAAAAGGACAGATGCACCCCTATGTTTATTGCAGCACTATTTACAATAGCCAAGAAATGGAAGTAACCTAAGTGTCCATCAGTAGATGAATGGATAAAGAAGATGTGGTACATATACACAATGGAATATTATTCAGCCATAAGAAGAAAACAAACCTACCATTTGCAACAACATGGATGGAGCTAGAGGGTATTATGCTCAGTGAAATAAGCCAAGCCGAAAAAGACAAGTATCAAATGATTTCACTCATATGTGGAGTATAAGAACAAAGAAAAACTGAAGGAACAAAACAGCAGCAGACTCACAGAACCCAAGAACGGACTAATAGTTACCAAAGGAAAGGGACTGGGGAAAATGGGCGGGAAGGGAGGGATAAGAGGGAAAAAGGGGCATTACGATTAGCAGATGTAATGTTGGGGGGGCACGGGGAGGGCTGTACAACTCAGAGAAGACAAGTAGTGATTCTATAGCATCTCACTACGCTGATGGACAGTGACTGTAATGGGGTTGGTGGGGGGGACCTGATGAAGGGGTAGTTTAATAATCGTAATATTGCACATGTAATTGTAAATTAATGATAATAAAATAAATTATATTAAAAAAAAAAGATCATCCATCATGATCAAGTGGGATTCATCCCAGGGATGCAAGGATGGTACATTAGAAAATCCATCAACATCATCCACCACATCAACAAAAAGAAGGACAAAAACCACATGATCATCTCCATAGATGCTGAAAAAGCATTCGACAAAATTCAACATCCATTCATGATAAAAACTCTCAACAAAATGGGTATAGAGGGCAAGTACCTTAACATAATAAAGGCCATATATGACAAACCCACAGTCAACATTATACGTAACAGCGAGAAGCTGAACGCTTTTCCTTTAAGATCGGGAACAAGACAAGGATGCCCACTCTCCCCACTGTTATTCAACATAGTTCTGGAGGTCCTAACCACGGCAATCAGAGAACACAAAGAAATAAAAGGCATCCAGATCAGCAAGGAAGAACTCAAACTGTCCCTGTTTGCAGATGACATGATATTGTACATAAAAAACCCTGAAGAATCCACTCCAAAACTACTAGATCTAATATGTGAATTCAGCAAAGTTGCGGGATACAAAATTAATACACAGAAATCCGTTGTATTCCTATACACTAACAATGAACTAGCGGAAACAGAAATCAGGAAAACAATTCCATTCACAGTCGCATCAAAAAGAATAAAATACCTAGGAATAAACCTAACCAAGGAAGTGAAAGACCTATACCCTGAAAACTACAAGACACTCTTAAGAGAAATTAAAGAGGACACTAATAAATGGAAATTCATCCCATGCTCTTGGGTAGGAAGAATTAATATTGCCAAAATGGCCATCCTGCCTAAAGCAATCCCTATCAAAATACCTACAAGCATTCTTGAACTAGAGAATATAGTTCTAAAATTCATATGGAACCACAAAAGACCCCGAATAGCCAAAGCAATCCTGAGAAGGAAGAATAAAGCAGGGGGAATTATGCTCCCTGACTTCAAGCTCTACTACAGAGCCACAGTAATCAAGACAATTAGGTACTGGCACAAGAACAGAGCCAGAGACCAGTGGAACAGAACAGAGAGCCCAGATATAAACCCAAAGATATATGGCCAATAAATATATGATAAAGGAGCCATGGATATAGAATGGGGAAGTGACAGCCTCTTCAATAACTGGTGTTAGTAAAACTGGACAGCTACATGTAAGAGAATGAAACTGGATCATTGTCTAACCCCATACACAAAAGTAAATGCTAAATGGATCAAAGACCTGAATGTAAGTCATGAAACCATGAAACTCTTAGAAAAAAATATAGGCAAAAATATCTTGGACATAAACATAAGCAACTTCTTCATGAACATATCTCCCTGGGCAAGGGAAACAATAGCAAAAATGAACAAGTGGGACAATATAAAACTAAAAAGCTTCTATAAATCTTTCTGTCAAAGTAGAGAATTATTCAGTTTTAACAGCAAACTATCTCCTAGGGTGCTGAGCGGTGTGCAGAGTCTGGGCAGAGGAGCAAGTAACACATGACAAATAAAATCCAAGTCTCTCCTCCCACACACACCCCAACTTCCTTTGATGTCTTTGCTAGTTTTTTCTAGTTCATGAGAAAAGTGAAGCACCAGGAGACAGCTTCGCAAGGTCCCATCACCAAATCTACCATCTTTCCTATAGCTAGACCCATAGCAGTGATGTCAGAAATAAAAAGGCAAGATAGCTACCTTAATTTTGCCTTGCAAATCTCACATTAGTGCATCTGATAGGTGGAAGCTGCATTTCATCCAGAACTCTAGCTACAAGGAAGTCGGGGATCTTTTTTTTTTTTCACATCCCATACACAATCCAACAGCAAATTCTGATGATTCCACCTTTAATATATATTCTGAATTTTCCAACTATCTCTCACCTCCTCTACCAATCATCCACCCAGAAAACAAGAGCCTCCTAACTGGTTGCTGCTTCCAATTACACCCCTGCATAATCTATTCTCCAAACAGCAGCCAGCATGATTTTAAAAACTAGATCAGATTATGCCATGCCTCTGCCCTCAACTCTCCAATGGCTTTCCATATAACATAGAGAATGTCAACAATTAATGAATCTAGGAAAATGATATATGGGCATTCATTGTACCATTCTTATACTGTTTGTTCTGTTGGCTCACAATTTCTCAAAATAAAAATTGGGGAAGAAAACTGCTGGGGAACAGTGGCTAGTTTACTTGTTAGGCTGCACTGAGTTTAGGCTGTTTTCTTTGCTCATGTCACATCTTAACAAATTTGTATCCTCAGACTGCATGTACACAATGTTGTCATCTCTAGTAATCCAATATGGGTTTAGACTGTTCTTTCTTCCTTTTCCCATTGTTTGAATATTTTCTGAGAAACTACAAGAATACACACACACACACACACACTGAGGAAATAATTAAATTGGTGGCGCCAAGTGCATGGCATGTATGCCACTAGAACTCCTACTACACCAATGGCAGTCATGAATAATCAATCAAGCTACTCTTTCCTGCCAAACTTCATTACTCCTCATAATCTTTCCCAACACAGCTTTCCAAGTAATCATGATTAATGCATGGAAGCTGGCATATGAGCTGAAACCTTTGCCATCCATTTAGTAAACAATCAACTTTACCAAAACCTAAAAAAAAAAAAGTGTATTTTCATGAGGGTTTCCAAGGCAGCTGTGCAAAAAAGAGCTCAGGAACAGGAGCCAAAGACCCAAATTCCAACCTACCTACTGCCTGTTAGTTCTTGAACCTTGGGAAAGCCCCTTAAAATTCTTTGGCCCTCAGTTTCCCTCCCTGTAATGAACCTTTTTCACAGAATAAAAGCTCAAATTTAGTGATAGAGCATGACTTGGAAAGCTGATATGTGTTCCTTGCAGTTTGGAGAATGGTGGGTTGGGGAGCTACTCAATTAACTAGAGTCTGACTCCCCCCACTCCCAGAGTTCTAAAAGGGAGAGATGCTGAAGCAGTGCTAAAGGAGAGAAGATATATTCCCCTGCGGACCAGCCAAGGCACAGAGTGTGTGTTTCCTGTGGACAAAATGTGGGCCATGCAATCAGCAGGGAGCCTTATCATTCTTGCTCAAGTGTTCTACTTGGTTGTATGATGGGACTGTAAACAAAAAAGTCTGCATGGAGTAAGCTGTAGGAAAACCAGTGGCAGTTGGAGGAATACGATACATCACCCACATCAGTGATTTTGCTAAAAGAAGAGCTACAGCATTGGGAAGCAGCCACAGAATCCACAAAAGAACCAAGGAAGACACAGCTTTAAATATTAGCTAAGCCCAAAGAAAGTGAAATCAGACTAGGACAGTCCTAGCCAAGTTATAATTTTCTGATCTATTTCCCCTCTCCCCTCCAAGGTCTCCAACTCTAGAATGGTTGAAACCATAGCTAATGAGGAAAATATGGGCAAGAAACAGAAAAAAGCCATAAATTCTTCCCCAGTGGGGGTGTCCTAGCTGCTTCAGGCCCTAGCTTGAGAGGTTTAAAGGTAGTGGAAGTCGGAAGCAGACCTTTTAATGAATGTTAAGTATTCATTAATAAACTGAACTGGACATTTTTATTTCTGAATCTAGACTCTGATTACCTATTTAAAGAGAACTTTGTGCCTTTCTGTGTGATACCTAAGAGCACCAGAAAAACCATGGTGCCCGCCAGTTTTTACCCAACTGCGGAGAAAACTGTTCCTCCATCAAATAAATGGTGAAGGGACATTAGGAGACAAAAATTAATTTGCATTCCAATTGATTCCCAGAGCTGTGCCCCTTCACAATATCTGTTATATTACTTAATGTATTATCACAATACCCGTTAATAATGGTATAACAGGCCTCTCATACTGAGTATGAGAATTATCATACTCAAAGACTAATTCTTTATTTCTATCTCCAAGATTAGCCTTTCCACAGTCTTCTCCATCGCATTAAATAGGAATCCCATTATTCCACTTAGGCCAAGATCCTTAAAGTCATCCATAAATGACTTTCTTCTTTGTACATCCTAGTTCCAAACTATCAGCAAATCTTACAAGCTCTACTTTTGGAGGTCATTCTGAATCTAATTACCTTTTACCACCATCTGATCTAAGCCACACTTTTGTCTCTCCTGGATTACTGCAACAGCTTTACAATAAGTCTTCCTGTTTCTACTTGTCTCTCTACATTCTACTCTCAAGACAGCAGCCCAAGGACCTTTGTAAGACATGTAACATCTGCTCAAGATCCTTCAATGCCTTAACCGTTTTTCAGATAAAAGATGTGATACATATATACAATGGAATATTATTCAGCCATGAAAAAGAAAGGTATCCTGCCTGCACTTTTAACTTAGAATAAAAGCAAATGTTCTTCAAATCCCTAATCTTTTTCAAATCTCGTCTCCCACTCCTACCTTGTTTTCCCTGGCCTGGCCACCCTGAGCTCAACCATGCTAAACACTCTTCCAATTCAAGACCTTCACACTTGCTGTTCCTTCTGCCTGGAATTCTCTTCTGCTTTTAGGTTTCTGCTCAAATATCACCTTATGAGAAAAGCCTCCCCTAACTACCTAATGTAAATAACAACTCCATCCCTCCCTTCTCCCCTATGGCTGAACTTCCTATCTTCCTCTCTTCACTCCAGAGCCTCCACTCTGTCACTTAGACTTCCACCACATTACTTAGAGCCTCCTGAAACATTATACATTTATTTGCTCGTTCACTGTCTGCCTTCCCCTACCAGTGTGTCAGTGATTCAAGGTTAGGACTGTGCTTGGTCCACTGTTGTAGGAACTCAATATTTTTTGAGTAAATAACTTATATATTAAAGTACATATAAGAGCTCCTAACCTATCATTTTATATATATATGTACATATTTTTTCCTTGACTATTTTATTTATTTCATAAATGTACACACACATATATGATCATACTATGTAGTATCTATATAAATACTATAAACATAATTAGGCAGTGACTATATGTGATCATATAATAATGTTAAGTTAGAAAACCACATATTTAAAATTCTTCGAGCACTCAAAAATTAGGGATTTCATTCCTTGCAGAAGGAGGGTGAACCGGGTGGCCTATCCAGTGCGCATGCTCACTGTCATTCACTTTCTTTTTAACCAGGCAGGAAGAGTGAAGAAGTGAACCTCTTCAAGATCATCACAGCTGATGAAGTTCATTATTTCTCGCAAGCAGCTACGCCCAAGGAGCGCACTGAGTCGATCAAGGCCATCCAGATGGCCTCCCGGACTGGGAAGTGAGGACACACCTGCAGCTCATCCCCCTCCTGAGGGAAGCCCCCAGATAAGCTTTGTCCAGAACCTGTCTGCTTCTGGTGACAAGTCAACAAGAAAGGGCCCGGGGGTGGGAAATTGTTTGTTCTGACCACCAGACAAGAATGTCTGTCCCTGTTAATTTGATTTAAGCTTTGTTTAATTACTAACTTGATAGTTTCTGCTCTCTGCTTGGCTGCTTCTCAAGTATGTGACAGTTTTGATAATTTAAGGGTTGGAATTTAGTCTATTTTTGCAACTGAAAATAAGCCTAGAGCCAGGTTTCCCTTTTATGCACAAAGACGAAGCAGACGGCACATCAAACGCAGGCATACTGTAATTTTCTCTTTTCTGATAAAGTAAAAGCAGGCCTTTGCACACTGGCTGCTTGGTGTCACTCACAGGCTGCTACTCAGTCTGTAAATAAAAAGTCTAGTACTTTCTTATCATTCATTTTTGTCTGCATCCAGCTTGGTCAGAAAAAAACATGCAGCAATGTCAGGAAGCCACACTAAGAAGCAGCCTGGAGGGTGCCCAGGGAGCTCGGAGACTGGGACCTGGAGCCTGGGTACCAGCCCTGGCCCCACAGCCTCTGGGCACAAAGACTTGAACACTTGCCTAAGATAATTTTAGCTGGTTGATGAATTCTACAGTATTTGTTCATTCAAACCAACATTTAGTGAGACCTCATAGATATTGGCCACAAGGGTTACAAAAGTGAGAAAATATGGCCCCTGTCCCCAAGGAGCACTCAGTGTGATGAGATGATAGACAGGGAAAGAGACAATCTCTGTCCACTTAACTGTTTTAACCAAGGTGTGCAGAAAGTAAAGTGGGAGCATGGAGATAAGAGGGAATCAGTCTACTTGACAGACAGGTAGGTATTTACCAGGACTCAGGAAACAGGCTCCGGACAGAGAGGACAGAACATCAAAGGCCTGAGACAGCCTACACTGAACAAGAAAAGGAAAATTCAGTGTAGGCTGTACGTCAAGGGGAAGCGAGGCTGAGGAGGGTGTGGAGGCAGGGGACTGGGAGAAAGTATGAGGGTGTAAAAATGAAGAGAGAGAGGCTTCACCTGTCAGGTTAAGGAAAATGGTTACGTTATGGAAAAACTTGAACTTTAGTAAAATGGGCTTGACAAAAACAACAGCTAACAATTACTGAGCTCATACCACATTCTAAGTAATTACCACTTAACTTTATGGGGTTCAGAGATGCTAAGTTACTTTCCCAAGATAATTTAGCTGGGAAGAGAAGATGGGAATTGGAAAGCAATCTGCAGACTCCAGAGCCCAGTCCTTAACCATCACACTGCGTTGCAAATATTAAATGAACTAATGGACAGGGTGTTCATTAGTTTTGTTACAAGGATCCCCCAAACAGGAGATTTTTCTTTTTCATTAATAACTGACAGTGCAACCCTCAGCATGTTCTCCCAGGCTTAGAGTAGCACATAAAAAAGGCTATGGGAGACAGAAATCACTCTGGATGAAGGGAAGGGAAGTCTAGGGTTTCATAAGTCACACTGAGGGATGAAAGATAAAATCAGTGAAGCAGCCCTTTTGAAAGCTTAGCCTATGCTGGCACCTGCTGGTGCCCACAATAGATGTGCCAGCTTCTCATCAGGGATTTATCCCCTGGAGACAGTAAATGCCCTGGGGCAGTTGTATGTGTAAAGGAGATGGTAGGGGCAGGCGGGGAAGAGTTGCAGATAGTCTAAAAGGCACTGGAAGACTCCTTACTTGAAAGGTTGCTGTTCATCTGTGAAAAAAAACTTTCAGCCTGGAATTCACTCATCATAACCATTACTAAAGACCTCCTATGGGCATAAGCTCACTTCACTGAAGGTCTCACAGTCCCAAGGACAGCATCTCTTACCTCCACCTGCTCTGCAACATGTCATCTCCTTGTTTTAGAGATGGAGACAGCTCCAGATTACTTGATTTGACCACGATCACATAACTAACTAGTAAGTGGCAATCCTAACTAATTCATACTCTTTACAGCTCCAAGTTGCTTCCCAAAAACCTAGGTTCAAAGCCTAATTCTCTTAGATGCTATGTCTGTGATCCTGGCCCTGTCAATTCACCATTGGGAGTTTTGCTCTGATTGATTGATGGGCTGATGCCCCTGCCTTATTCCAGAAGAGGTTTAACATCTTAAATCCTTACCTTCAATAGGGGGAGAAACCCCTCCCAGTGTGCTTGCAGAGATTCTGAAAAGGGGAGTAGGTTTGAAACACAAATAGCAATGTAACTACCTTTAAAACCTGAGGACCTGTTACCTCATAAAATACATGTTTGAGTATTCATGGCTCCAAACAGAAACAAGAATTCTAAAGTGCCTTCAAAATGGTGTCCAAACTTACCAGTATAGAAACCTCTACCCTAGGTCATCTGTTCACACCCTGGGAAATCTCTCCACCCTGAAGGCGTCCAAGCAAAATCTAGAAAACTCATTTTCCAGTGCTCAGTTGAAATTTAAAAAAACAAAGATACTAGGTTGCACTACACGAAATTACCAATATTTGATTATTTTTTGAGTTATATATACTTGATGGAGGTCTTCAAAAAGACAGTTCCTTTATCACTGCAAAATGATTGGACAAGCCCATCCTGGGCCAAAAATCAGCAGCAGGTAGACACAACAATCACCGGTACGATTGTTTAATATGAATATCCTAGTCCTACCCCTAGATTCAGTACTGGAGCTGGGATGCAGTAGTTCAGGGATTTGTCTTTTTAAAAGGCATCCCAGATATCCCAAGGCAGAGACTGCTCTAGGGGGAACTCCCCTGGAACATTTCTGAACTGGAAGAACATGCTGTCCCCAAGTATTCAGAAGACAACAACCCAAGATATATACTTCACAAAAGGCACCCTTAGTCTGCTCATAGGCAACTCAGTTTGAGGACCTCTGTTACAAACGTGGGCAAGAGCTCAACAGTTTTAAAACACCTCCACAACTTTCCAGCTGTAAAATGTCTTACAAGTGCCCAGTTTTTTATTTTAATGACCACTGCCTTTTTTAATTTTATTTTGTTTTGTTGCCTGAACTTAATGATTATTGCAAGAGTATCTAGCCCACTTTTTGAATAGCTGTCCTTGGGTAATGTGACCAGCACCCATCCCTCTACCATCCAGGATTACTGAGAATTACTGAGGTTCCACTTACTGGCTCCATCCACTATTTATGCCCATCTTCTACACTACAGATCCAAACCAAAGCCTCCTTGCTTCCGCTATGTTTGTTTTGCTACAGAATGGTAACATTTACAAGGAAATGGTCTTTCTCTATCCTATAATTTGGATTGTTTAGTTTTCCTTTTTGGACTTCTTTGATCCTGCTGAAGAAAGAAGTCTGCAGGAATCTGGAAAAGGAAGAGAGTGGGCTGCAGGGGGCAGAGTAGGCGGCAATGTTGTTTGCTTCTTGTCTCCTTGGGCCCCGCCACCACCACTTCCCCTAGCTGAACTAAGCTATCTCCTTCCTGTTTCTGCTTTTCTGTCTCCTACAATTGGACCAAAACATGTTAGCATTTATTTAGGGCTGGAGCTCCAGCTTTAACACTGACTCAATGGGGGAACTTGACCAAGTCTCGTTCCCTCTCAACACCTAGTTTCCCATCTGAACAGTGAAGGTGTGTAACCAGATGAACTCTAAATTCAATTACTTTTTATAAGCTCACTTGGACTGTCACTCTCTTCGCTGTGAGATAACCAGAAAACAAACACTTTACTAGCCATGTAACTTTGGACAAATTATTTAATCCCTCTGATAGACCATCAAAATGAGTCACTGTACTCTTTTCTATCTCTGATGAATTTAAAAATTTGCTTCTTTACACCCAAGGCATGAAGACAGTAAA
Organism: Smutsia gigantea; assembly: GCA_032199065.1. Classification (NCBI taxonomy): domain Eukaryota; kingdom Metazoa; phylum Chordata; class Mammalia; order Pholidota; family Manidae; genus Smutsia; species Smutsia gigantea. The sequence continues at coordinate 91,369 of JAVSCE010018221.1, read as the reverse complement.
CAACCCATGTTCCCTCAGAGGTCAATGAGTTACAAAGATGATGCTATCACTGTATAAGACTTTCCAAGGTTTTAAATCTCCATCACATCCCATCACCCTCACCACCACATGCACTCACCCCAATGTGAGTCTAAAACCTTCTAGGTTTAATTGCAGCCTCTCTTCTCTCCTTTATTTCTTGTAAGAGGGGTCTATTAGAAATGTAATTCCATTTCTAGGTAAGTGCTCTAGGTAAGCACTTGCAAATGTCCACAGTAAGGCATACAGAAGGATGTTCACTGGGGGCTTGTTTATCGAAATGAATGTCTATCAAGTTGAAAAAGAAAAACCCTGCGAAATTCATTTAATGGAATATTATGCAGCAGTTCAAAAGAATGAGGCAGAGCTATAAGTACTAACATGGGTAGATTGACAAGAAATATTGTTCAATAAAAGAAGTGTGCCATTGACTGGTGTGCACAGTATGCTACCTTTCAGGTAAGAAGATAAACTACACGTATTTTAAGTATATATATATATGATACACACACATTACACACATATACAGCAAATGTTTGCAACAATTTATTACAAACTGGTAGTGTTACCTCCAAGGAAGGGATGGTCAAAGGGACTTTAGACTAAGTGAAATGTTTAACATTTTTCTCAAAGAATCATATATTATTTAAGATTAACTTGAAAAATACAGCCCCTAAATATATGACAACAGCACAAAGGACAGGGGAAATGGAAACTATCTGTTGGAGGGTCCTTACACTATACATGAAGCAGTATATTATTATTTAAAGATGACAATTTTAAAATATGTAAATCAAAGATGAATATTTTAATTCCTGCAACATGCATAGGCAAAACATTTATTAGTAAAGGTTTAACAAATAAGACGTGAGTGAAGAGAAAATAGAATCATAAAAAATAATCCAAAAGCAAGTTGGCAAAAAGCAGGGAGACTGGAAGGAACAAGTACAGATGGAACAAATAGAAAACAACAAAATGGTGGATTTAAATATAATCATATCAATAATAACAATGTAAATGGTCTACACACCACAATTAAAAGGTAGAGATTGTCAAATTGGATAAAAAAGCAAACCACAACCATATGCTACCTAAAAGAAACTCACCTTCAATATAAAGACACAAATAGGTTAAAAGTTAAAGGGATGCAAAAAGACATATCATGCAAACACTAATCGAAAGAAAGCTGGGGAGCCTTATGATACCAGACAAAGTAGACTTCAAAACAGAAATATTACCAGAGATAAAAAGAATCATTAGATGATGATAAATGGGACAATTATCAACAAGATGTAAGAATCTTAAATGTATATATCCAACAGCAGAGCTTCAAAATGCATGATGCAAAAACTGATAGAACTTAGAGGAAAAATGAACAACTACATGATAGTCAAACACTAACAATCCTCTCGGTAATAAAAGCAGAAAGAAAATTAGAAAGGACATAAAGGACCTATACAACACTATAAAACAACTTGACCTAATTAATATTTATAGAGAACAGATACCAGAATACACATTCAAGTATACATGAAATAAGTCACCAAGACAGAACTCATACTGGGTCGTAAAACAAATCTCAACAAAGTTTAAAAAACTGAACCTGTTCAGTTATAATGGATAATGGACTCATATGACTCAACACCAAAAAAACAAACAACCCCATTAAAAAATGGGTGGAGGACCTGAACAGACATTTTTCCAAAGAAATACAAATGGTCAACAGACACAAAAAGATACTCCACATCACTAATCATCAAGGAACTGCAAATCAAAACCACACTGAAATATCACCTCACACCAGTCAGAATGGCCACTATCCAAAAGACAAAATAACAAGTACTGGCGAACATGTGGAGAAAAGGGAACCCTCCTACACTGTTGGTAGGAATGAAAATTGGTGCAGCCACTTTGGAAAGGAGTATGGAGGTTCCCCAAAACACTAAAAATAAAAATACCATACAACCCAGTAACCCCAGTTCTAGGAATTTACCTGAAGAAAACAAATTCTCTCATTTGAAATGATTATATGCACCCCTATGTTTATTCCCACATTATTTACAATACCAAGATATGGAAGCAACCTGTTTCCATCAACAGATGAATGGATAGTGGTACATATACAGAATGGAATATTATTCAGCCACAAAAAAGAAATAAATCCTGCCATTTGCAACAATATGGATGAACCTAGAGGGTAACAGGATTAAGTGAAATAAGTCAGACAGAGAAAGACAAATACCATATGATTTCACTTATATGTGGAGTCAAAAAAAAAACAAACAAAACAGCAGTACACTCATAGACACTGAAAAGTGACTGGTGGTGGTTACCATGGGATAGGGGTTGGGGTGGGTGGCTGAAATATGTGAAGGGGATAAAGAGGCACAAAATTTCAATCAAAAATTAGGGGATGAAAGTACAGCATAGCGAATATAGTCAATAGCTCTGTAACATCTTCCTATTTTGGCATAGTAACTGCACTAGTTGGGGTGAGGATTTAATAATGTATATAACTTGAATCATATGTTGTAGGCTTGAAACCAATATAATATTGTATATCAATTATAATTCAATTTTTAAAACAAATAAATAAAATGTATATAGCAATAGTGCCCTCACAAACAGTAAATGTTCCTAAAACCCACCATACTTTCTGTAAGTATGGCAAGCCCCAATCCCACAAAATTATCTAAGTGTAAGACAGGCAGAGTGGCTACAGTGAGCAGACTAAGCCAATTTTCCAGAAAATGGCTAAAATTACAAAAAGGCTTGTGCTAAGGCTTGACTCCATTGAGCCAAACTATAGATTTAAAAGAATCCTGGCTGTTAGGAGATGCAAGCGTTTTGCACTGGGAAGAGATAACAAGAGAAAAAGCCAAATGATCCAGTTCTGAGCTGCATCTTTTATTTAAAAGCAATAAAATCCTCAAGTTATGTGTACTTCAAAAAAGGTTTATATTAAGAATGGTCTCAAATCAATGATCTAATAAGTATTCACCTTAAGAAACTAGAAAAAGAAAGGCAATATAAAACCAAAGCAAATAGAAGAACATACTAAACTATGAACAGAAGTTGATAAAATAAAATCCATACAATAATAAAGAAAATCAGTAAAACCACAAGTCTTTTATATTTCCAAAAAAGACAAACCTCTGGTCATACTGATCAAAGAAGAGAAGACACAAATTACCAGTGCCAAGAACGAAAGAGGGGACATCACTAGCTCTACTAAGAAAATATTTTAAACAACTATGCCAATAAATTCAACAACTTGAATGAAATGCACAAATTTCTTGAAAAAAAATACTACCCCTGACCTACTATAGCAGACTGTGAGAACTCTAGTGTTTCTCTGCCTAAAGAACTCCAGGTAGAGAAATCATGATGAGTGAAGACGTGGAAGCAATTAACAAAAGAGGCATTGAGTAGAAAAGTGCAGAGTAGAGAATAGCAGAAGACGCTAATGTAGTGGAGAAAGATCAACAAGCAGAGGATCAGGTAAGAGGCTACTGCATAGTTTGGTGAGAGCTGATGAGGGCATGAATTGCCATGGTGGTAGTGAGAATTCAGAGATTGAAATATACTGCAGATAGAATCAGCAGAATTTGGTGACTGACTAAGGACAGGAAGGATGGAGGAGGAACATAAAAAGGCTCATGGTTCTGTCCTTGGGGCCAGGTGCTATTAATAGGCACTGGGACTAGGAGAGGAAGATGATGCGCTACATTTACGGATTTTAGGTTTGTGGTATCTATGGGAAATCAAAGTTGGGAATGTTTAACAAACATCTGGATGTATAAATTTGAAGCAATGCAGAGAGGTTAGCACTGAAATAACTTACTACACGGGTAGATATCTCACCTAAGGAAACTATAGAAAGAGAAGAGAAATGGCTCAAGGGTAGTGTTACTGTAGCTTAGAAAATAATCTGAAGTTCAGGAAAAGCTCTGTGATTTTTCGGAATACGGCACTTCATAAGCAAGTACAATTAAGCACAGATATGTTAAATAATGTCTTATAATATCAAAACCTTTGAACAAATAAAGAGAAATAGAATGGTTAAGTTAATATGAAAGGCATTTTAAATGTTTAGAAAGAGTATACAATAATGCAGAAATTGCTTAGGAAAAAATGTTAGTTTCCTACCTTTTAAAAATATGTGTATATATATAATTTGAACACTAAAAATATACATAGCAAAATCTGAAAAGAAATATTAAGTATCAGAATTAAATGTTTTGAGGGTAAGAGCCTATGGGGTACAATTAGTAGGGGTGATCTATTATTCTGTATCTTGCAAATTCAGTATGTAATATTCATGCAAGACAAATAAAACCTGTCAAGAAAAAAGAAAGAAATGTAGCATTTATTTCAATCTCTAGTGACGACCATAGTAGCCAGAGTTCCTGTCTAACACAGGTGCTGAGACTTAGTGGGGGGGGGAGCTCAATAAAAACATGTCTTTATCAATACCTGAGTTGCGAAGGCAGCTGCGAGTTTCTGCCTTACAGCTCCACCTGGTCCGCAGGAGGCCTTGGCACGCCGAGGGGGTGCAATCCTGCGGTCTGCACAGCATTGTGCATGTCCTCCACTGTCATACTGCCCTGATGGGCCTTTCCCTGGCGGCTCCCGCAAAACATTCCCCCCTGGCCTTGCCGACAGCACCTGGGCCTTCCTGGAAGCGTCCTGAACAATTCCCAGCTGGTGGTGAGCACCCTCCGTAACTCGGATACTGGTCCTGCAGGAAGTGTGTGAGATGTTGACGGCGCCAGCCCTGAGCCCTAGCGCTGAGCAGAGGCTTTAGGTTCCTCGCGCGGCTTGCGGCAACCTCACTAGGTAGGTGTACGTCACTGTTCCTGCCCGGTGCAAGGCCATCTGCCACCGAAGCCCGGGCACTTGCCCTGGGCAGCCAGGGAGGCTTCACCAGGCAGCGCTCAGCGTTACTAGCATGACGAAGAACGCGACTTCCGTTGAGTTCAGGCAGAGAAGAGTCTGTCTGCACTCAAGGCTTCCCCAGGCCTCACTGGGCCTTTGGAGGCCAAGGCCTGCAGGGTGCAGCCGAAACGTGATGCCCCGCGGGCTGAGGTGAAAGGCCAAATGGTGGAGCCCCGCAGGCTGCCAGAAAGGCTCGTCATAACCTCCTCTGTGACGGTGAATACCCAGCACGTCCCTCCAGACTCAATCCCCAGAGAAGCGCAGCCACCAGAACACCCGAGGCGAACCCACTGCAGGCCCCGCCCCAGGCCCCGCCCTCTTCCCGATTGGCCCCGCCCGGAGACAATAGAGTCCAGCACTGGCTCATTAATCCCATTAAGTGGTTATTGACCGTTAACTTGGTGCCAAACACCAGGCCGGTAGTGAGGGAAAGAGAGAAGGTCCCCGGCCTCAGGAGAGCTGGAAAGCTGCCCAAAATGACAAACTAGTGTAACAAGAGTTCTGATGGGGGAAATGAGGGCACGAATCCCTTCTCGGGAGGGTCCAGGAAGTTCTCCTTCACACAGAGGTAAGGAAGGGGGAAAGGAGTGTGGGACACAACTGTTTTTGAAGATTTGACGATGAAAAGTTCACGTCAGGCTTAGAGTTCCTTTCAGAAGTGGGCTACGGCAAATCAGTTGGGGCAGGAAGGGTAGAAGCTTGAAGAAAATGAAGGGGGTTTGATAAAGCTTTGAGTAGGATGAGAGGGAGCTGATTGAAGCGCTAAGGGTGTGGACTCCAAAAGGGCAGGGAGCTTTCTTTTTCTTACTGATGTGCAACTAATGCTCGGAACAGTGACTATGCTACTTCAAAGACTGCTCTGGTTTCAGCTGGATTTAGACAATGCACAACTGATACAGTTTTGGGCAAGTGACCTTCTCGCCCTTAGCCTTGTGTCCTGGGACAAAGCATCTCTTCCTTTTCCCCAAGTGACTTTTTGTAGAAATCTATTCCATCTGGGACAAAAACTAGGGATCTTAATCACTAGGGTGTCCCCTAAGTCCCTGGCCTGGGAGGGTGAGTGTCAGGCTTGGTAGGTCTCTAATCCTACGACCCCTCTTTGATGCATTTATGCTTTGTTCTCACAAGGTCCTCTCATCCTTTGGGGTTATATTCTTTTTCTGGCTTTTCCTTGGGGTTTGAAGGTTATGGACATAGGGCTTTTGCTGACTCAGGTTGCTCAAGAGCTGGGAATCCCTTGGCCTTGACTATCTCCCTCAACTGTTTAACCGTTGAAAGAATTCCTAAATTCATCTCCAGCATATTCCTACAGTGGAAACTGAATTTAGAGAAGATACTCTTCGTCTCCAGTGAGTTCCTTCCCTCTGGAACTTTCCCCCATGGGCTGGGGCTAGGCTTCAAGAAGGTAGCAAGGTCTTGGGATTAGTTATCTGCATTTGGATTGTGAAGGAGGGCATTAGAGATTGAAGAAGAGAAAGACTGGTTGGGGGGGTACCTACAAAGAACAGGAGAGTAGCCAACAAGGCCTCACTGTGCAGAGGGGACACCTCTGAAGAGTTAGCTCCATTTCTGCTGCAGAGTCTCCCAAGGGTTTGGGATTTGGAAGTTCCTATGGACTATCCAGTTACTGTGGTTGGCCTTCATATTTCCAGAAGGGACAGAAGGTTGTGGTGTAGTGCTCAACAGCGAATAAGCCTAAGGGAGTTGCAAAACAATGGAGTTGGTAGTATGTCCCCTGTTTTAGAAATTATCCCTTTTTCTCCTCCAAAGTCTGAATCCCCCCATTCTTTGTGACTTTTACCTCCCGCAGCTTCTGGACAGTAGTGCTGAGGAAAGAGTGTCTACCTGCTTCCACATGTCAGGTTGCAGGGTCTCCCCAGAGACAGAACCCAATGGACAGAGAAACAAAGCTCCTGATAGAAATCACAGTATGATAAGGTAGAAAGAAACAAGTCTTCAGCAGATACCTGCCCAGAGAATGTTGAAATGGCCAAATTTTTTGAGCAGTCAATGCCTGAGCTTGCTGCAAAAGAAGCCAGGCAAAAGGGAGTTTTCTGACAATGAGCTCTCTGAGACAGTGTTCAGTAGGATTGAAATCAAGTTAAACTGAGTCATTGCTAATGTAGAGTCTGGCAGTGGTGGAGTAGAGATGGTTGTTGGTGGGGGGGTAACCCACAAATGAATCAGTGGGATTCATGGAATAAATGAGATATTGGTGAAAGATGAGAGGCTGAGATCCTTACAAAAAATGTAGGATCATATGACGAGGTGGGATCTGGTTGGGGAAGAGGGTCTAGTATCTGAGTGTGTTCTAGGGGAGAGGAGGAAGGGCAAATGAAGGGGTTGAAGATGGTCCATTAAGATTGTAGCTTCAGAGGCGTAAATGGATCTGGTGCCCAGTGTGTAGACTGATTAAGGGCACTTCGAGGATGGAGTGTTGTCAGAGAGGGCCTTGTTGCAAAAGATGAAAAAACTGGTAGTGGAGGTGAAGGAAGACATGAAAGATCAGGGAAGACCAAGGCTAGAAGGACTCCTAGGCAGAGGAGATAAAGCCACCATGGGAGTGGAAAAGGAATGAGTGAGAATGTGGGAGCCAATGGCAGGGCCTCTAGCGGCAGAGGGGTGGCCAGTAATGGAGGTAAAAGGAATGATGGAGTGGCCCCCATGGTGAAGGGCAGCGCAATGGGAAGAAACCAGACCATGCAGGAGCAGGGTCACACACAAGCTAGGAAGCGGCCAGGGTTGATGAGACTGTAAAATCTGGGAAGAGAGGCTGAAAAACTGGCCACAAGTGGATCTGATAAAACTGCTGGTAACTAGTTTTCTGGAAGGGCTGGTGAAAGAGTGAAGGCCAGAGTTAAAGAATGCCCAGGAAGAGAAACTGTGGGAACCAGTGGGGACACAGGGAACAGCATCTCTCACAGGCCTCTTCGAAGCAAAAGGTCGTCCTCCACAATGATGCTCTCCCAACCCTCCTGCACAGAGCTTGACCAGCAGTTACCAAAACTGCAAGAGGCTGTAAGCTGCAGCCAGGAACAGAATAAGAACAAGAGGGTCTGGCCAGAGTAAGGGCACCTGAAGCATGCTGCCCCATCCCATTCCCCTGTATCTTAGACTTCATCAGGTATCCCTGGCTTTTTGAAAGTTCGCATTACACCAGTTTGCTTTTACAAAAGACCTAATTTGTACTGTTTTTGCTAACTGAAAGAAATCTGAAATGGACTTTTGCTTTGAATGACAAAAGGCAAAAAGTGAAAACAGCGTCCAGAGCGTCTGATGGGCAGCAAGCGTTTATAGAGATGGTGTGCACCCGAGCAGCTGGAGCGGCACCACACAGCTCCTTCCTGGGAAGCACACCCAGCCTCTCAAGCATCTAGCCACCAGAGCTGTGAACTGTGTCTGTGAGCATCTGTGCTTTATTTTGTGCATCTGTTCGCAAGGTGTGTCCTAAGGCATCAGAAAAGCCTTGGAGAGGTTATTTTTTGGATCTGGGAAGCTCGAAAGTTTTTCCATATAAATTAGTGGTAATTGCTTTACTTTACACCATTTCGGCTTTAAAAAGTTTTCATAGGAATGCTCTACTTTTGGATAGCAGGGGAAAACCTGTATTCCTTTTATACCTCATCCCAAGGCTTGCTTTCTTCTCTTCCCTGTGGGATCCTCCCTCAGGAATAACCCCAGGCTGCACTGGCCCTAAAATTACATAGCCCATGCTAGGAAGAGGGAAACAGAAAAGGAGGGAAGAAATTATCACTCTACCAAATGTCCCATGCCACAGCAGCTTCTTTCTGGCAACTTCCACAAGCTGGTAAAACAAGAGGCTGGGTTACCTGTTGAGAAAGTGAAAATTAGTTTGGCCTGAGAAAATGAAAATCTGCCATGCCATTCACAAGCTGGGAAAGCTGACACAAAACACAGATAAAGCCAGCTGCAAAGTTAGCAGAAAATTATTATTTCTCCCAAGGAAACACTGAAGCTGTTAAGTGTCCTAATGACACTCAGTAGTATGTTACTTACATACTATGACTATTGTTACTTAGAAATTTTGTTCTCTAAAATCATAGTTTATCCAAAACTTTGCTTCTGAAGTATTTTCACTAGAAAAAAACATCCTGCTCTTGCCTGCAGGATCTAATTAATTTTGACGCAGGGCAGCCACCTTGATTTCCAACCCAGGCACAGATTCAGATACAGGGTTTGGGGATATAACATTCCATGTGCATCTCAATTTGTAGTTTCTAAGGAAAGGAGACCTTGTGTCCACTTCCCCATCCAGACCTGATGTTGCCCCTTCATACAAAGCCCAGCTTTAACTTATCAAAATACTGTTTCATATGACTTTCAACGAATGCCTCCCTTCCCCCAAACCATGTGACACATCCCGTGGTTCCTCTGGCATGTGACCTTCCTCACTGCAAGGAGCCAACAGTCTTTGTCAGACTACAACGCACTCCCCGTGTCCTGATTAGGGCATTTGGAGCTTCTCTTGGTGTTTGGTCAAAACCCTGCCTACTAAGGATCGGCCCTCTCGACTCAGGAATAATGTGCATATCTAAGACTCTTTAAGTCTCAAGACATTCACGGTCTCTTTCTTTGTGTGGTTTCACGTTGCATTGAGACTCTGGTTGTCTCTTTGGTCCTTCAATATCAGTTTATTATTTACCTCCTGGGATTTTTGGTTTCTCATCAGCCTTTGGTGTCCCCTGGTGAAATTTGGCTTTTAATACTATCTCCTGCCTTCTGTTTGTCCATCTTCTGTCTGTCCATGAGGACTTTCCCCAGTCTTCTCTGAGTATGAGAAACTGGCTTTGGGAAATATCTCCATACATTCTGCAAGCCAACTGACTGCTGGTTTCTCAGGTCAGCAAGTAGAAGCAGCTTTGGGGTTGAGGACTAGAAACACAGGTGACACTGTATCTTTGAACAACAGCCAGTCTCACCTGGGCTTGTCTGCTAATAAGCTTGTGCTACGTCCTGGCATAACTTCATGGAGCATGAATTAGAATTATAGTGGCCATTTGGGGAACTTTGACATGAACAAGAAGGTTCACTTGAGAAATGCCTGGGTCAAAAAGGGAAAAGCAATCTCAAGAGACAGTATAACTGTTCTGTCTAAAAGAGAAAGATCACTGATTGATGTGGGAGATTTCCCCTCCATTTCCATTCTGTAGGGATTAATAAGCACTGGCTTTTAACTGTATGGCTTGATAAAATTGTCAAGGGCTTGAGTTACTATTTAAACTTCTAATGGCTTTCTCTTCTGTATGTATGTGTATATAAAAAAGATTTTCCTGCATCTAAACTTTCTCCCTTCTCTTCTCAGAGAGAGGGCACCTTTTCACAGTGATAATTTCATACTTGCCTAAAGCTGCTCTCACTTCTATTATTATTGTTGTTCTATCCCTCTTGTTTTTCCCTCACTTGAGAAATTTTAAAGATTAATTGCTCGGAAAAAAAAAGATCATTGCCATCATTTTCCATACAATAGTTGGAAATATCTAAAAAAAAGTCAATAAACTATTTTGCATTATGGAATATAGAGAAATGTATTTAAATAAGAACCTTCACTACTTATAGCTATGAGGGAAGAAAGTATCTTAGTTTCAATATAAGAGCTTTTAAATATGATTTTAAGATTATGTAAATTTTGCCCATGAATACAAAATTTATAAAGTATATCCCTTCAAGTATCCAGTAGTATTTCTGATAAACTTTGGACAAATTGGAATGAGTTAATCATATTTGTTAAAAACTATGTCTAGATAGTCATGATTTTATTATGTAAAATTAATGCTAAGACAATATTCTAGTTTACATAGTAAGATAAAAATTCTCAAGATTTTAACTTTCTAAAGTTTGCATATTGGTTTTTTTTTAATATAATTTATTTTATTATCATTAATTTACAATTACATGTGCAATATTACGATTATTAAACTACCCCTTCATCAGGGCCCCCCCAACAACCCCATTACAGTCACTGTCCATCAGCGTAGTGAGATGCTATAGAATCACTATTTGTCTTCTCTGAGTTGTACAGCCCTCCCCGTGCCCCCCCAACATTACATCTGCTAATCGTAATGCCCCTTTTTCCCTCTTATCCCTCCCTTCCCGCCCATTTTCCCCAGTCCCTTTCCCTTTGGTAACTATTACTCCGTTCTTGGGTTCTGTGAGTCTGCTGCTGTTTTGTTCCTTCAATTTTTTTCTTTGTTCTTATACTCCACATATGAGTGAAATCATTTGATACTTGTCTTTTTCGGCTTGGCTTATTTCACTGAGCATAATACCCTCTAGCTCCATCCATGTTGTTGCAAATGGTAGGATTTGTTTTCTTCTTATGGCTGAATAATATTCCATTGTGTATATGTACCACATCTTCTTTATCCATTCATCTACTGATGGACACTTAGGTTGCTTCCATTTCTTGGCTATTGTAAATAGTGCTGCAATAAACATAGGGGTGCATCTGTCTTTTTCAAATTGGGCTGCTGCATTCTTAGGGTAAATTCCTAGGAGTGGAATTCCTGGGTCAAATGGTATTTCTATTTTGAGTTTTTTGAGGAACCTCCATACTGCTTTCCACAATGGTTGAACTAATTTGCAGTCCCACCAGCAGTGTAGGAGGGTTCCCTTTTCTCCACATCCTCGCCAACATTTGTTGTTGTTTGTGTTTTGATGTTGGCCATCCTCACTGGTGTGAGGTGATATCTCATTGTGGTTTTAATCTGCATTTCTCTGATGATTAGCGATGTGGAGCATCTTTTTTCATGTGCCTGTTGGCCATCTGAATTTCTTCTTTGGAGAAGTGTCTATTCATGTCCTCTGCCCATTTCTTAATTGGATTATTTGCTTTCTGTTTGTTAAGGTGCATGAGTTCTTTATATATTTTTGATGTCAACCCTTTATCAGATACGTTTTTTATGAATATATTCTCCCATACTGTAGGATGTCTTTTGTTCTACTGATGGTGTCCTTTGCTGTACAGAAGCTTTTCAGCTTGATATAGTCCCACTTGTTCATTTTTGCTTTTGTTTCCCTTGCGCGGGGAGATATGTTCATGAAGAAGTTGCTCATGTTTATGTCCAAGAGATTTTTGCCTATGTTTTTTTCTAAGAGTTTTATGGTTTCATGACTTACATTCAAGTCTTTGATCCAGCTTGAGTTTACCTTTGTGTATGGGGCTAGACAGTAGTCCAGTTTCATTCTCTTACATGTAGCTGTCCAGTTTTTCCAACACCAGCTGCTGAAGAGGCTGTCATCTCCCATTGTATATCCAAGGCTCCTTTATCAAATATTAATTGACTGTATATGTTTGGATTAATGTTTGGATTTTCTATTCTGTTCCACTGGTCTGTGGGTCTGTTTTTGTGCCAATACCAAATTGTCTTGATTACTGTGGCTTTGTAGTAGAGCTTGAAGTCAGGGAGTGTAATTCCCCCTGTTTTATTCCTCCTTCTCAGGATTGCTTTGGCTATTCGGGGTCTTTTGTGGTTCCATATGAATTTTAGAATTATTTGTTCCAGTTCATTGAAAAAAGCTGTTGGTAGTTTGATAGGGATTGCATTGAATCTGTAGATTGCTTTAGGTAGTATAGCCATTTTGACAGTATTTATTCTTTCTAGCCAAGAGCATGGGATGCATTTCCATTTGTTAGTGTCCTCTTTAATTTCTCTTAGGAGTGTCTTGTAGTTTTCAGAGTACAGGTCTTTTCACTTCCTTCGTTAGGTTTATTCCTAGGTATTTTATTCTTTTTGATGCAATTGTGAATGGAATTGTTTTTCTGATTTCTCTTTCTGTTAGTTCATCATTAGTATAGGAAAGCAACAGATTTCTGTGTGTTAATTTTGTATCCTGCAACTTTGCTGAATTCAGATATTAGTTCTAGTAGTTTTGGAATGAATCTTTAGGGTTTTTTATGTACAGTATCATGTCATCTGCAAATAGTGACAGTTTGACTTCTTCTTTACCAATCTGGATGCCTTGTATGTCTTTGTTTTGTCTGATTGCTGTGGCTAGGACCTCCAGTACTATGTTGAATAACAGTGGAGAGAGGGGCATCCTTGTCTTGTTCCGGATCTTAGATGAAAAGCTTTCAGCGTCTCGCCGTTAAGTATGATGTTAGCTGTGGGTTTGTCATATATAGCCTTTATGATGTTGAGGTACTTGCCGTCTATACCCATTTTGTTGAGAGTTTAATCAGGAATGGATGCTGAATTTTGTCAAATGCTTTTTCAGCATCTATGGAGATGATCATGTGGTTTTTGTTCTTCTTTTTGTTGATGTGGTGGATGATGTTGATGGATTTTCGAATGTTGTACCATCCTTGCATCCCTGGGATGAATCCCACTTGATCATGGTATGATCCTCTTGATGTATTTTTGAATTCGGTTTGCTAATATTTTGTTGAGTATTTTTGCATCTACGCTCATCAGGGATATTGGTCTGTAATTTTCTTTTTTGGTGAGGTCTTTGCCCGGTTTTGGTATTAGAGTGATGCTGGCTTTATAGAACGAGTTTGGAAGTATTCCCTCCTCTTCTATTTTTTGGAAAACTTTAAGGAGAATCGGTGTTATTTCTTCTCTATATGTCTGGTAGAATTCAGAGGTGAATCCATCAGGCCCAGGGGTTTTGTTCTTTGGTAGTTTTTTGATTACCAATTCGATTTCGTCACTGGTGATTGGTCTGTTTAGTTTTTCTGTTTCTTGCTTGGTGAGTCTTGGAAGGTTGTACTTTTCTAAGAAGTTGTCCATTTCTCCTATGTTTTCAGCTTGTTAGCATACAGATTCTCATAATATTCTCTTATGAATCTTTGTATTTCTGTGGGGTCCGTCGTGATTTTTCCTTTCTCATTTCTGATTGTGTTTATGTGTGTAGATTCTTTTTTTCTCTTAATGAGTCTGGCTAGGGGTTTATCTATTTTGTTTATTTTTTCAAAGAACCAGCTCTTGGTTTTATTGATTTTTCCTATTGTTTTATTCTTCTCAATTTTATTTATTTCTTCTCTAATCTTTATTATGTCCCTCCTTCTGGTGACTTTGGGCCTCATTTTTTCTTCTTTTTCCAATTTCAGTAATTGTGTCTTAGACTATTCATTTGGGAATGTTCTTCCTTCTTTAAATAGGCCTGGATTGCAATATACTTTCCTCTTAGAACTGCCTTTGCTGCGTCCCACAGAAGTTGTGGCTTTGGGTTGTTGTTGTCATTAGTCTCCATATATTCTTTGATTTCTGTTTTGATTTGGTCGTTAACCCATTGATTAATTAGGAGAGTGTTAAGTCTCCATGTATTTGTGAGCCTTTTTGATTTCTTTCTAAAATTTAGTTCTAGTTTTATACCTTGGTGATCTGAGAAGTTGGTTGGTAGGATTTCAATATTTTTGAAATTACTGAGGTTCTTTTTGTGGCCTAGTATGTGGTCTATTCTGGAAAATGTTCCATGTGCACTTGAGAAGAATGTGTATCCTGTTGCTTTTGGTGTAGAGTTCTGTAGATGTCTGTTAGGTCCATCTGTTCTAGTGTGTTGTTCAGTGCCTCTGTGTCTTTACTTATTTTCTGTCTGGTTGATCTGTCCTCTGGAGTGAGTGGTGTGTTGAAGTCTCCTAACATGAATGCATTGCTGTCTATTTCCTCCTTTAATTCTGTTAGTATTTGTCTCAGATATGCTGGCGCTCCTGTGTTGGGTGCATATATATTTATAATGGTTATATCTTCTTGTTGGACTGACCTCTTTATCATTATGTAATGTCCTTCTTTATCTTTTGCTACTTTCTTTGTTTTGAAGTCTATTTTGTCTGATACAAGTACTGCAACACCTGCTTTTTTTTTTTTTTTTTTTTCATGAAATATCTTTTTCCATCCCTTTACTTTTAGTCTGTGTATATCTTTGGATTTGAGGTGAGTTTCTTGTAGGCAGCATATAGATGGGTCTTGCTTTTTTATCCATTCTGTTACTCTGTGTCTTGTGATTGGTGCATTCAGTCCATTTACATTTAGGGTGATTATTGATAGGTATGTACTTATTGCCATTGCTGGCTTTAGATTCGTGGTTACCAAGGGTTCAAGGGTTGCTTCTTTACTATCTAACAATCTAACTTAACTTTCTTGTTAAGTTATTGTAAACACAGTCTGATGTTTCTTTCTTTCTCTCCCTTCTTTTCCTCCTCCTCCATTCTTTCTATAATAGGTGTTTTATTCTTTGCCTTTAGTTGGTGTTTGGATGGTCTGCTTTCTTTGCTATGATTTTTTTTCTCTCTGGTGACAGCTTTTTAGCCTTAGGTGTGCTTCCATCTAGAGCAGTCCATTTAAGATATCCTGTAGTGGTGGTTTATGAGACGCAAATTCTCTTAAAAAATGCCCACCGGACGTAGATTCTGTGGGAATGCTCTAGGTGGCGCTATTGCCCCACTGTTCCACAGCTATGACTGTGCTGCTCCGCAGGGCCCTTTATCGCTCTGGCGGGGGTGGGAACGAATAGGAGGCTGTTGATCTCAGTGAGAAGTGCAAGTATGGCTACGCTTCCTCAGTCGCCAGCTAAGGCGTCTGAAACTCCCCAGGACTCCCAGCCTGCTGGGCTGTGTGTGCTGGGGCCATCCGGCTCCTCCGCTGGGCTCCTGTCTCTTTAAGACCGCTGAAGAAAGCGCGCCCTTTTTTTTTTTCCTTCCCGGGAGCCGGCTGCAAGCACCCTGGCGCGTTCCCCGCTCAGATCCTGCCCTCTGTCTCTCCAATCTCCGCTGCACTGCGCAATGTGGGTCAGCGCTCCCCGCGCAGATCCCCGGGGCTGGCTACTTCGCGGGGTGCACTTCCACTCCCTCCGGCTCTGAATCCTCTCCTCCCGCCGGTGCGCTGGGGTGGGGGAGGGCTCGGGTCCCGCCGGGTCGCGGCTCCGTATCTTACCCGCCTCTTGGGGTGCCGAGTCCTCTCGGGTGTAGCTGCACGCTGTGCGCTTTCCTGTGTATTCTCGTCTCTCTTTTAGGAATAGATGTATTTTCTGTGTTTTCGTGGTTAAATATAGTGTTGGGAGGAGATTTCTGCCGCCCTGCTCACACCGCCATCTTCCCGGAAGTCTCTGCATATTGGTTTTATGGGACAAGAATCATTGGAACACATTTTTTAAGATTACAAAATATAAAATTAAGTTGAAGCAAAATCATAGGACACATGTCTTTTAAAGGGTTGTGGTCTTGTAAATTCTAACAATACTACAAATCATGAGGACTTAATGCTTTAGCTAAAATAGTAATTTCCAAATAATTAGCTAAAATGTTAAGACTTCAGAAAATGTTGAGTTACTTGATATGTAATATTTGGATACTGAAGAGCTTCTAAGCTAAAAAAAAATCTGTATCTCTGTAGTTTTAATTTATCCTTATTTATATACATTATATAAGATCTATAGATTAAAAGAATGTGAAAATGCCTTTGGATGATGTGTTTATTCTGGCTCCTGAAAATGTAAAAGGTAATTTAAAATGCATGTTCATAAAATTTTAGTTAGGCAGTTTTGGGTTTCTTGCCTTTTAGTTTTTCCCTGTGCCTGGAGAAAACAAAAATTGGTTACCTTGCCTAAATGCGGTGATTAATAAAAATGGTTAAGACTATTCTGAGTATAAATAATTTCAGAAAAATATGAAAGTGTATATAAGAAAATGAATATGGTATGTCTGTTAAGGAATTATTTGCTTATTAAATGACAATTCAATGTAATACATGTATTTGTTTTAATATGCTAAGAGAAATTATCATAAAACTAAAATTAACTCTGATATATGCTTTATGCATTCATGTATGTCTACATATTCATATAAAGGAATATTAATCAACTTTAATTCTACAAATGACAAAAAGACAAATTCAATGGTATAGTCCTTTGAATGAATGGGTTCCATGTAAATGGATGTATTCACAGAAAAAGTCTTATAAATCTTTTATTGGAAATTGTAATATAGGTAATGTAAAAAAAGAGTAAAATTTTGAGTTTTCCTTCCATTAAATGATCAAGTTATTTTGTGCCTAGATAACAGAGTTTTCTTTTGAATCACCAAAATATTCTGTTAACTCTCTGTCCTTTATTCTCTTGAATAAACACAAATTTCCTTATTTTTCAAGTTTCTAGATCAGACATCAAGGAAAGACTGCAGTCGAACCTCGATAAGAAGGATCTTACCAGGTACTATTAACAACTAACACAACAGTAAAGCCATGCCTCCCAAGTTAAAAGACATTGGCGCCCCATGAAATAACTGGAGGGCTGTCCTGAGATCTCCAACAAAGGAATCATTCCAAAACAGATGACTACAGGAAGTGGCACCTTCTACCCAACCCCATCAGGACCATGCTGGCCACTGCAAGAAGTGTCACCTTCCCCCAAGAGCGTCACCAACCAGACAAGGCCACCGGAGCCACAGATGGCCGGGTTTCAACCTGCATGTGCTTTTGCTCTTTTTCTTTGTTCTTTCCTCTCTGCACAGTTAATGTTTAAATTGTTGACAATTCTTTTCTATTTACTATGATACCTCTACGTTTTTTATCTTTAATGCTGTTTTTCTTTAACCTTAGTCATTCCTTGGTATGAGTCCAACATCAGGTGGCAATTTGCTCATAATTTGGCTCCAACATTCAATTATTCTGTCTGCTGGGTTTGCACTTACTTTCCTCTGGGTGCCGCCCAACTTCCTTTGCTATCAATTTCATGGAATTAATCAGCTGATTTCCAAGGGGATGAGCCTCAACCAAGAAGTGATGTGGTGATGAAAAAGAGTTTAATGGGCCAAACAACCAGAATTCTAAAACCCCCTATCAAGTGATATACAGAAAGGAAGGTCTGGATCCTAAACAAAACAATGCTCAGAAACCTTGTGTGAAAATTTGGTTGGAAATTTGATGGAGGGGAAAGGATTGACAAGGAGGTGTTTTGAGAAAATAGAACACAGAGGAAAGGAGACCATAAGGGTTCCATGAGGGAAGATGGGCTCCACAGGGAACTCAGGCAAAGAGGCAACAGAGGTAAATATGCCTCTGGAGAGTCCACAGAGAAGATGAAAGCCAGTGTTATAGAGTCCATAAGCGGTCTGGAACTTGAGCCTCTGGAGAATCCAGTGATAAGGTAGAAACCAGAGGTACAGGGGCTAGTTATGGCTCTTCTGAGGTCCATGAGAGGCTGAAGGCGGAGACTGAGTGGACCCGCTCAAAGGAGCAGTGGGAGCAGGGGCTGGAGACAGCATCTTCCACAGGCTTCCCCAACAGCAGAATGTCAGCTTCCATGGCCCCTACATCCCACAGAGCACAGCAAAGATCTTGATGAAAAACTTATGGGAAATTGCCTGTGTGGGGGAGCTTGTCTGAGTGTCTGCGGAAGACAAGGGGAATAAGCTAAAATCGAGAGAGCTGGGATGGGAGTGTGTAGAGCAGGAAACACTGTATTCCCCCGCATCCCAGACTTCATAGTGCTCGTCCTACTCCTCACACCAAGGTCTCATTCACATTCCCTTCCCCACTGGTTTCCCCTCCAGCGCCAGCGCCAGCGCCAGGCCGCCTCAGGCCCTGAGACTGCGTCAGCCATCCTGGGAAGAGGGATACAGGGAAGGGGGGAGAGAGACGAATCTCCTGTTCACCAGGAACGCTCACCTTGTGTGCTACACCAGGTTCTTCCAGTCAGCCTCTCCGATCTGAGAATCCAAGAGCCCTGGTTTTTGTGAAGGGAAGAGCAAAGTGATATTTTGGGAGGCTGGGTGGAATGATCCTTTGGGGGACAACACTGAGGCTCTAAAGTCAACAAAATTGGTCTTCAAGATAAGAGTCCATGACAGTAATAGTAAGGCCTTTCTCAGACATTATCTCATGTGATCCCCACAGCAACCCTGCGAGGTATGGAGCAGCAGAGGAACCTGAGCCTTGAGGCAGTTAAACAGCTTGTCCAGAATCAGGGCCTGGGAGTCTGCCTCCAACGGCAACAGTGGTTCCAGCAGACCTCACGCTGCCACCAGTGGGTGAGACCCATGGCCCAGCTCCATCATCCTTCTGTTCAGGTGCTTGGGCAGAACAGGGACTTTGAGCCCCTGCTGAGGGCTCTGTCTTCTAATAGGGATTAGTTGATATTCTGAGACTGTGGACCTGGGCCCTCAGGGAAAGGTGAGATTAAGGTTAAATTTTGGGTAGTCAAGGGTTGACTAGACAAAACCTTGCCTTTTAACCTACACCTCTGTTCCTCTTTTTGACTCTGCACTAATCTTAAGAGACGAGGAGAGAGAGTAGCTAGCACTGAATTTTCACTCTCCTCCCTCTAGACAAGCTGCAGACACCCACAATTCATGGTTAATCTGATTTTCTATATTGAATTCATAGAGCTCTATGATCCATCCCTGTTATTCACTTTAAAGTGGATAAAAATATTGTCCATTTTTCCTTTGAAAATTTCAAGAAGGGTTTTTCTGTGTGTCATGCTCAATTAATTTTTTCAGTCCCTGTCCTCTCCAGATGGACACAGATTCCAGAACTGCAGGCATATGTGTACTCCACATAGGACTTGACACTAATGACAGAACTTGGGTTTCAGCATCTGATTTGAGGCTTTCAGAGGCTCGGAGCATAGCTCTTGCCATCAGCCGCAGCACAAAGGAGAGCCATGGCCCAGAGACACCTGACTTGGGATGGTGACAGATGAACACAAGTTGAGAGACTCTGTCCTCCTACAGGTATCCTGAACTCTCTCAACAATCCAATCCATGGCCAGTGACTCACTGTGGTAAGGGTTCTATCCTGGAGCCCTCTACCACACCTAGATAGAGGGCCTGTGAACTTCAGATATAAACCTTATCACACTAGTTCCCACTCCTACCACTGCCCTGTTCCCCTCAGTGACATTCTAATCTTTCCTGCAAGTTTCCATCTCAGGTGGCTCTCTGTGTCAACATGATTCTTTTTAGAAAAGTAGTAAAAAAAAGATGAAAAAGTTCGTATCTGCTGGGGGCTGATCTTAATGTTCCTTTGCCAAACTGATATGGCTGTTTTTCCTAAATGTTGGTAAATTTTTATTCCTCTATAAATAGTAGAAGAATGGAAAAAGGAACCCCAAAAAGGAACTAGTGCTCCAAGATTCACTGAGAGGCACCTGATAGAGTTTTTGTGACATGCAGTACCAGACAGCTGATAGCTGTGATGTGCGCTGCAGACTAGAGCTCTGGGCCTCCCTCACGGAGCTGGGGATCAGTGACAGTATTCTTGAGGGTAAGAGAGGGCTGTTAAGAGGAAGATGAGCCTATAATCCCTCCCCACAGCTTCCAGACTAGTAGGTCCCTCCCTGGGCCTTCTAGATCCTTCCTTGCTTCCCTAGGCCTTAGTATATTTCCAATTCTATCCTTTCTTCATATTGTAGATACACTGTAGTGCTATTTTCTATTTATCCTTCATAGATCCCAGATTTTAGCTGGATCACCCCTCCTTGGTCACATTGGCTTTGATCCTACCAGTTACATAGCCTTTGAAAATATGAAGTTCTTCCAGGAATTTTTGCTAATTCCCAGAGATTTGCAATCTCATGATTTTCTATTCTCAACACCTTGCATCAACACAGACTTGGGACACAACCCTTTCTTTACATTCACCCAAAAAAGTCCACTTTCACATAAAAGCATTAGTGAGCAATGTAGCCTTTACACAAGGCATTTAAGGATGATGGAGAGGACCAGAGGCAGACCACACCCTGGTCAACAACTGTGAAGTCCCCAGCTGCTGAAGTAAGCACTGAATCATTTCCTTACCTGAAAGAGTCTTGGCCCAGGGCATGCAATCCTCTCTCACCCATGTGAGGAGGCTTACCCAGAATTGGCAGCAAAAGCATCAAGAATGAGGGATAGATTCTCAGTTAACATTGCTACAGGGACATTGTTGCTTTTAGATCTTGTAAGTGAATACAGTAAAAATCTAAATCATGAGTTCATATTAACATGTCACATTTAACCTAGGGTTTCGATTTTTATATGTATCTCATTTCTCTCACAATGAAAAATTTAGATCCAAATGTTATTTGTTCTATCCTAATATACAAAGTACTTTCAAAATTATGATACAAATACTCCTCCTAATAATAAAGCTACTGAGTGAAGTTTGAAATTAGTTGCAATTCTTTTTCCTTAGAATATGCCAGAATGTATACCAGAATTTATATCAGAACATGTTCCAAAGTCACTTGAAAGAATTATTTTCTCTGTATGGTTATGTAACCAATTTGATAAAGAGTTAAGTTTATTAGTTTCCATTTATTTTTAGTTCGGGGGTTACCTTTATTTTCCCTGTTGGTTTATTTTTCAAAAAGTGTAAAACATTTACATAATTCAAAAGTCAAAAGTAAATATACTAGAGAAGTCTCACGTCCAACACTTTCATTTGATTCCTAAACAAGAACATCATGGGGATGCCGACCTAGCTTTTATTTCCTCAAGATGTAGAAGGAATGTGGGGAGCAGAGAAGAGCAGAAACATTGTCAAGAGACTGTGGTTCGAATCCACTACTGTTTGAACTTGGGCATTTCCTACACTTTTTGGGGCTTGATTTCTTTGCATGAAAATGAGAATAATACCTGTCTCTGAAATATTCTCTGGATTAAATGAGAAAACATATGTGAAATGCCTGGTCCACAGTAAGTACTCAAACTATGAGAGCTATTCAGTATACTTTAAGAGATCAGTGGTACTTTGAAATTTCAGACCAACTTGTCACCCAACTCTAGTGAATTTTTTAAATCCTTTAAAAAAATCCTTCTACATAATGTAGAAGTAGTAATAATGTATACTAATAGTTTGGGACAGTGCTCAGACATTCTAAGCAAAAACCTGTATCTGAAGAGATATAAAAGTAACTATTTGAAGTATTAGAACAACAACAACAAAAAAACCCTACACATTTGGATGGCTGTAGTGAGGCAGACTGCCAAAAAAAAGATATAAATAGAGACACACAAGAGACTGCTATGGATTGAATGTGTGTGTGCCCTCAAAATTCATGTCAGAACTACCCCCCACCCCAGTGTGACAGTATTAGGAGATGGAGCCTCTGGGAGATGATTAGGATCGGAAGACGTCACGAGGGGGGAGCCCTCATTAGTGGGACTGGTGTCCTTGCTCCTGTGTGTCTTTCCCACCACCAGTGAGGACACAGCAAGAACACAGCCATCTAGGAACTAGGAAGCTGACTCTCATGAGACACCGAATCTGCTGGCATCCTGAGCGTGGACTTCCCAGCCTCTAGAACTGTGAGAAGTGTTTAGGCCACCCAGTCTATGGAATTTTTGTTATAGCAGCCTGAACAGACTAATACAGACTATTTGAAATAAAAATACAGAATTAGAACAAACATCTAAGCACTAAGTGAAAATGAGATAAAATCCGCAGTAAATGAAACTGATGAATATTTTTTCATTCCAAAAATGAAACCATACTCCCCACTGTCTATAAACTACATGCCTAAAACAGAGACTTAGAAAAATTAGAAGGGCCAAGAAAACTTATGGAATAATAAAATAATAAAGTAGCTAAGTGAAAAAAAAATTACAACTTTCTAGAATTCTATCTAGGGACTTAAAACTGGAGAGAAAACTTGTTTTAGAGTTAACATACACCTTTTAGGATGGAAAGATAAAACATTTACAAAGATGTCAATTTTCCCTAAATCTATAAATAATTACAATTATAATGAAAATAATGTGATTCGTGAGGATTTGGGTAAAATATTACCAAAACTAAAAAGAAAAAACATAGGACTACAGTCAGAGAAATTCTGAAAAATAAAATAGTAGTGAAGTACTAAATTTTTAGTACTAATTTTAGTGAGGTATTAAAACGTTTTAGTAAAGTTGCAATAAGTAAAACAATATGATTTCAGCACAGGAATATACAGGAATGTGGATGGGAATAGAGTCCATAAATTATCCCAGATGTGTATGGAAACTTAGCATCTTGTATAGATGGCAGAGCAAAATCAGGGAGAAAAGATGGAATATTCAACAAAGTTGGGCAATCGCATAGAACATTTGGGAAGAAAAACTGGATAAAACTCCTTACAGAAGCATATTTTTAAAAACATTAAAAGCTCTAGGAGATTATCATCTTGGAGTGGGAAAAGCATTTCTATGTTTTAAAAATATTTTAAAAGTATAACAGTAGAGCATGCCTTTTATAATATATTCAAACAACACAAATGTATAAATCCCAGACTGTAAGCATTCTTCCCAACCCTCTCCCCTACACACACTCCTACTGCCTGGAGGTAAGCACAGCGAACAATTTGTTGGGTAGGGAAAGGCATTTTACAGCATGACCTGAGACCCAGGGATCTTCAACAGAAAAGACAGATTCAAAGGACAATACCAACATTTAATATCTCCATATTAAAATAAAAGGTAAAAACAAAACCAAAACAGATGGCAAACTGGAAAAAATTGGAACTCAAATGATAAGGAACTAATATCCCTATTATGCAACAATTCTACAAACCAAAAAGATTAATTCATAGTTCATACAGAGCTATATATGAAAAGCTCTTCAACTCACTTACGATACATAAGCAACAATATGGGTATCTTTCCCCCCAATCAGAATAGCAAAAATAATAAGAATATAAAACAACCTGATTTTCTGTACTTATATTAAAATAATATAGGGAGCTGCATATTTTTCTATCCCTATGTTAAATGATACTGAGAACAAGTAAAACTGATGTAGCTATGTACCAGAAAATGCTCTACTCCTGCAAGTTTACAATGCAAATGTGCTCATCAGAACTAACGATAGCTCATCAAGGCTGGCTTCAAGGTGTATGCTTTGCTGTGCCTGCCAATCCGAAGCGATGATGTCATCAACTCTAAGCACCCCAACAGATTTCCCATCTTGCAAGACCTCCTTAAAAATCATCTAACCAAGGTTGTTCCTTCCTTGGATACTTTCTCTCTGCCCTAGAAGTAGTCGGTACATTTGCTATTCCTATATTCTTTAGAGTTCCCTTTTACTACTTTTGTTAGTCATCCTTTACTAGTTAATAATTTTCATAATAAATTTGTTCAAATTACTAGTGTGGTTTGAACTCCTGATTGGACCCAGATTGATGTGCCTACCGACCATGCATGTGAGGGCCTGTATTCATGTGTTATACGGCCCTAACAAATTACCACCCAGGTAGTGACTTAAAACAACACAAATGTATTGCCTCACAGATCTGTAGGTCAGGAGCCCAGCTTGGGTCTCACTAGACTAATCAAGGTGTCCACAGGCTACATTCCCTTCTGGGGGCTTTAGGCAAGAATCTATTTTCTGTTTGCTGGGGTTGTTGGCAGAAAACCAGCTCCTTGCGGTTATAGTACTGAGATCCCTATTACCTTGCTGGTATCAAATGAAAACCATTCTCAGGTTCCAGAGGCTACCACATTCCTTGGTTTGTGGCCCCTTCACCCACCTGCAGAGCCAGCAGTGGGAGGTTGAGCCCTTCTCTCTTCTTCCATCTTATCTCCCTAACTCAGCTAGGAAATGCTCCCCATTTTAATGACTCTGTGGTTAGATTGGGCCCAGCCAATTAATCCAGGATAATCTCCCCATCTCTTAATCACATCTGTAAATCTCCCTTGCCACAGGAGGTAACACTTCACAGATTTCTGGAACTAGGTAGCTACACATCTGATCGGTTTTTGAAATTGTTTCCCCACCTTATTCTCTTTTAAGATTCTACTTATGCCTTTCTGTTCCAAGAATTAAATGTGGTCAATAAAATAACCAGTTTCTGGCCTAATCCATGCATGTTTGTAGACCACAACTGCACCATAATAAAATGCACTGAATAGAAAGCACATTTTTCTAAGTCCACCATACTGAATGGCATAGATTTTCTTAGATAACAATCATGTTAGTGTAAGTTAGTTTAATCAGATTGCTTCCTTATTTGTTCCTATGTGAACTGAGCTAGACTGAGTCATGGGGGATTTGGTTGAAATGTAAACGAGGTAGCAATTGGGAGGCAAGGCACGCCAGAAGCACAGGGCAGATGGGCATAAGGCATCTGGTCACTGGAGAATCAAAATCTCTATTATGACTCTTTCCTTGCTCCCCAGATCCAGACGTCACACCATGACCACAGAGGTATCTGGGAGCTAGCCTGAGCATATGCCGCCATGAATCACATTGGTTCTGTGGAAAAACATTTATCTGAGTTCCAAATAACAGGAATGTAAATTAATTGTCAGATCACTGGTCATTTACAAATTGGGTACAGCCTGAAATGACAGCGTTCTGTCAGCCTCTACTTGTATGAAACAACCAAGTCCTTTCTATTTATGATATTAAGATTTTAAAATCACCAAGGCATAGCAAGCACTACTTTTCAGAAACATTTTCTGGCTTACTGGGAAGAGCAGCATGCCACAGACCAAAGAGCCTGGATCCTGGAGTTACAGAGGCCTGATTTCAAATCACAGTCCCATCATTTATTAAGTAAGTGATCTTGGGCAGATTACCCTCTCCATTCTGGGTCTGTTTCCTCAACTATAAAAGGAGAGTAAATGCTGTTGACAGGACTGTTATAAGGGTTATATGAGAAAGCTGATTTATTTATTTAGGAAGTTGTCAGAAAAGGAAGAGATGGTAAATAGCTTTACAGAGAAACTCGGTGCCCAATCCAGTTATATTCCAAAAGAGTGGGACTTCTAACTGTTATGGCCTACAGGCCTTCAGGGTTACTCAAAATACCACCCACTTCTTATTGTGCTCTCCCCATTAAATCAGAGCACAAGCTTCTTTAGCCAAAAGACCCCAAAAACAGACTTTAAAAGAAATGGAGATTTGTTTCCCTGTCACTAATGGCCCTGAGGTCCTGTTGGTGAGTGGTTTTACTCCATGCAGCCATTCAGAAATCCAGGTTCCTTCCATCCTATTTCTCTGCCATCACCAAGGGCATTATCCTTGTCTGCGTGGTCAAGACTAGATCACAAGGACATTCATGTTCCAGCTCAAGGGAAGAGGAAAGGGGAAAATGCTCCAGGACACCTTCTTTTAAACTGGTGACACCGAAGTTGCATATAGCATTTCCATTCATATTTCATTGGCCTAAATTTAGTCACATGGCCACACTTTGCTGCAAGGAAGGCTGGTAAATGCAGTATCCAACTGGGCAGCCATGCGTCCAGCCCCTATCCAAATCCTATCCAGGTAGAGGAATGTTTTGCCAGACAGCTATCCTTCTTGGTCATGGCCTTCCTCCTGCTTTACTCTCCCTCAGCGAGAAGGCATGACTTGTTCTTGGCTTGTAAACCTTTGCCACTTACTAAATTGTGCCTTGATTGGTGGAAGCTTCCTCAGTACCATCAGACCTCCTGGTGAGAGACAATTGGCCATCTGGGCTAACGCTGATGGAAGATCTGGGGCCCAAAGAGGGAGCCCTGGGAGCTCAGAACAGGACCAGGGCTCTTCCCACAGAACCACTCAGCTATTTTCAGAAGATACGGTTTTGATGTGTGCTGTCTTTTCCTCCAGCATGGTGAGAGATACTGGCTTTGCTGTTACTGGAGATGACTTATTCCTCTTTGCTGAGGGAGCACAACTGCATCGTTTCTGCAAAAAGGTGTGCTCCTGCCACGTTACTTGCACCTGCAGACAGGTCTGTGCCTCTTCAAGGGATCCTTGAAGGATTAAAAGCACACTGAGCAAAGGCTTCGGATGCGCCAAGCCATATACAGCTGAACTAGAAGCTCCAGTGGTGTGGAAAGAGTGTGGGACCAGATGCAGGGTAATCTCACAGGGGTGTTAGCCCCTCCATTCCCAGCTATGTGTCTTCAGCAAGTCACTTCCAGACCCTAGGCCTGTTTTCTCATCTAAAAGATTTCAGCCAGATCATTTCTAGACTCCCTGTTCCATCCAGTTCCATAGCTTTTCTTGTCTGTTTCTTGTTTGGAACGTTTCAGCAGTAACTATAGGGAAAAGACACCTCTTTCCTTCTCATTTGTTTCTCCTATGTCCATTACCAAATGTGGGAAAACCCAAGGTCTCCAAAGAGGATCATCCTGTGTCATTCCTGGGGACCAGGACCCAGGGCTGGCACTTTCGGCCAGGCTCAGACAGGCATCAGAGGAATTTTAACTTGGTGTTGACTATCGGTCACCACAACCCAAGTCTACAGAGGTAGACAGCAGGCACTGAGAGAAGTGAAAAATGTGTGCAATGGTTGGAGCACTGTATTCCCCTGAAGCTACGACTTTAGGCACGCACCCAGGGCATGAGAGGTCCTGAGGCTTAAATCCTTGTTTCTAGGGGTGAGAACGCCCAGAGCCGTAGGTCTCCACAAGACCTCCCCAGGGTGACTAAAGAAAGAATGAAATGTAAATAGTAGCTCCTTTTTGAACTCTTCTACTATGTTACCAAAATGTCTAGCTATTCTCCTTTCCTTAAAAATAAGTTTCATTTGAATAGATAGCATGTTGACTTGGAGTAAAAATCAAAAAGTATTAAAGAGTGTAAAGCAAGAAGTGGGCTTTCCCCCCATTGTTTCTGGGTATCCCAGTTCTCACCAGCGCGTTCCTGTCAGAACAGCCCGCATCCATACACACAGAAATGCAGGTCTGTGACTTCTGAGGATCTTGATGGTTGCCTTGGTTTTTATGGAATTGCCTTCGAGTGTAAATTACACTAAATAGTAAGAATATTTGTGAGCTGCAAGGAAAACACTGGTGATGTGTAGCTTTAGCATTCTCTTTCACTTCTCATTCAGTTCCTTGATTTCATTCATGCCCTTGGCTTTCCTCACCTCCAGGCTGAAGTCTCCCGGGCCTCTACCACTGGCCTTACGCTCATCTGGGCCTGTACTCGGATTCCAGTCGCATCTCTCCGCCTGGGGCAGGCACTCCAAACTCACGCACAGATGGAATTGATCGTTTTCCCCCAAACCTTCTCCTCCTCTCCTCTTCCCAGACTCCAGCTTTTCCCACTCACCCCAGTTAGGAATATATGTCATTTCTCTTTTTTTCCATCTTCTGCCTCACTGCTCTGCACCTCTGGTCAGCTTATTCCAATAACGTGAACGTTGGGGAAGTCTCTTCCTCTCCTTTTTCACGGCCCCCGTTAATCTCATCCCCCTCACTGGATCAGATATATGTATAGCCCTCATTCTGTACAGGCTCTGTCCTAAGTGCCTTCCACACATAAACTCATTTTATCTCCCCAAACCCCTACAAGGCACATGCTATTATCATCATCCCCGCTGTATAGATAAGGAAACAGACAAAAATGATAACGCCACTCCCTAAGATCACCAGATCTTACTGCACTTCCTTGACTGGGTTTTCTATGGCTCTTCTGCTTTCAAGACCCAACTCAGCTGTTACTTCTTCCAGGACATCTTGCCAGAGTCCCACTACTGCCACAATAATTTTGGACTTTTAGCCTCTCTTCTTCCATGTAAAATAATTGAGACAAAATTTCCTGGGTCATATTTGTACTGAAAAATATCAGGCCTTATTTATTAAAAATTCCAGTTTAACTGGGCATCCTTATTATTTGCTAAATCTGACAACCTTAGCCCCACGGAAGCACAAGCAAGTTGACAGCAGGGCTTATTCACCTTCATGCCCCCCTCCCCGCCCCGAGGCGAGCACATAGCCTGGGCCAGGTGAATGCTCACCCAGCCACTGAACTGAACTGATGTCAGGGGCTTGGCAGACAGTGACTGCCAGGTCACTTGTACTATCCTTCCCACAGGCAGTGCTATGTCCCTTGCAGTCTCCCTTAACCAATGCACTGTAAATTCAACATTTCTCTGAGACTCACTTTTCTCACCTATGACCTGGGAAGACAGTTCAACACCCAGCCCCGCTTTCTGCTGGGCTACCATGCTGATTGAATACCATGTGGGAGGCACAGTGGTGGTGCTCTGGGGCTGAAAACAGCTGCACACTGTGAAAGGTGATACTATTACCGACATCAGCATTTCTGATTCAGTGAAAGGAAATACACAACCTTATCTAATTAGATTTTCAACAGTTTTAAATATTAAAAGCTCTCCATGGCTTCCTAAGAATAGCATGGCATTTAGCAATCTTAAGAACTAGGATGATGTGAAAGTTCTGACAAAGACGGAGCAGGAACTGAGGAGGTGTAAGTCAGGTGATCCCTGATAACCAGAAAGAAGGTAAGAAGAAGAGCAGAGGGGAAGAATCCATTGGAGAGAAGAGCAGATACTGCCTAGTTATGGTCCCTAAAGGTATAGGTGCCCCTGCAGAAACCCCAATCCCCAGTGACCCAGGCCAATACCAGGAAGCTCCCCTAAGATTGCCAAATGGTTTTCCTTAATGTATTTTTTTTTCTTTCTTTTTTGCTATTATTAATATACAATTACATGAGCAACATTGTGGTTACTAGACTCCCCCTATTTTCAAGTCCCCACCACATACCTCATTGCAGTCACTGTCCATCAGCGTAGTAGGATGTTTTAGAATCACTACTTGTCTTCTCTCTGTTATACTGCCTTCCCGGTATCCCCCACCCCTGCTACATTACGTGTGTTAATTGTAATAGCCCTTTTCCCCCATTATCCATCCCTTTCCACCACTCTTCCCCAGTGCCTTTCCCTTTGGTAACTGTTGGTCCATTCCTGGGTTCTGTGAGTCTGCTACTGTTTTGTTCCTTCAGTTTTTTCTTTCTTCTTATACTCCACAGATGAGTGAAATCATCTGATACTTGTCTTTCTCTGCCTTGCTTATTTCACTGAGCATAATACCCTCTAGCTCCATCCATGTTGTTGCAAATGGTAGGATTTGTTTTCTTCTTATGGCTGAATAATATTCCATTGTGTATATGTACCACCTCTTCTTTATCCATTCATCTACTGATGGACACTTAGGTTGCTTCCATTTCTTGGCTATTGTAAAGTAGTGCTGAGATAAACATAGGGGTGCATATGTCTTTTTCAAACTGGGCTGCTGCATTTTTAGGGTAAATTCCTAGGAGTGGAATTCTTGGGTCAAATGGTATTTCTATTTTGAGTTTTTTGAGGAACCTCCATACTGCTTTCCACAATGGTTGAACTAATTTGCATTCCCACCAGCAGTGTAGGAGGGTTCCCTTTTCTCCACATTCCTGCCAACATTTGTGGTTGTTTGTGTTTTGGATGTTGGCCATCCTCACTGGTGTGAGGTGATATCTCATTGCGGTTTTAATCTGCATTTCTCTGATGATTAGCGATGTGGAGCATCTTTTCATGTGCCTGTTGGCCATCTGACTTTGTTCTTTGGAGAACTGTCTATTCATGTCCTCTGCCCATTTCTTAATTGGATTATTTGCTTCTTGTTTGTTGAGGTGCCTGAGTTCTTTATATATTTTGGATGTCAACCTCTTATCAGATATGTCATTTATGAATATATTCTCCCATACTGTAGGATGTCTTTTTGTTCTACTGATGGTGTCCTTTGCTGTACAGAAGCTTTTCAGCTTGATATAGTCCCACTTTTTCATTTTTGCTTTTGTTTCCCTTGCCCGGGGAGATATGTTCATGAAGAAGTTGCTCATGTTTATGTCCAAGAGATTTTTGCCTATGTTTTTTTTCTAAGAGTTTTGTGGTTTCATGACTTACATTCAGGTCTTTGATCCATTTTGAGTTTACTTTTGTGTATGGGGTTAGACAGTAGTCCAGTTTTGCCAACACCAGCTGCTGAGGAGGCTATCATCTCCCCATTTTATATCTAAAGCTCCTTTGTCTAATATTAGTTGACTGTATATGTTTGGGTTAATGTTTGGATTTTCTATTCTGTTCCACTGGTCTGTGGGTCTGTTTTTGTGCCAATACCAAATTGTCTTGATTACTGTGGCTTTGTAGTAGAGCTTGAAGTCAGGGAGTGTAATTCCCCCTGTTTTATTCCTCCTTCTCAGGATTGCTTTGGCTATTCGGGGTCTTTTGTGGTTCCATATGAATTTTAGAATTATTTGTTCCAGTTCATTGAAGAAAGCTCTTGGTATTTTGATAGAGATTGCATTGACTCCATAGATTGCTTTAGGTAGTATAGCCATTTTGACAATATTTATTCTTCCTAGCCAGGAGCATGGAATGAATTTCCATTTGTTAGTGTCCTCATTAATTTCTCTTAAGAGTGTCTTGTAGTTTTCAGGGTATAGGTCTTTCACTTCCTTCGTTAGGTTTATTCCTAAGTATTTTATTCTTTTTGATGCAATTGTGAATGGAATTGTTTTTCTGATTTCTCTTTCTGTTAGTTCATCGTTAATGTATAGGAAAGCAACAGATTTCTGTGTGTTAATTTTGTATCCTGCAACTTTGCTGAATTCAGATATTAGTTCTAGTAGTTTTGGAGTGGAGTCTTTAGGGTTTTTTATGTACAGTATCATGTCATCTTGCAAATAGTGACAGTTTGACTTCTTCTTTACCAATCTGGATGCCTTGTATTTCTTTGTTTTGTCTGATTGCCGTGGCTAGGACCTCCAGTACTATATTGAATAACAGTGGAGAGAGTGGGTATCCCTGTCTTGTTCCCGATCTTAGGTGAAAAGCTTTCAGCGTCTCGCCGTTAAGTATGATGTTAGCTGTGGGTTTGTCATATATGGCCTTTATGATGTTGAGGTACTTGCCGTCTATACCCATTTTGTTGAGAGTTTTAATCAGGAATGGATGCTGAATTTTGTCAAATGCTTTTTCAGCATCTATGGAGATGATCATGTGGTTTTTGTTCTTCTTTTTGTTGATGTGGTGGATGATGTTGATGGATTTTCGAATGTTGTACCATCCTTGCATCCCTGGGATGAATCCCACTTGATCGTGGTGTATAATTCTCTTGATGTATTTTTGAATTTGGTTTGCTAATATTTTGTTGAGTATTTTTGCATCTACGTTCATCAGAGATATTGGTCTGTAATTTTCTTTTTGGTGAGGTCTTTGCCCTGTTTTGGTATTACAGTGATGCTAACTTCATAGAATGAGTTTGGAAGTATTCCCTCCTCCTCTATTTTTTGGAAAACTTTAAGGAGAATGGGTGTTATTTCTTCTCTATATGTCTGGTAGAATTCAGAGGTGAATCCATCTGGTCCGGGGAATTTCGTTGCTGGTGATTGGTTTGTTTAGTTTTTCTGTTTCTTGCTTGGTCAGTCTTGGAAGGTTGTATTTTTCTAAGAAGTTGTCCATTTCTTCTATGTTTTCCAGCTTGTTAGCATATAGATTCTCATAATATTCTCTTGTAATTCTTTGTATTTCTGTGGGGTCCGTCGTGATTTTTCCTTTCTCATTTCTGATTCTGTTTATGTGTGTAGATTCTCTTTTTCTCTTAATGAGTCTGGCTAGGGGGTTATCTATTTTGTTTATTTTTTCAAAGAACCAGCTCTTGATTTCATTGATTTTTTCTATTGTTTTATTCTTCTCAATTTTATTTATTTCTTCTCTGATCTTTATTATATCCCTCCTTCTGGTGACCTTGGGCCTCATTTGTTCTTCTTTTTCCAATTTCAGTAATTGTGTCTTTAGACTATTCATTTGGGAATGTTCTTCCTTCTTTAAATAGGCCTGGATTGCAATATCCTTCCCTCTCAGAACTGCCTTTGCTGCATCCCACAGAAGTTGTGGCTTTGTGTTGTTGTTGTCATTAGTCTCCATATATTCTTTGATTTCTGTTTTGATTTGGTCATTAACCCATTGATTAATTAGGAGAATGTTAAGTCTCCATGTATTTGTGAGCCTTTTTCTTTTCTTTCTAAAATTAATTTCTAGTTTTATACCTTTGTGATCTGAGAATTTGATTGGTAGGATTTCAATATTTTTGAATTTACTGAGGTTCTTTTTGTGGCCTAGTATGTGGTCTATTCTGGAAAATGTTCCATGTGCACTTGAGAATGTGTATCCTGCTGCTTTTTGGTGCAGAGTTCTGTAGATGTCTGTTAGGTCCATCTGTTCTAGTGTGTTGTTCAGTGACTCTCTGTCTTTACTTATTTTCTGTCTGGTTGATCTGTCCTCTAGAGTGAGTGGTGTGTTAGGTCTCCTAAAATGAATGCATTGCTGTCTATTTCCTCCTTTAATTCTGTTAGTATTTGTTTCACATATGCTGGTGCTCCTGTGTTGGTTGCATATATATTTAAAATGCTTATATATTCTTGTTGGACTGACCCCTTTATCATTATGTAATGTCCTTCTTTATCTCTTGCTACTTTCTTCGTTTTGAAGTCTATTTTGTCTAATACAAGTACTGCCACTCTCGCTTTTTTCTCCCTATTAGTTGCATGAAATATCTTTTTCCATCCCTTCACCTTTAGTCTGTGTATATCTTTGGGTTTGAAGTGAGTCTCCTGTAAGCAGCATATAGATGGGTCTTGCTTTTTTATCCAATCGGTAACTCTATGTCTTTTGATTGGTGCATTCAGACCATTTACATTTAGGGTGATTATCGATAGGTATGTACTTACTGCCATTGCAGGCTTTAGATTCATGGTTACCAAAGGTTCAAGGACAATTCCCTTACTATCTAACAGTCTAATTTAACTTACTTCATATACTATTACAAACACAACCTAAAGGTTCTTTTTTTCTTTTTTTTTAACCTCCTTTTTCTTCCTCCTCCATTCTTTGTATGTTATGAATCATATTCTGTACTCTTTGTCTTCCCTTGCGTGACATCTTTTTAGCCTTAGGAATACTTCCACCTATAGGAGTCCCTCCAAAATGCACTGTAGAGGTGGTTTGTGAGAGGTAAATTCTCTCAGCTTTTGCTTATCTGAAAATTGTTTAATCCCTCCTTCAAATTTAAATGATAACCTTGCCGG
Source organism: Smutsia gigantea (assembly GCA_032199065.1). Taxonomy (NCBI): domain Eukaryota; kingdom Metazoa; phylum Chordata; class Mammalia; order Pholidota; family Manidae; genus Smutsia; species Smutsia gigantea. The sequence goes on along the minus strand of JAVSCE010018221.1, from coordinate 57,638 downwards.
GTAAGGTATTCTTGGTTCAAGGCCCTTCTGCTTCATTGCATTAAATATATCATGCCGCTCCCTTCTGGCCTGTAAGGTTTCTGTTGAGAAGTCTGATGATAGTCTTTTGGGTTTTCCTTTGTATGTGGTGTTTTTTCTCTCTCTAGCTGCTTTTAAAAGTCTGTCTTTATCCTTGATCTTTGCCATTTTAATTATTATATGTCTTGATGTTGTCTTCCTTGGGTCCCTTGTGTTGGGAGATCTGTGCACCTCAATGGCTTGAGAGACTATCTCCTTCCCCAGATTGGGAAAGTTTTCTGCAATTACCTCCTCAATGACACTTTCTATCCCTTTTTCTCTCTCTTCTTCTGGGACCCTTATAATGCGAATATTGTTGTGTTTGGATTGGTCACACAGTTCTCTCAATATTCTTTCATTCTTAGAGATCCTTTTTTCTTTCTGTGCCTCAGCTTCTTTATATTCCTCTTCTCTAATTTCTATTCCATTTAGCTTCTCTTCTACCACATCTAATCTGCTTTTAAATCCCTCCATTGTATGTTGCATTTCAGATATGGAATTTCTTAATGATTGAATCTCTGTCTTAAATTCGTTCCTGAGTTCTTGGATATTTTTCTGTACCTCCATAAGCATGTTTATAATTTTTATTTTGAACTCTCTTTCAGGAAGATTGGTGAGTTTGGTTTTATTTGGCCCTTTTTCTGGGGTTTGTGAGATTTTGGTCTGAACCATGTTCTTTTGTCGTTTCATATTTGTGTGGTGCCCACTAGTGCACAGAAACTCATCTCTGGAGCTGCTCAGGCCCTAGAGTGAGATTGGGTGTCATAGGGCAGCAAAGCTGGTGCCTGGGCGGAGGAAAGATCTGTTTCCTGATTCCTGTGTGCGGTGTCTGTCTCCAGTGTCAGAGCCAGTGGGCCAAGCACACATGTGTAAACCTCTGTACTTGGTGTCTCTAGCTGTTGTGGGCGGGGCCTCCCTCTGGCTGGCCTGATGCCTGTGCTATCATTGGCGGTTTGCGAGCAGGTGCCTGCAGGCCAGTAGGAAGGCTCAGCAGACTGTGTGTCACAGTGGGGGGCCTCGGGGCTGAGTAGGCAGCCAGCAGGGTAGAGCACGTGAAGCTCCTTAAAGTTCCCAAGCAGCTGGTCAGAGTGCCCCCAGACAACCTTGTCCTGCTCTCCCTTCTCCCACACAGCAAGCTCCGTGCAAACCCTGCCCCTTCAGCAGCCCTCTGGCTGCTAGGAAGCCTCTTAGACTGCCTGCCTTTCCTCTGGCATAGAACGGCCAGGTGTGGATATCCTCCTTCACAAATGACGGGAATGTCAATTTCTCAAGCACTCCATCTGTCCAAGCTCCCCAACGTCCAGAGCACCACACACTATAGGATTCTGCTCACAAAGCATATCTCCAGGGCTAGGTGTCCAGCTGTCCCAGTCTTCCACCCCCTTCCCCACTACGTTTCTCTTCCTCCGGCCAGTGAGCTGGGTTTGGGGACAGGCTTGGGTCCCACCAGATTAAGGCTTTCCTACATTATTACCCTGTTTCGTGAGGTCTGTTTGCAGTCTGGTTCAGCCTTCTTTCTTGTTGCTGTCTGAAGATTAGTTGTATTAATTAACTATATTTTTGTACAATTTGTGGTTTTGGAAGGAGCTCTCCGTCTCACCTCTCACGCCACCATCTTTCCTTAATGTATTTCTTACCATTTCACCAGTTTAGGAAAATAAAACTAAGAATAGTAAAATGCCACGTTCAGCTACTTCAGAGCTTATATGCCCTCACATTAGGCCTGAATTCAGTCATGGCCTGCCCCAAGACCTGGATCAGCAGGAAGGTTCTTTCTTGGAAAGAAATAGGTAAAGAGAAGTATGCTGCAAATATATCCTCCTGTTGTCTACCTTCCCCTTCCTCAATTTCTGAAGATTCATTTAATGGGTGCCTCCATGTCACTGAACCAGAACTTTGAGGATTTAATTTACTTTGGAACCCAGCACACACAACCAGAGATTAGAGTGGAAAGTTGGTGGCTAGTTCATGCAAAGCTCCAAATTCTTGGAAGATCATTAGAAAATTTTGCCAGGCGGGGCAACTGCCATTGAGGCTGATCCCCTGTCCAAATCCATCTGGAAGGTAGACCTTGAATTACTTGTTCTCTATTTATACATAACAGCTGGCCAATCAAGTAATTGCCTTAATCAAAAAAGCATACCAGTGATCAAGCCATTTCCAGTTGCATATATGCACTTTTTAACATATAATTGTCTGTTCTTGGATATATTTTGAACTGAGGCCTCTTAATTTTACAAATAGTCCAGTAATTTAGTTAATTTAATATATAACAGAAACATAGAAAGAGGCGGTAGCTTCCTTCTCTTAACATTGACATTCTTTTCCTTTTGTGGAAGTCTGATGCCAGAATCAGCTTTTCCATCCTTAATGCATTTTTAACTACCTTTGTAACCAAAACAGGCATTAAGAGGGATTTAATATTTGTGAATGGAATGCCACAAATCGCAGCTTGCTCTTATCCCAGGTGGCCTCTGGCTTCATGCTGGGCAAAAATCATTTGGGAACCAGGTGCTTTCTTATTCTCAACCTCTGTTTTTCTCTCCTACACTTAGCCTCATCTGTACTGGCAAAATTGGGTGAAGAATTCAGAATATAACCCAGATAATTCAAGCAAAATTGATCTTACAGAAATTTTATTTATGTCTCTTAGAAGTGGAAGTAGGAGCATACCTTTGAAACTAAATGACTCTGATAATCACCTCTTTTTGGGCAAACCCATGGCCAGTGGAATTTTGCTGCAACAGAATCGATTTATATTCCTAATGCCCGGAGGGTGATAATTTCTCTCCATGAGCCTCATGTTCCTTCTCTCTGTAAAATCAGAATCACAATTCCTACATTGCCAGGCTGTTAATAAAATTAAATGAGACTGTAAATAAGATTTCCTCATGTGAGCAGGTAGTCCATACAGACTTTAAAACACACACATTTGTACATATATACAATACACATTTCATATTGATGAGAACAGTTACATTTGTACTTTACAATTTATGAAATACCTCATTTTCTCTTTGATCATCTGAGCAGCGCTGAGAAGTAATGATAGGTTGTCACCATTTTAGAAAGGCAGAGCCTGAGGTTGAATGGCATTTCCAAGACCCCACAGCTGTCTGCATTGATCTATGTAACCCCTACGCTCTCCACTGTCTCTACACGATACCCCGTGCTCCACACAGCTGGCTAAAGTATTGCTTCTCAAACTTGGCTGCATATTGGAACCACATGCAAAACTTCAAAATAAATACGAACAACTGGGTTCCACCCCCAGAGATTTTTAACTGGTCTAAAGTGTAGCCTGGGCATTAGGATATTTTTGTACCTTCTCTCTTCATTTTCAGTTAAAATTTTTATTGTGAGATAATTGTAGGTCATGTGAAATATAGAGGGATCCTATTTACCTTTTACTGAGTTTCTTCCAATAATAACCTTACAAAACTATAGTATAATAGCCATACAGTCAAGATACAGGATAGTTTCACCACCACAAGGATCTCTTCAATTTACCTTTTATAACCACACCCAACTCCCTCTACCCACCCATCCCTAGTGACTAGTAGCCACTAATCTGTCCTCCATGTCTATAATTTTTGTCATTTCAAGAATGTTATATAAGTGGAGTCGTGCAATATGCGACCTTTTGGGATTGGCTTCTTTCACTCAGTATAATTCCCTGGAGATTCATCCCAGTGGTTGCAAATCTCAATAGTTCATTCCTTTTCACTGCTGAGTAGTATTCCAGTATGGATATATCCCAGTTTATTTAACCACCCGAGGACATCTGAGTTGTCTCCAGTGTCTGGCTGTTAGGAATAAAGCTGTTATGAACATTTAAGTACAGGTTTTTGTGTGAAGATAAGTTTTCATCTCTCTGGGATAAATGAATGTTTTTGCTGGGTAGTATGGTAGTTGCATGTTTAGTTTTAGAAGAAACTACTGCCAGACTATTTTTTAGAGTAATTGTACTGTTTTATATTCCTATAAACAATGTATAAGTGATCCAGTTTCTCATCTTCACCAGTTTTAATGTTGCCACTCTTTTTCCTTAAAAGCCATTCTGACAGATGTGGTAGTTCTCATGGTTTAAATTTGCATGCATTTTCTTAATGGCTTGTGATGTTGTTTTTCATCTGCCAACTATGTATTCTCTTCAGTGAAATGTCTGTTTGTGTCTTATGTCCATTTTTAAATTGGAATGTTTTTAACTGCTCAGGTTTAAGAATTCTTTATGTATTCTAGATACAAGTCCTTTGCTGGATATATGGTTTGCAAACATCTTCTCCTAGGCTATTGATTGTTCATTTGTTTTATTTTTTAATTAATAGATTTTATTCTTTAAACAGTTTAAGATTTACAGAAAAATTGAGCACATAGTACAGAAAGTTTCCATATACCACCTCCCCATATACATTTTCCCTACTATTTACATTTTGCATTAGTGTGGCATGTTTGTTATAATTAATAAAGCAATACTGACACATTATTAACTAAAGTCCATAGTTTAAATTGCTGAATGATGTCCCATTGTATAGATGTACCACCATTTATCCATTAACCTATTTGACCTATTTGCAGACATCTTAGTCACTTCAAATTTTTGGCAATTATGAATAGACCTTCCACAAACATTCATGTGTAGGTTTTTATGTGGCCATAAGTTTTCAACTCAATTGGGTAAATATCTAGGAATGTGATTGCTGGATCTTATGGTAAGAATATATTTAGCTTCATTGAAAAAAACTGCCAAATTGCCTTTTAAAGTGAATATAGCATTTTGCCTTTTATATAGGATGAGCGTCTCTTCATATGCTTATATTGGTATATCTTCTTTGGTGAAGTGTTTGCTCAGATATTTTGCCATTTTTTAATTGGGTTGTTTCCTTATTGTTGAGTTTTAAGAGTTCTTTGGACACAAATCTTTTCACATATGTGTTTTGCAAATATTTTCTTCCATTCCATGGCTTGTCTTTTGATTCTCTTAACAGTGTTTTGCACAGAGCTGAAGATTTTCATTTTAATACAGCCCAACTTATCATCTCAAGTTTTTCTTTCATAGATTGGGTGGTTGGTGTTGTATCAGAAATATCACCAAACCCAAGGTAACCTAGGGTTTCTTGTATGTTATCTTCCATCCAGAAATTGTATAGGTTTGCATTTACATTTAGGTTTATGATCCATTTTGAGTTTTTTATGAAGGGTAAAGTCTGTGTTTTGGTTGATTTTTTGCAAAAAATATTTCCAATTGTTCTAGCTCCATTTATTAAAAAGATCATCCGTTCCCTATTGAATTGCCTTTACTCTTCTGTCAACAGTTGACTGTATTTGCTTGGGGTCTACCTTGGAACTCTCAGTACAGTTCCACTGATACATATGTCTATTTTTTCACCAATACCACAGTGTCTTGATCATTTTGGCTTTATAGCCAAGGTCAGATAGTATCAGTCTTCCAACTTTTTTCTTCTTCCCCCATATTGGGTTGGCTATTCTGCAACTTTTGCCTTTCCATATAAACTTCAGGTTCAGTTTGTTGATATCCACAAATTACTTGCCTCCAAGTGGTGGTGTAGCATCAGCTTTCCACTGGATCTCACTAACATCAGAGGAGGAAGAGGAGGGAAGTAAGTGCCAGCTAGCCCCACCTTTCATCACCTTGTTCTACCTCACTGCTGCTGAGTGGGGATGGAGGTACAGCTCGACACTGGAACCACCACCACTACTCCCCACTGGGGGAATCTGAGCATGGCACCCACTTCCATGGAGCTAGTTGGTGGTGGGAGATAAACTCCTTCAGCCCTACTGAAATCCATTCTAACTGTGCTTTCTTAGATTCTGTGTTTGTCTATCTGGCATCCATTCATCACAGAGACAGTTAACTATCATTTCTTATTGTGGGTAAAACTGCAGCATTTCCAGAATCTCTCACCTGGCCTTAGTGCATCTCCATATCAACAGGTGTTTCCAAGGGGTGGAGAGAAGTAGTCCATCTCCAAATCAATAGGTAATTACAAGGGGGAGCTAGGACATATCTGGAACAGTGAGGTTGGGTGGGGTCCCTTTTTGCAGCCAGGTTACCAGAGACAGGGGTGAGCAGAAGTGGACAACTGCTTGTAAGCAATAAACGGGTTTCTTCCACTTTATTTCTCCCTTTGGCTGATTTCGGTTTCAAAGGCATTTTTCCCTGGGCTGAGAAATATTTTCCCTCTAGAGTTACACTTATTTTTTGTATTCTTAATGCTCTGGCATTTGGGGATCTTATTTAAAAAAATAAAATATAGTTAATAACTAATTCCCAAAGATAATAACAACTTGCCTATGAACACATCTTTCACTTTTTGGAGTCTTCCTATGCTTGTTACCTTATCAAAGACAAAGCTGGACAGATTTTAATCAGTAAAATACTACTACAGTAGGGAAGAGTTCCATTTCAATTTATACAGAGGTGCCTCCGCACTGTAAGAGAGAATGCAGCCATAGAGAGAGGGTTGAGAGGGGCTCAGCAGAGTAAGGGCTGTGAAAAAGTACAAAAGCAGGAAGCAGGGCTAGTCCACGTGAACCCCACTTGGGTTTACTAACTGGCACTTACTGAAGTTAGGGAGCTGGGAGACTGAGACTTCACTCTTGGCTGGAACAGACAGTGGATTTGGGAGCATCTTTAAGTTTTCTCAGGCAAGCACTTAACGGGGAGATAGGGTCATCCTAGGTATGTGGCCTTGAGCTGCTAGAAACTAAGTTAGTGTTTGTTCAAGCTGTCATAGGCCACGGTTGTGCCCAGGTGAGAAAGGGCTCAGAGAAGGCTGGCTAGGCTGTGGGCAAGGACAGCATCTCTGTCGGTATCCGGGGGTTTCCAGTTGTGAGAAGGACCTTGGAGAATAAGGTTACTCTGCCTTGGCAGAACCAGCAGCCCTTGCCGTCAGGATTTTTTTAAAGCTCCCAGGTGATTCTAATAAGCAATGCACGTTGACAACCACAAGGCCAAGACAAGACCTTTGCTCTCTGTTGTTAATGCCCCCCTTCACAAAGAAATAAAAATTCTTCGTGTGTAGTGGCTTTCTTGTGCCAGGCCCAAGCCCGCCCTGGGATGCAAGGATGGACAGGAGTCTTGCTTCTTTCCACCAAGTTGTGCAGACAAAAAAAGCCAAGGCAGATGGGCGAGGCCAGAGCAGCGAAGGAGCACAGGGAGGGAGCGCCCTGCCTGGCATACCAGGAAGTGCCTCCCAGAGGAGCGGACCCTTGGGCCTGAGCTTGGGCAGGTGGTGAAAGACATTCTTACCCAAAGGAGTGGCATTTGGGAGTCACTGAGAACCTTGGGCTTGTCGCACACTTTACCATAGCTTCTGACTGACTTCTAAATGTTTACATTGTGCTTAGTCTGTACCCTGCACTCTTTTGAGCAGCTTTGGTCCTGAGCGTCCATTAGAATCGCCTGGGGGACTTTTCAGCTGTGGATGCCTAGCTGCTGCCCCAGATCTACTGATTCAAAGTCTGGGTGGGGAAATCCACATGGGCTTTTTGTCCTTTTGGAACGACCTCACTACCTCCCCGATGACGCTTCTGCCACTACCTCTCACAGCCCCCTGCTCCTCCCTTAAGCAAGCTCTCTGCTTAGAGGGGTGTGGAGGGGGGACTCTGGTGTGTAACACTTGCTTATTTATGTGGGGGGGCGTCAGTACTCCTACCATGGCCAATTTCGAGCTACCAACAGTTTGACAACTAGCTTGCAAAATTCCTGAATGGTCAACAGTGGGCTCTCACAAGCCATTAAGAGCGAGCTCCCTGCGTGACCAGGTCCCCACACTCCCTCTTCCCCACTAATTAAAGGTCATAAGACAATGTAACATTGGATCAATCACCCCCACTCACTCCCCCCACCAAAAAAAACCAAACCCTTACATCAAAATAGAACAGCATTAATGGTTTGTATTGTAATAAAGTTAATTAACCCCACATTATGTAGATAACTCTAAGGGCAAACTTAGTGATAACCACTTGGGGAAGAGGGCTCCGGCTGCCTAAGCAGGTCTTGTCAGTCTGAACAGTAGGATTTCACCACATGATGTCGCTATAATACTTGCTTATTTTTGTCTCTGGAACTCTCAGGCAAAATCCGTCTGTCTTTGCTAAAAGACTGGCATTCTTAACTTTTATATCTTAGGATGGTTATGAAATTACATTATATTTGTTTACTACTTGAAATCAGTTGTTATACATCTTTTCTTTTTTTCTTGGAAAAGAGACTGGTAACTTGCAGAAAGGTAGGAGGCAAAGGCAGAGACATTTTGAAGTCACAAAACTTTGATTTAGCACAAGACTGATTTACAGGCGGGTGAACCTGAACAAGATTCTTAACCTCCCAAGCCTCAGTGTCCTCATCTGTAAAATGGGGCAAAGAACTTGCAACTTCTCAGAGTGGTAGTAAGTTATTTCAGTGGACATGTACTAAGCACCACCCCCGTGCCATGCTCTGCCCTGGACACTGAGAAAACAAAGATGAAATGAAACGTTTCTGCCCTTAGGGAGCTCCACGTCTAACCTTGGGGACAAAGAACTAAAGAACATAGGGCAATAGCCAGTAGGCACGCTTAGGTTTCTGCATTTCAGCATTAGTGAGTTACCTGATATTCTCTAATGTCTTGATAAAAATTGTTGTGTAGTGGCTTTTTTGTTGGGAAATTAATTTTCAATTATAAAAGGCCTCTCCAACCCTGGCCCACCCCCCACACAAAACTTCTCGGGGGGGGAGTACCGTTGCTGAGAAGGAAACAAGAACAGAATGCTGTCAGAGGCAAGTGGCAAGCGCACACGCTACCTGGGCAAGGATGATGCCAAGTCTGACGGGAGAGGGCGCCGAGGCACGGTTTCGTTCGGAGGTCACGTCGGAGCACCAGCTGAACTCTGCACTCCTTGGTGGGTCAGCTTCAAGTGAGCTTCCTCCCGGTGATAAATGTGCCCCAGCAGTTCTAGGCTGCACACACCCGTCCGTGTCAACCCTCCAGGCGACACGCCTGTAACTCAGGCAGCACGGGCGCACTGAGGTCACACACTCACCCCCGACCCTCGCTGTGGCCAGGCAGGTGGCTGCTGATTGGCTCAGCCTAGGTCGTGCGCCCCGCCGTTCTGGCTGGAGTGGGAGTCAGTCCTGGGCCACGTGAGAAGCCCATGCAGTAGCTGGGCCTTGTGGGGAAGGAGTGAGGGGGAAAGAGAAGTTCGTCAACTGTAGGTTCCACCTGGGGGTTATTAGCTAGACCTGGGCATGACTAGTGCTTTGCGGGAGGGACAAGGGGATGCAGGTGGGGTCCGCCACCTGCTCTTCAAATGCTGATCTCGTCTTCCCTGTACTAGCACCACTTTTGTAGAGAGAATTCTTCAGGGTTTTTTTTTTTTGCATAGGAAATACACACTCAGAGGCTGGCCCATCTGCTCACCCCTCTACCTGTGGGGAGGAAAAGGGGAACTGCATTCTCAGAGACTCTTAGTCACCATCCCTTCCCCTATCCCATTTTGTTTCACACAGTCCACTCCCATGTCCTCTCCTCTTGGGCACCTCCAAGCCCCAAACCTCTTCTCATTCTGCAGGAGAGGAAGTCGCCCTCCTCTACCAGTAGCACCCTGCAGGCTTCAGGTGGAAGCCTTCCTGCCCTGCGTCCACTTTCCTTCCAGAATCAGAAATCTCTAGCCTTCTGCATTCTCCTACCATCTTCTCATTTGTAGTGGGATTATACATCTATATTCTTTTACTATTGTAACAGAGTGAAAAAGTTGATCTCTGCCTTCATACTGTATTTATCTCCTTTGCTGCCTTAACCTTTGGGCCAAAGAAGAAAAAAAAGAGAAAGGGCTTCTGCTCAGCTCTGCATAGGCTGATTATCAGCTAGCCCTGCCCGTAAGCTTGCTGATAATCAAAAGGAATCTTGCTTACACTTTGAGATTTCTGCAAATAGCTCCTTCCCCCAAAACTTGCCTCCTCCAGGAGGCAGGGAAATGTGTATGAAAAATGATTGCCTTGTTGGAGTTCTAGGAACATGGTGACCAGACCTAGGTCAGCAAGAGTCCACTAACCAAGGGCACAGAGGCTCTCCTCAGACTCTCGCTGATGACGCCCAAGTGTCTGCAGCCTTCAGTCACTCCCTAACCTGCTCCTCTTCCTGTTCCCCCTTTCCCTAACATTCTTTGCTTGCAAACAACCCTAAGTTATTATGGTGCTTTATGACATCAGTCTGCCATCTTCTTGTTCTGCTGGCTTTCCGAATAAAGTCGCTTTCCTTTCCCCATCTTATCTCTCAACTTATGGCATGTCATGCAACAGGTGGCATGAGCCTAGACTCGGTAAACTATCACTTTAAAGCAGTCTTAGGAGGGAAAGGAGGTTACACACACGTGGTCAGTCCGTCATCTTAAGCTGGAAGTCACTGACTCACATTTTTCTGCCAAGACTAACTCTCCTGGTGTGCCTCTGGTTGGCTTAAATAAATTCACATCAAGAATGAAGTGATTAGTGTTTTTACAGCCTCTGCTGCACAAGGGATGCTTCTGTAGAAGATGCCCGAGTATTGAGGGCATGGAAGCTGGGACTGTAGAGACAGAAGTTGCTGAGGATGTGGGAAGTGAGGAAGAGATGGAATGGGTAGACACTGGTATGATTTCTGGAGATCTTCAGGACCACACTAGCTTACTGCCTGTGTGATTTTAAGCACCTCGCCTTCCCCTCTGCATCTCATCTCTGTGTCTCATCAGGTTTTTAGGGTTCCTATTAGTCAAGGATTCTTGGGTTGCAAGCAGTAGAAATGAACACTGATGTTGAAGCAGCAGGTATATATGAAGACACCAGACTAGTAGAGACTTTGGCAACCTGAAAGAACTCAAATTCAAGAAAAAAATGGATACACTGTGCTGGCCAAACAAAATGTGTCTACTGGCACCATCAGCCTTCAGGGCTCCAGTCTGCAACCCCTCTCCGCAGGGAAGAGCCCAGGTTCCTATGTAGCACCAAGGCCCTGCTGGAGGACTCAAGCTCGAGGCCAGAAGCTGAATTCTGGGCAATGGAGAGGGACGAGATGGCAAGGCATCTTCAGGGCCCAGGACAGAGGCAGGTCTACAGAGGGCCCCATATCAGGACTCTAAGGTAAGAGGTGGTTCAGGAACATGTGGTAGCCCATGACATTACACAGCTCACCCATCTCAGATCTCACTGACACCTGGCCAGTGCCCCATCAGGAGGTAGGGGTTACAGAGGCAGGAACCACCCTCTTCTAGTCATTCACCAGCTGAAATCCCACAAGACTCGACAGCTTCTCCTTCAACCCCAAAGCCACCAAGTGGCCACCACACCTACCCCTTCTCCATTTTCAGCTTTCCAGTACACAACTCCACCTTCTCACTTCCCAAAACACAGAGCTGGAGCCTCGCCTCCATACCAACATGGCTTTCCTCTGAATCCCCCACTGGCTGTGTGTGATCCCAAGAAAGAGCCACATTCTGGCCATTCTCAGTCTCCAGCTCTGGGCCTCACCCATTGCAGATGCTTGCTAAGTGCTTCAGGGTTGCTAACCATTAAGAACCAATGCTTAATGGACTGAATGATTGTCTCTGCACCCCTTCCCCAAATTCATCTGTTGAAAACCTAGTGCCCAACATAATAGTATTAGGTGGGACCTTTGGGAGGTGCCTAGTGCCTTTGTATGAGGCCCTGGAGATAGCCCCCACCCTTCCAGCAGGTGAGAACACAGCACGATGTCGGCAGTCTGCAACCCAAAAAAGGGGCCTTCATCAGAACTTGAATCTGCTGGCATCCTGATTTTGGACTTCCAGCCTCTGGAATCCTAATAAGTTTATTTCTGTCATTTCCAACCCACCTGTTCCGTGGTACTTTGTCATAGCAGCCCAAACTAAAGCAACCATTTTTGCCCTGCTGGAAATAATCACGATCTGTTAAGGAGAGCTGGGCCCACCCACTGACATGGCCTCCTCCCTCCTGGTTCTGTTTCCCCTTCTCCACTGGAGGGAGAAAAACCACATGATTTCTAAAGGGCCTTCTGGTTCCTCCAACATCCTCTGGATTCAGGGGCTCTGTTTTGTGACTCTGCAAAAACAGCTGCGATTTGGGCTGGGGTCAAGAGGAGGGGCCACTGATGGGTAGAAATGGCCCCACACACTCAGGACACACACACCTGTGGGCTGCACCTTTAACGAGCGCAGGCAGGAAGAGCAGTGAGGGAGGGAGCCCCAGGCAATCAGGCAGTGATGAAGCTGTGGGCAGCTGACTACCAGGGGCAGAAGCAGGAGCCTTGAAGTCAGATACATGGTTGTGAGTCTCTCACCCACTACTTAACTGTGTGACTCAAGCTAGTCTCTTAATCTAAGCTGCTTCCCCTTTGGTCTATGGGGGAGCAAGCAACCTGAGTGTCTTGATGAATTGGGTTTTGAACTCCAGCTACACACTGGCTGCTGAGATGATGTCACCCTCGTGAGGGGGGCAGAGAGGGAGGGGTTAGTGAGGCCCCCCAACCCCTGCCTGCTACTTCGGACCCAGCAGAGCACAAGGTGCGGATATCCCTAAACCCAGCTCGCCACCACCTTCTGCTGTCACCCTAGAGCAACAAATCCACACCAGACGAGAGCTCGGGTGCATTAAATTTTATGTGAAATCCTGTTAACGTGTTCCAAGTGGCCTGTGGCCGGCTGCCCACGGGGCCTTGCCTGCTGGGGCACCACCACTCAGCACTGGCTGTAGATGGCTGCGCTGCCCCGCTCCTCAAACTCCTCCCTGCGGACCCAGAGCTGCTGGAAGGCCTGCAGGGAGGCCAGGATGGAGCCGCCGGTCCACACGGAGGTCCTCCTCTCAGGTGCAGCCACCACTGCAGGGCTGCCCCCGGGGCAGAGGCGGCTCAGCTCCCTCTGAAAGCGCTCGGGGAAGCCGTCCAGCACGTTGGCAGCCATCTCCTCCTTGAAGCGCGCCTCCTGGCAGCCGTCCAGGCAGGCCGCCGTGAGCGCGGGGAGGCCGGGCTGGCTGCTGCCCACCAGGGCGGGCTTGAAGAGCATCTCGGCACACCGGAAGCGCTCCTGGCCGATGGTGATGAGTTTGCCATCGGGCAGTTCGTAGTCCACACGCAGCTTCTCCACGGCCAGGCCGAGCTCCTCCTCTGGCAGGAGCGCCGAGTAGCAGCACTTCTTCTTGATGTGCTCGACGATGTGCATGTGGTCGTCCGTGAACTTGTGGCCAGCCTCGTTGAGCAGCTGCAGCAGATAGTTGGTGAGGTCGCCCCCGGCGTAGTCGGCACGGCTGGTCAGGCCTGGCAGCACGTCGCCCTTCAAGATGGGCACCACGTGCGAGACGCCGTGCCCGCTCTCCACCACCAGCCCTGAGGTCCTGCCATAGGAGTAGATGGAGAGCAGTGCCTGGGACGTCACGTGCATGGCAGGGATGCCAAAGGTCTCAAATATGAGCTCCGCATACTTCTCCCGGTTGCTGCTGGGGCTGAGTGGGGCGTCGGAGACCAGCACAGCGTGCTCCTCAGGAAGGATCTTCATGGCTGTGTGGAAGACGTACTCCCAGATGTTCTGGACACAGTCCCAGTCCACCACAATGCCATGCTGTAGTGGGTTAATCAGCTTCAGAGGCGCCTCCAGGTTGAGCAGCTCGTGGCCCACGTAGGTCTCCCTGCAGGTGTCACCAGCGTCGGCTGCCTCGGAGAAGCGCTTGCCCACAGTGGAGGAGATGAAGTAGGTGGGCCTCGGCTCTCCAGCATAGCCACACTTACAGTACTGGGAGCCCAGGTCAATGACAAGGGCCTTGATCTTGCGCACCCTCCTGGGCTTCAGCTGAGCAGCCGGTCCTGTGTCCTGAATGCCAGCATTAGGACCTGGCAGTGTTCCTGACTCTCCAGGGGCATCGTGAGCCGTGCCCATGGGCGCGGGGCTCGGGTTACCCCTCGTCGCCATCTGCTTTCCCTGCTCACCTCTCTCGCATCCGCATCCCAGAGCTCCGCAGGGAGAAGTAAGATCTACTTACTGCAGTGCCTTGGCAACCCCTGAGCATTGTGGTGTCACTGGGGACTGGTCCATTCTGGCAGCCCAGGGAGGACTTGGATTTGCCGGACCCTTGTTCTGTCACCCCTACCTCCATCTGCCTCATTCATCTTTGCTCCACGACAGAGCAGGTGTCCAACAGTTTTAGATGTCCAAGCACACACTGGGGTCTCAGAGGTTCCTGCTCCCTGCACCTTCAGACCCGTTCCTAACCCCTGTTCACTGACCTAACACCTTGTCCTCCTCTGCTCCTTGGGTGAGAGGAGGATATTTACACCCGTACAGTAAGCCAGGCACTTTAGCTCAGGCCCTTCACAGATGTCATTCACAGAATCCTGGGAGTCGGCACAGGTGAGGAAATCAAGGCTCAGGATTGAAATGACTTTCCCAAGAGCAAAGAGCTCTGGAGTGTTTGAACTTGAACCCTCGTTCATCCACCTCTAATACACCAGGTCCCCTTAAGTGTGTGAGGGCCCTGACAGTACTTTCATCCCTCCATTCCCCACGTACTGGGGTTTGTAGTGGGTCCAGCCTGGTGCGGCCTGCAGTGATAGATGATAGAAACCCGGCCACAAGCAGTGCCCAGCCTAGGTGGGAAGAAGACGGAATGGGATAGAGTTTACAGGTGGATGTGTACTGGGATAACAGAAGTGCACAAAGGCTGCAGTGCTTAATGGATGGAGGAGTCAGCAGGGTCTCTAAGAGGTGATGTTTAAATCAAGTACTGAAAAATAATACGTGGGTGTTTGTCACATACCTAGTAGGAAGAGGGAAAGGCACCCCAGGCAGAGAGCACAGCCTGAGCACAGGCTCGGCGCCAGGCAGCAGTGAAGATGTTCAGGAAAACAGATGAGGCTGGAGAGGCCATGGAGCCTACAAGGGAGGGCCTCAAATGCTAGGAGTAGAGCTTGCATTGAACAGAGGGAGCTAATGAAGATGGGAAGCCGGGGAGCGGTCAGATTTGGCTTCTAGTAAAATTTCACAAAGATTTGTGTTAAGCTATAATGTAGAGGGGCAAGACTATGAGATTGGGAAGGAAGCCACTGAAGAAATTCTTGTAATACTTGAAATGGCCTAAGCTGGAGATGGGATAATGGGGAGGAGATGAAGGGACAGGTTCTAGAGAAGTTCAGAAGGCAAAACTCAGTCTAACTGGTTGGTTCCCCAGCGACCCTCAGTTCAATCCAAGCCCTTCCTCTAGCACGTGGGGCCCTCCCCCTGGCTCCTCGGCCATCGCCAGCCTCAAGCACCACAGTTACATCAGTCCATTAGATTACCTGTGCGGAGTGACAGAGAGGGAAGGATGAGTCTCTTAACCTTTGCCCAAGCAAAGAAAGATGGCCTGTCATCTAGAACAGATAAATTAATTAGGTTCCCATAGGGCCCTCCATCCCAAACCATATCCCCTTCAAAAGGAAAAACAAAAAATCCAAAATGAAACAGATAAGGGTGTTGATGGTAAAGCAATGGGAGAAAAAGGGGAAAAGAAATAACCATGGAGAATTAAGAAGAGAAGTAGTTGAGGGATTAGGTGACAGGGATAGGAAAGCAGAAAAAGGATTTTAAGACATAATTAAGAAATGCTGGGGAGCAGGTAAGAATGTTAATGAAGAACTCTTGGGAATTTTTGTTTGCCAGACTGTTTCTTGGAACAGGGCACTACAAAACCGAATTATTTGGGAAACAATTTTATAAGGATTATAGTTACGAGCATCACCAAGCCCCATTGGTGATATCACATCAGAGAACCTGAGGACTGGACATTTGATCTGGCAGGGACGACTGTAAGTAAACACACTTGCCCTCACATTGGACTGACACCTGTACCTCTTTAAAGAAGCCATTAATTGGTCTTGGGTCTGCCTTTGAGGTTGTGCAGGGCGAGCTGGTCTTCCATGGGACAACCCTTAGGCTATGTAAAGGCAATGCTCAGGGATCCCCGAGACTACTCTTCTTCCATTCCTTATGGGAAGACAGTACACAGTAGGAAGAAGAGGAAGGAACTGGTCTCAGAAGACCTGAGTTCAAATCTAGCTTCATTACTATAAACTGTGACCTTTGGCAAACTACTCAAAATGTTAGTTGAATCTGATTATGATAGTGCTATATCCGCCATCAATTTGGTTCTCATCCACTGCTTTCAGGTTTCTGTCTTGAGCAACTAGGTGGATGGTGGGTCCCCTCATATAAAAACAGAGAACGCAGAGACAGGAGCAATTGCATAATGGAAATTAAGAGTTCATTTTGGGCATGTTGAGTCAGAGCCGCCTAGAAGCCCCCAGGCGCGGCACGCGGAGCTCAGGACAAAGAAATGATCTGGAGTCCGATCTGAGCCCTCGGTAGAGTTATCTCCACCTCCTGGGGGAAAACGGGCAGTCTTAGTACCTGGGTCACCACACTGGGGGCTGAGCTTTGGGAAAGAGGCTCGCAGTGTCTGTTTGGCAAGAAACCATATTTTTTTTTGCTGGAGTTCCTGACTCAGGGGCTCTCAAATGTCACCATATTGAAAGGTGAATTACTAGGCCTCAACAGTCCTAAGCTCAAAATACTCAGATTTAGTAAGGCTCAGGTGGGATCCAGGAATCTGCATTTTTAAGAAAAACTCCAGGTGATTTGTTAGAGGAAACACTGTACATTGGCCTTTTATTTCCTAAATTCTCTTTCTTCACGTCCACAGCTGCTGACACTACAGGGCCTGGTTCGCCTTCCTTCCAAAGGTCAAGGGTGGGTGCTTCCCCAAAAACCAAAGCTAGAAGCAAAGATGCCAACCAGAGAGAGACGCATTTCTTGGTCTAATCTTTCTAGTTTTCTTTTTCCACAACCAAAGGGCTTCAGGGTTACTTTCAAGGATCATCGCATGATTTTTGTCTTGGGCCAGAGGAGAAAAAGAAGGTGTGACCCCATGAGAAAATGCAGCCAAAATGGTTTTTGAGCAGTATAGGGTATCTCTGTCCAGAGGGACCTCACCAGAGACCCCAACAAGGCCACGCAAAGTGGAGATGGCTAGTGAAGAAACTGTAGTCAGGAGAACTTGGCCACAGCTGGCTGGATATCCTTGGATGAGGTAGACACCTAAGAGTCTCAATGTTCTCATCAGTGGGACTCTGCAGGGTCTAATATTTTATTGCTGACCCAACAATTGGACAAAGGAGCGCAGTAAATGTGTGTCCAAAAGTAATGGCTCTGCAGGTTGTCCTAGGACAAGACAGAAGTGCTTGGCACAATCACCCCAGCGGCAGTTGGTCCGCTAATATCTAAATCAGATGACACCAACTCTCTGCTCAAAATTCTCTACCGACTTCTGCCCTCACAGTGTGAGAGCCAAAGTCCTAGCAATGGCCCATGAGGCCCAGCATGAGCTGCTCGCCTTCCCCGACCCCCTTCTCCCAGCTCATGTGTTTTTCCTTGCTCTCTCCACTCCGGTCCCACCAGTTTTCTTGGGATTCTCTAACATGGGGGTTGGCAAACTTTATCAGTGAAGAGCCGGAGAGTCAATACCTATATTCACCCTGATGGGCCAGTCTTTGTTCCAATGACTCAACTCCGCAGTTGTAACATAAAAGCAGCCACAGACAACACATAAACAATTTGGCCCGGTGTATTTACAAAAGCAGAGTGCAGAATGTACTTGGCTGACCCCTGCTCTAACTCATCGGTCACCGTCCCACCTCCAGCCATCTGCACCTTCTGCTCCTGGTACACATGGCTCCCTCCCTCAGGCACACTCAGGAGGCCACCCTCCCCAACCCCCTTCCCTGCTTTATCTCTTTTGCCCTTAACATCTCCTAACATATATCTGTGTTGGTTATTGTCAGTCTCTCCCCAGACCCTACTGACTAGAAAGTAAACTCTACAAGGGCACAGATTTTTGTTGGTTTTTTCTACTGCTGCCTTGTATTCCCAACTGCCTTACACACAGCAAGCACTCAATAAGTATTATTTGATTGGATAAATCAGGTTTATTACAAAATTCAGAAAAACGTAAGTCACCTCCAAACACTACCCCAAATCTACCCTAACATGGGACAAAGGCTCCTAGTATCCAGAAAGCCCCAGGTCACAGGCTTATGTCATAATCAGTGATGTCATCATTGGGCACATTCTCAAGTTGCCCTCTGATTTAACCCTTTCGGGCCTTGAGCTGGTGGGATCAAGGAACTTCTTGAGGGCAAGATGGCTCTTAACAGCATGGGGGCTCCACAGGTGGCCATCACAGGGGATGAGCCTGCCAAGAGAGTGGGTGGACAGGCCTCCCTGGAGACACAGGGCTTCCAGACTGCCTCCTTAAAGGATGGCCCAGCTAAGCGGGCAGTGTGGGTCAGCCACAGCGGCTCAGAACCACGAGAACCTACTGAATCAACAGCTGTCAGGGTGCTGTCCAAGCCAGTGACCACAGCAGTGGTTGTAGATCTTGGAACAGGCTACTGTAAATGTGGCTTTGCTGGGCTCCCAAAGCCCACCCACAAGATCTCATCAACAGTGGGCAAGCCATACATGGAGACCTCCCAAACCGGGTACAGTCGCAAGGAGACATTCGTGGGGAAGGAGCTTGTCAATCCAGAAGTTCGTCTCAAGCTAATTAATCCTCTGCAACATGGCATCATCGTGGACTGGGATTCAGTGCAGGATATCTGGGACTATCTCTTCCACCATGAGATGAAGATAGCCCCAGAGGAGCACGCAGTGCTGGTCTCAGACCCACCCCTGAGCCCATACACCAACAGAGAGAAGTATGCTGAAATGCTGTTTGAAACCTTCAGCACTCCTGCAATGCACATCGCCTACCAGTCGCGCCTGTCCATGTACTCCTATGGACGGACCTCCGGCCTGGTGGTGGAGGTTGGCCATGGCGTGTCCTATGTAGTCCCCATCTACGAGGGCTATTCTTTGTCCAGCATCACTGGACGGCTGGACTATGCGGGCTCCGACCTGACAGCCTACTTGATGGGCCTGATGAACAGTTTGGGGAAACACTTCACTGAGGACCAGATGGACATTGTGGAGGACATCAAGAAGAAATGCTGCTTTGTGGCCCTGGACCCCACTAAAGAGGAGAAAGTCCCACCTACTGAGCATACGATCCTGTACACTCTGCCGGATGGGCAGGAGCTACATCTATGCCAGGAAAGGTTCCTCTGCTCAGAGATGTTTTTCAAGCCTTCTCTGATCAAATCCATGCAGCTGGGGCTCCACATTCAGACGGTGTCCTGCCTTAACAAGTGTGACATCGCCCTCAAACGGCACCTCATGGGGAACATCCTGCTCTGCGGAGGGAGCACTATGCTAAGCGGTTTCCCTAACCGTCTGCAGAAGGAACTGAGCAACCTGTGTCCCAATGACACGCCCCAGGTAAACGTGTTGCCGGAAAGAGACACTGCCGTGTGGACAGGTGGCTCCATCCTGGCATCACTTCAGAACTTCCAACCACTGTGGGTCCAACGCTTTGAGTACGAGGAATATGGGCCTTTCTTCCTCTATAGAAGGTGCTTTTGAACTGATGACACATGGTCGCTGCGGTACCACACATCAGCTTTGCTGGGTGAGAGCCCATCGTGCACCTAGGGAGCTGCCCCACAAGTTCACTCCTATAGTATTAAACAATCCTCACGTTTCCCTCAATAGTATTTCTCTACTCCCTGACTTAATGAGAACAACTTCATATATGCAGGATCCGCCTTAAAATACACATTTGCCAAAACAAAAGCCAGGAGAGGGGAGACAAAAAAGTCATGCATTACATGTCGAATGCTTAAACATTCTCGGAAGAAACTAGCTCAAATTTTTCTGTCCCTTATTTTGTGTATATCCCATGTTAGAGCTACTGTATTATTACAATCTGCTCAGAATAGGGAGCGTGATAAAGATAAGATTATAGAGTAAATGCTCTTGGGGCATATAAGGAGGTCCGTTTCAACGAATACCAACAGAGCATGCTGTAGGGCTGAGCTCCACACAGCAGCAGAGTACACTTCATACTTCATTAGCAACTCTCAAGGCTTGGGAAGAGTAACAGACATATCTGACTCCTGCTTTAATTGTACTTTTAGTCCCAACAGTCACTTATGTCTCAATACCAGTTCTTATCAAACCATCACAGAGACTGGCTGCTGAAACATGGCAATTATGAGCAAGGTATGCACTTCTCTCTTGAAAGGGCAACTCTTCAGAGAACAAGTGCTATGTGGATTTCCCCTTTTTAAAACTTGGGTCAGGTTTATCCTGGGTTATCAGCACTATCGTCGTGAGGATGCAAGTCACAGTCATTCTCCAGACACTTCAAGCAGCAGCTGCTTATCTCCCACCACACTGGATTCTCCATCAGCCTTCATGGTATAAACAGTTGGAATTTGGGATGAGTTCAGGAAAGAGGCTACCAGTTCTGGGGCTGATAGTGTGGGTTTGCAGGAGGCTGCCCTGTGCTTGTCATTCTAAACCAGATCAGGAGCTGGAAGGAACATACAGACCCACATAGCCAGGGAGGCACTTCTGGGGCCCAACGTGGTCTATGGCATTCCTATAGGGCAGTTTGTACTTAGAGCACACATTTTTTGGAATAGTCCCCAATACATTCTCTGCCCTACCTCCAAAGCTCAGCATCTGGACAACATTAGCAAGCAGCATAAAGTAGTGGGAAGAACATGGGCTTTGGATTCTGCGGTCTGAAAGCCCATTTTGCTACCACCTAACTATGTGACTTGAGTCTGCTTACCTCTAAAGTTAATTTAAATGCTTATATCACACACCTGATATAAACACCAGAGATAAACACCCAAATACCATTGTCTGGCTTCCAGAAGGTGATCACAAAAGCTAGCAAGAATTATCTTGTAGAATTCTACATCTTATACAGGAGCCCAAGTCTTACTATGGTACTTAGCCACATGTACTCCTAAAGGCACAGATCCGAGCACTCGCAGGAGAGTTACGGCATCTCCACTGTTGCCAGGGAGAAGCCCTACAGAGCCACCCTCAGAGCCCCAGGTTTGCCCAGACCACCATGGAAAGGACTAAATGCCTGACCCTGGACCCAAGACAGGTGAGAAAGCACAGCTGGCTGGCACCAGAAAGCTGGGGTGGGGAAGCAGACAGTGCCCCAGAAGGCATCTGGAGTTCTTTCATTTTAGTAAGGATGGCTAAGCCTTACCCTGGAGTATCAGGGGATCAGCTACGAGTTGGGGACACTGACTTGGTCTTGTTCACCTCAGTTTCTACCCACACCACTCTGCCAACACCCCATGAACATTCATGATGGACAGGATGAAGTTCGGTTAATTCTTTTTTTTTTAGTAGTTTATTTCAGTATCATTAATCTACAATTACATGTGCAATATTATGGTGATTACACTACCCCCTTCATCAAGTCCCCCCCACCAACCCCATTACAGCCACTGTCACATCAGCGTAGTGAGATGCTATAGAGTCACTACTTGTCTTCTCTGAGTTGTACAGCCCTCCCTGTGCCCCCCCAACATTACATCTGCTAATCGTAATGCCCCTTTTTCCCCCTTGTCCCTCCCTTCCCACCCATCCTTCCCAGTCCCTTTCCCTTTGGTAACTATTAGTCCATTCTTGGGTTCTGTGAGTCTGCTGCTGTTTTGTTCCTTCAGTTTTCTTCTTTGTTCTTATACCCCCCAGATGAGTGAAATCATTTAATACTTGTCTTTCTCTGCCTGGCTTATTTCACTGAGCATAATACTCTCTAGCTCCATCCATGTTGTTGTAAATGGTAGGATTTGTTTTCTTCTTATGGCTGAATAATATTCCATTGTGTATATGTACCACATCTTCTTTATCCATTCATCTACTGATGGACACTTAGGTTGCTTCCATTTCTTGGCTATTGTAAATAGTGCTGCGATAAACATAGGGGTGCATATGTCTTTTTCAAACTGGACTGCTGCATTCTTAGGGTAAATTCCTAGGAGTGGGATTTCTATTTTGAGTTTTTTGAGGAACCTCCATACTGCTTTCCACAATGGTTGAGCTAATTTGCATTCCCTTTTCTCCACATCCTCACCAACATTTGTTGTTGTTTGTGTTTTGGATGTTGGCCATCCTCACTGGTGTGAGGTGATATCTCATTATGGTTTTAATTCGCATTTCTCTGATGATTAGTTATGTGGAGCATCTTTTCATGTGCCTGTTGGCCATCTGAATTTCTTCTTTGGAGAAGTGTCTATTCATGTCCTCTGCCCATTTCTTAATTGGATTATTTGCTTTTTATTTGTTGAGGTGCGTGAGTTCTTTATATATTTTGGATGTCAATGCCTTATCGGATACGTCATTTATGAATATATTCTCCCATACTGTAGGAAGTCTTTTTGTTCTACTGATGGTGTCCTTTGCTGTACAGAAGCATTGCAGCTTGATATAGTCCCACTTGTTCATTTTTGCTTTTGTTTCCCTTGCCCGGGGAGATATGTTCATAAAGAAGTCGCTCATGTTTATGTCCAAGAAATTTTTGCCTATTTTTTTTCTAAGAGTTTTATGGTTTCATGACTTATTCAGGTCTTTGATCCATTTTGAGTTTACTTTTGTGTATGGGGTTAGACAGCAGTCCAGTTTCATTCTCTTACATGTAGCTGTCCAGTTTTGCCAACACCAGCTGCTGAAGAGGCTGTCATCTCCCCATTGTATATCCAAGGCTCCTTTATCAAATATTAGTTGACTGTATATGTTTGGGTTAATGTTTGGATTTTCTATTCTGTTCCATGGTTGGTGGGTCTGTTTTTGTGCCAATACCAAGTTCGGTTAATTCTTAACTTTTGGATTTCTTTAACAGTGTGGTAAAGTGTATAGAGCCCTCCTCAGATTAATATTTTAAAATGTAAGAAATAAAACACAAATACTAAAATACATAAAACAAATACATGTATGAGAAAATACATTTTTTAAATGCATGAAATTATTTACAGAGAAAACCAATCATATGGAAATATACTACCTTCACATCCCTTAAGGGTCTATGAACCCCAAAAGGTGAGAGTCTTGATAGGGAGCAAGGAAGGTGGCTCTGAAGGATGGGAATCTCCAGAACATCCTACAACTAAAGGCTATACTGCATCTTAAAATGAAAAATACCAACATAAGACTGAACAACTGTGCAGTCTCCTTTAAAGCACTTTTATGAATTGTCTCACTTGATCCTTATACAATCGCCCTTGTATCCTCACAAAAAAAGAAAAAAATATGAAGAGATGTAAGTATTTGGAAGTCATCTTAGTCCAGTGGTTCTCAACTGAGGGCAATTTTGACCCCCAGGGTACATTTGACAATGTCTGAAGATGTTTTGGTTATCATATAACAGAGTGGGGGACATGTAGTACTGGCATCTAGTGGTTAGTGGCCAGAGATCTACAATGCACAGGACAGCCCCCCACAACAAAGAAGGATATGACCCCAAACGTTAATAGTAACAAGGTTGACAAAGTCAGTTTAGCCCAAAGTGCACACAATGTTGGAAGAAAGCAAGAATTAGTGAGTTTCAATGTCTCTGTCCAGGGACACAAAGATGGGTGAAGCTTTGGGCTTGTTTTGTCCTGTATACCAGGCAGACACCTGTTGGTCTTAAAGCCTGAGACCCCACAGCCTGTAAAAGTAACGGTGGAGCGGCCTACCGTAGGCCCGAGGCACAGGCCAGGGTGTAGGGAGCACGAGGACACAGGAATCAAGAGCAGGCTTTCAGCGGGGCCAAACATCCCTGCACGAGCTTTGGCTTGGCTACCTCTCGGATATTTGTGTCTATAAACAAATTCTTCCTTGCTGCTTCAATACATAAGGAAACTGAATGGCTATGAAAAATCACTCCATTATCAACAGACACATTTACTTCTATTTCCAATCCATCAGCATGGGTTGCTTTAGTATCATCCACAGCAAAAGACAGCTTCTCAGATGTTAGCCCTCACCCCAGTTACTAATCAGTACAAGAAAAGGACACCCAGAGACTCCCAAGGGCTTGCTCAGGTGGTGCTTCTAATGAAGCACATAAGTTCATAGGCTAGCACAGGAGGACGGGGAAAAAAGCTAATTTTGCTTCCCAAATTCGTAGTCACCTTAAATTACTACGAATCGTCAGTTTTGTTTTTTAAGACACCCTCTTCAACTATGGCTATGAAAAATCTCCCAAATGTGTGCATGTGTGTGTATATGAAGAAAATTAATTTATTTAAAAATATACGGCATGCCAAGAAACTACATCAAGCTATCCTCACAAGGACATAAAAATTCCTGCCTCATATTTTTAAGAAATGTACATTTAAATTGCACTTTGATTGTAGGAGACAGTCCTCTACAAGTTCCCTCTTGGTATCTACTGCATCTGAGCAAAGCAGACCCAACGGAGCCAACCAAACAACGGAGGCTTCCAGCCAACTGCAGCGCGGCCTGGCTTTGGGACAGAGCACAGACCGAGGGGGAGAATTATATACTCTGTTCCAGAACCTGACACAATCTTTCCCCCAAATTAAGCACTCATCACTCCTAGGAGTTTCTCCTTTTCCCATACACTGCATTTTCCCCCATGATTCTTCCTCGATTTTACCCCCAATTTGGTAGGTCTGCTCCTGACGGCTTCTTCTCCAAAGCAACAAAATCCCATCTTGATCGCATGAGAGTGAGTTTGAATTAGTGACTGACAGTAATTTGAATTGACGCAAATTCTTCCTTGCTGCTTCAACACATTATTTTAAGGAAACTGAATATCCATGACAAGTCACACTATCAACAACAGACCCATTTACTTCTACTTCCAATCCATCAGCACGGGTCCCTTTCCTATTAACCACAGCAGAAGCACTGTAACATACAAAATGTCAAGTAAGTTATCGTGGCCATTTATCCATGCCAAAAAGTAGTTACAAAGCCCTTCCAGCCTTTCAGTGTTGGGCACTTAATTGTAGCAAATCCATTATAGGCAGGAGTCAAAAAGCAGACTTCCCCCAAGTAGGATATACCTTCTTTCTTTTCTGTTATTTCGTGAAAAATTTCAGACACATAGAAAAGTTGAATTATACAGTGAACACACCTAGATTCTACTGTTTACACTTTGCTATAGTAGTGAAAGCCTTTAATTACAATTCTGGGTGTATCTATATACTTTGAGGATCCAAAGCAGTGTTTCCTTTTAGTTTATGTACAGGAAGGACGATCTGGTTCTGGTATTAAAAGCAAGGAAGAAAATTTTAACCTTACCCAAGAAATCAGCCCCAAAACTCTTGTCCAAATGAACTGAGCTTTTTCTAGACTCACCAAAGAGAGAGAACATTCTCATTTCCGCCAAAGAAAATAACTGAAGACAGAGGTCAGTTAAGCACTATAAAGAAAAATAAATGACCTAGATACTGCAAAAACATTTTAGTTCAAAATAGCAAAATTTGGAGATGTGGGAGTAACTTACAAGTGCGCATACCGTATGATGCACACTGCTCACCAGAGCAAACGTTCATGACGCTGTTCAGAAATGATCCCGTTCCCGTTCTGACACTACTAACTCCAGCAGAAAATCCACAGGCAGTAAAATGGTCCCTACGAACACTGGAGGGCCAGTAGGTTCCACGCAGTCATAACTAGAGGCATGTGACCTGGGAAGATACTACATAATAACAGTTGTCAGCACAGGAAAGCTTAGAATTTCAAAGGATGTATTTAGCTTTTTATTCTGCTTAAGTTCAAGGCAAAGAAGTCATTTAGGTGATTAAATTTGACAAAGATGTTAATAGCACTGACATCCATGCTGATTATATATAATGCCTCCAGGAACATAAAATAATTTAAAAAACATTATTTTACTTTTGTTCACCCTCTTGAGGTAGAAGTTATGAAACATTATTCCCAAATAACTCAGGCACACATCAATTATGTAATTTTTGTAAGGAAACCCTATCTCCTGATTACCATAAATACCAGAAATAGGCTCTCAAATAACACTAAATAAAGAACAGTAATCCTTACAAAATGAAGCTATATTAGTTAAAGCTTAAAGTTTTACAAATGATTAAAAATTTAAGCAAAATAAAATAAAACAGGATTGCTTGGTGTGTGCTGTACAGAGCAGCTCTCTGCAATGCTACGGTAGATCACCGTCTTACTCTTCCCAGTTCCTAGCAGCCAGGCCTCGAGGAGTGAGGAGGGGGAGGAAAACGGTCTTCTTTGCCACAGCCCTCCTAAAGGGGGTCTGAATCACTCCAGGAGGCTCAGTTTCCACTGAGTTCTTTTGTCAATCTTTGGCGGTATAAAAAGGTCGGCATCTAGAAGAAAGGAAAAGGAAATTGTGAGAGACACACGTCCTTGGTGGGAGCTGAGGCAGTAACGCTAAGTGAAAACTAGGTGACTGGGCAAGACAACCATCAGAACCAGAGTTAATGTTTCTGTTCCCACTGCAACCTCGTAGTCAGAGCAAACACAGTTTGGAGTCCTGCCCCAAGAATTTCATTTCAACTTCAGGCACATGAGAGGGTAGAAGGAAAAATGCCCACTGACTGATTAAACATGGAAGAATGTTGTTAATTTTAAATGAGAGTGGGTGGTGGTAGAGGTTATAAGGGCATATAAATTGATTAACTCGTATCAAACCATACACCTAATAAGATCTGTATATTTCACTATTTGCAAAATTTACCTCTGTTATAAGAGTAAAAAATATGTGGCTGCATGTATTCGGTAAATAAAGTTAATGGCAGAAAATGCTTATGATAAAAAAATTCTGTGAACACATTGCTCAGTAAAAATGTCCCCACTTAAAAAAAAAAAATGTAAATGGTGGGGAGAGGGGAGTGTTTGGGAAAATTGTCACCATTAGATAAAACTCCCAGACCCTATTTCACTTAGATTTGTTGAGTCTCTTATCCAAGCAGGAATCATATATATAAGCAGAGGTATGAGAAAATATGTATATATATATTTATATGTATGTATATATATATAAAATTATGAATAAATTTCCAATAGTACATCTGCACATGTGCCATACAGACATAAAAATTATTTTCAAGGATATTTAATATAAAAGTGCTCAAGATAAAATGTTTTTTAAAAACATGATTTTTATATTATACATAAATATATGTATACATACAACTAGAGATGATTAAATTGTCATTTTCTTTGACATACTTTTCAGTACAATCCAGATTTTCTCAACT
This sequence comes from Smutsia gigantea, assembly GCA_032199065.1. NCBI lineage: Eukaryota > Metazoa > Chordata > Mammalia > Pholidota > Manidae > Smutsia > Smutsia gigantea. Next base: position 30,414 of record JAVSCE010018221.1, on the reverse strand, counting down.
AATCCTATAATTTTATAATTTCACATACAACTACTGCTCTCTACTCTCCCAAACAAAGCAATACATAGAAAGACCACAGGAGGTTTTGCTTATTTAAGAATACTGAATATGGAAAAGGCTACTTAAATAAATTCAGTCAACAAGGACTATAATTTCATGTTGAATAGTGATTAAGCTTTGAAAATTTTCTTTAAAAAAGAAACAAGTTATGAAAATGAAGTATTCTTTTTTTTAATTAGGCATAACTGCAACTATATTTTATTCCTAGACTTAATTATGAATAAATGCCAAGGATTGACTTTTTGGCAGGAAAGCAATTGTTCTGACAAACAGTCACAGCAGGACTTGACATCATTCACATTTTCCAGCTTGAATTTCCAGTTGAATTTTACAGCACAAAGAGTAGTTTGCCCAAGAACATTTGAGGGCTCCATCAATTTTTCTAAGGACTTCTCTTAATCTTTCTATTTGAACATTCACATTTGAAGCACTTATTTTGTTATTCATTGTAAGAAGTCCAACTCAGCTACGATTCAAGCACTTCTGATAACATTTTATCCATTTTATGAAATCTGACATTTTTGCAAGACTTGTACTTGATCTGCACCATACTGTGTTACCTCATAAAGGTGAAGCGATCAAAGAAGACACCCCACCAAGTCACTGATCCCATGAGGACGTGTGAGGGTACCCGACTACTACTGTTAGCTGGGGAGGGGCAGCTGAGGAATATCTGAGTGGGACTAACTCCTTGAGAAGTTCATCTGCCTATTTTTGGATTATGAGAACTTCTCTTTCCTGCACAATCTTATAACCACAAGGACATTGATAACACATATGCAGTCAGATAACGAGTATCCTCAAAATATAAGAGTCTTCAAGGCTCAGTAGGAAAATGGAAGTGCTCTTTGATTAAGCCATCTAGACTACCCCAGGGAAAGGTGCTGGGCTTGACCTGAAGGTCGGCATCAGCCATCAAGGAGGAAAGCGAACAAACAGGGACAGAAATCACACCTGGATTGGACAGAATACAAACTAAACAATTACCAAACAGCCTCAGTCTAAGATGAATTTTTAGCATCTCAAAAGTGTGTGTTTGTTTTGGGACTGACACCAAAAGCAGCTTGCCAGCCTCAAGGAAGAAGGGGAGCTAGGGATACACTAGTTACTGTCTAGATATATCAGCTTAGCTGGGATGGGAGGTATTTAATTTATTCTTGGTAGCAACATAAGCTGTTAAAAGTTAAACTTAATTAACTCCTAAGGGCTATTTCAAATGTCATTCAATGCTAATACAGCATTTAAATGAAAAAATTTCAGCATGTTGCCTGTCACATGTCAGAAAATACAAGTAACAATAGTAAAAACTGCCAATTATTTTAGAACATACCACTAACTTTTCTAAGTAAAAGAGGTTGATATGCCTGATTGATCTATGTAAAGGGCACCAAACTGATCCATCAAGTTTCTAGCCAACTCTGAAAAAGAAAAGTTGTTAGGGCTTTTCAATTTGAGGGATATGTAATCCAAATGAGAATTATGTCCCCCAACAAACAAACAAACAAACAAACAAAATATTCTAGATGTAATTAAATAGGAATGCAGATAAAATGCTAACAGTCTTTGGATTTGCTTTCAAGTTATACTATTAATCCTGAATATAATAAAAAAGCTTCAACTCTTAAGCAAGGATTATAAAAATGTCCCCCAAATGCATGCTTAACAGCCAATAGCAAAAAACGATGACTCAGAAGGATCTTTAAAATATATATGTAAATTAGCCTGCTGAGACTTAACCTTGTGATGTGCCTGTCTGGATGAGCGTACGCCCTTGTCCTGACAAGTCTACATCTGGACAGTTCTTTAAAAAATTAGATGTTTAATGTCATGTTGGATTTCCTGCCCTCCAGGTTCCCAACACTAGGAGCATTAAACTGATTTCACTAAACATGTAGTCTTAGAATTGAGGGAAAATTGTAGTCAATACCCAATCTCTGCTTATACTGCTGACCTTCTCAATACTTACAGAAACCCAGTCTTTCTGCTTAGTATTGTAGTAACTTAGAGGGAAAAAAATACTAACCAAGAACAGGAACAGAAGTCTTCTGTTGTTGATAAGAGGCCATGATACTATTTGCAGTAGAATGGGGACCCAGAACCTAAGTAGAAAGTAGACTGTTATCAGCAAAGATTATTTTATACTTCTGATGACTGCAAATAAGAAAGGAAATCTCTACCAGCAGTAAATAGCTATCACTTCTCATTACGGTATCACAGTAATTCTCTCTTCCTATGTGATTTTAATTTGCCAGTTTCTCTGGTCCCAACTCAGACTTCTAAGTCTCCTCTCCACCTGCACAAAGTATCGATGGAGGGGTGGGGAGAGAACATCTCGGTGATACATGCCTGGTCCTTTCTAAATGAGCAAGCCCTGAGGGGAGGGGATATAATACAAGAGGCTATAGAATATACAGAACATCAAATTGTGCTCAAAGATTTGTGGGAATTTCTATATTAAAATAAATATGTGCATATCACGGAATAGGATGCAAAGTCTGCACATGTGTGCAAGGCAAAACGACGACTTCCTGGCACTTCCGCCTCTGCACAAGCCTCAGCGGGTGCACACCAGGCCCTCTGCTTGTCCTTGCTCAGCTCTGCATACACCCTCTTGGTGGCGCACTCTCAGCAGCAATGACACACACTCAAAGCACCTCCCCACGCCTCACAGGATCCTGCACCCATGCCACTGCCAATTCCATATTTTACCAACCAAAGCAAAAGCACAATCTTCCTGGTCATTTTCCCTAGAAGACTCATAAAGTTGGTGTCTTAGAAGTTAATATGATCTGAATAGAAGAAGGTAGGGGAGGGCATGGGGAGGCTTTATAAATTGTTAGCTTGAAAACCACTACAGTTTTGAAGATGATCTTATTTCTTCCAGGAAATACCTTTTATAGTAAATGCAAGTATTGGTGGGGTACTGATTCTTAATTACTTTTATTTTTTTGGTGTGTAAAATGCTTTTAAATCTATCCTCTTATCTAACCTTCAAAACATGCTAGTCAAGTATACAGGGAAGTGTCATCCCCATTCACAACTGAGGAAGTGAGGTCCAGTAAGCTTATGTGCTTCTAACCAGTGAGCTGCATGAATCCCAACCTCTCTCTCCACTCCAAACCCACCCTTCCATACACTGCTTGTGGTGCTGGGTCTGCAACCAGACAAACCCACCCTCCTTGGCCAGCTGGCTCCCTTACGCTCTGCTGGTAGCAGACACCAGAGGGAGGCTGCAAGGCTGGAGGATGAAGGAATGTGCTCCTTCGCTTGCTTTCACTCCCCAGTAGCTCTCTACCCCAGCAGCGGCTATTGATTCCAGTTTCTGTTAATTTCTATACATTTGGCACTGGCCTCTTCATGCCCCCTCCGAAATACCAGCAGCAGCTGGCTGGTGCCCCCTTCTCAAAGGGTCAAGAACCAACTCAGCAGGGCCTTCCCTTCAGGCTTCTAAATTCTGATAATCCCAGACTCTCCTTTGCTCCCTTAGCCTAGGGGTACAAGCTACTTCTCAGAGCTCCTTCTCGGTATTCCCCTTTTGCCTTTTCAGTCCTCTAATACTTGTTTAACCAGTCACATATATAAAATTCTCTCTGAAAAAATAATAGCTGTGGTTTTTCTTTTCCTTAATGGGCCCTACCTGATACACCAGCCTTTCTGAATCAAAATCAAAACTCTTAACAACAGACCTGAGGTGTGGCAGACTGAGCAGAGGCATATACAACAGATGGCAATACATTAGAGTTCTTGATGGGACACGGCCTTCAACATAATTAGCTAAGCTCGTCATAACAACATAGTAGAAGTGACAAACCATACTTCCTATGAAACAAAAGGAAAAGTAATTGTCTGGGTTACTTTAAAGAACTCTGATCCCATTCATAAGTCTGAAGAGGCAGGTGAGAGGCCAATTCTGGTCCTGGCTACCCCCTCCCTACCCCAACCTCACTGAAGGCTGTGGGCAACCATCTGACTTTCCCATCTTCTCCAGCTGTTTCATGTGTAAAGGAGAAATAAAAGCAAACCACGTAGGCCAAGGTGCACTAGTCGTTGCACAAATAGAAGATCCTCTTCCTGACAGCCTAAAAGTGAGCCTAAGATCACTGAACTATGACATATTAGGCTTTAAGGACAGGAAAATCTTTTGCTTTGACTTTAAAGAGACTGGGTGAATGTAACAACCTGTGAAAATGATGAAAACCGGCATATTCTGTCTTTGAGGAAAACTTACAAGTATAGATGGATTCTGCTGGTGGGTGAGAGGCCAGATTTCTGGAATTGACCTTTCCATTAGCTGCAGAGTATCTTCAAAGGCCTTCTGTAATGCCCTTCCTTGCTCATCAAACTCAAAGAGAAAGAGAACCTTTAAAATATGGTATATTTCATCTAGAGAGAAGAAATTTGGGAAAGTGGTAAGTTGTGTGTGTCCCTAGCTCCATTTCTAGAATCATAACACAGCTTCTTTCCCAGGCAAAAAAATATCTAATACCATATTACGGTTGCCATCTCCCACCTTCTTCTTTCTTCCCAAATGCTAGAATAACTCAAAATATCTACTACAAAAAGAGAAACAAGCACAGTGGGGCCCAAGCAGAACGGAGTGTCTCCACAATCCTTTATCCGGGTTTCAGTGCTAGTCTCTTGGCCCAAGTAGATGGATGCCACGGAGGAAAGCTTCTAGGTCACTGGCTGAGAGGTGCTGTTTCAGGAATGTGCCCTGAGATGAAGCTTCCTGCTGAAAGTTTTCATCTATCCTCAAGTTGGGAAAATGGTATCTAATTACCTACTGAATGAACTCTGTCATCATCCATTTACTATTTTGGGGACAAGAATCATCAGGATTGAGAACATACCTTTCAGGTTTTCAGTGCCCTGTACTGCTTCACTTAATGCTTCCAAAAGGGCCCAATCCTCCAGCGGACTCCCTTCTTTGAGGCTGTGCTTCTTCCGCTCTGCTTTGCGGCGATTCTTCGAAGACCGCCTGTTAGAAGTTATGAGGATGTTGTAAGAGGGGCTCTCCGTGCTGAACAGATTACAATGAATGTACCTGATGGCCACCAACTTTCTGGGAAAACAGAGTCTACACATGGTTTTTGTATTTGGGGGAAAATGGTGACAAGGTATTAAAGTGATACACTAAACAAAATTAGGGGAGGTGAGTCTTACAGGCAGCCAGTTGTAAGGAAAACCCTAAAAAGTGATGCTGGGTCTTGAAGTTTTCATTAAAATACAGAGTAAAGTGAGGTCACATCTGATAAGAGCTGTAACAATGACGAGCAGAACCACCAACTTGAATTTTGTAATAAAAAACTAATTTAAAAGCAACAAAATAAAATTTAAATAAGGAGATAGACACAGCAGATTGGAATTTGAATACAATAAAGTACACATGAATCCCACACTCTTTCCTGTCTCAGAGGCTTTATGCCACTTATTTTATCTGGGACTCTCTAACCCCAGCTCTTAAAAGCCCATTTCAAATTATCTTTCTTGGAGTTTCTCATCTCCCCACATAATCTCAGAGTTCTCTGAACTCCTAAAGCACAATTCAGTTTAAATATACAATCTTGCATGTTTTCTCTTTCACAAGGATGACTATAAACCCTTATAATTCCTATGTCCTTGAAGAAAGATTTGGTAACATCCACTACAATAAGCATTTGGGTGTTCAGTAAATACTTCTGACCAATCGCTACACTGGGTAAAAGCATGATGACTTATTTTATATTTATAACCTCTTCCAACCCTGATTTTTAATTGAAGAAGCTAGAAATCTTTTTTCTTTATAACCTTTTGATTTTTTTGGTACCTACACATTATATAATCAGTTATTATTTGTTAAATGAATATAATCAGATGTCATAAAAATTGAGTACCCAGGGTAAGGGCCTTGTGTGCAAGGCACAAACACACAGGCCACGAAGCTGCAGAGAAAAAAAAAACATTTCAACACCAAGTCTCATCTCTTAGATACATTGGGAAAGTCCCTGCACCACCTCCACGTGACCTTGAGGAATGTCCTCTCTACAGCACTGCCTTGGTGAAAACCTGACCTATGATACTTGTACTTTCTCCATATACCCAGGGCATGACCAATGTGCTGAATAAACAAGATACATACGCTGATATCCTGGAGTTACTATGGGAGTATTTGCCACTCATGTCACTGCTACTCATCACACTGCTAGTTTCAGAGAAGAGGTCTGACTCTTGACTCTGCGGCACCTCATTATCTAGAAAAGAAGGACCAGATGCAGAATGAAAACTTGCTAATGTGGGCTTCCCTTCAGTGGGGTAAGTGGGCTACAGTTAACCAAGGCATATCAAAGGGTGCATGAAAATTATTACAAGTTGATCCAAAATGAAACAAGATAATATTAAATAGATTTTATTACTGTACACCAGCAGCATATTTCTTTCTTCTTTCTTTTTTTTTAAAGCAAAGAAACCTTTGGAAACCAAGAGGCTCATTTTGTAAAACATATTACTCAGCTGCCCTGGTTGGTGGTGGTGGAGGGAATGTTTGGCAGAGCTCTTCCCATTTCTACTTGGTCCTGCCCCCAGCCCCCTAACACACACAATTACAGATACACACAGCCCTGAGGGGGTTCACAGAGGCCTCAGACTCCCTCTGGCACTGTAATCACTTGGCAGGAGGCACAGTACGCAGCTCATCCCCCAACCTAATGAGCCACCTGTGTCTTCAGGCAGACACTCACCAAGATTCACCTGCTGGGCTTGTTCCTTCAGCTCTCGAACCACTAATAAACGATTTTTATGGCGACTGAATGTGGCTGTCTGAGAGTCCAGAAATGCCATATAATTTTTCTGGGCTGCGGGTGCAGATGGGAAATAATTTGAACATGTTTAAGCAAAGGGAAAAAAACCAGTGGGGGCTAGTGAGAGAGTTGGAATTTAACAAGACAGGTTACTAGGTTTTCCAAGCAAGATTTTATTCCTTACTGAGAATCAACCTGCATTGTTTAAGGAGAATGAACTAGAGACAGAGATTTCAGACCTTATAATTTATGCAACATCCTCTAGAATACCTTCCCACTAAACTGACAATCACCTGAACAAGGTCTTGGTATCTAACCCAAGAAAGGACTGGCAAATAAAAGGAATGCACGGGGAGCTGTTAACAAAAACAGGAGGAAAGTCAATGCAAGACTTCCTGAACACCGATATTAGACTTAAGCAGATGAACTGCCAGCATTTTTCATTAGTGGAGAAAATTCATGTAAGAGCTGGCTAGATGGATTGCTGTTGGGCCAGGAAGCATGCTTTCAGTATCCAGGAAGGGGTACCTAAAGTGAATGATACAAAAAGAACCCCCCAACAGTTTTATTTAGGATAAGGAGGAGGGAGAAGACAGGGTGAAAATGTGAATACAAGTTAATGTCAGAAAGGCCAGGTAAGATTTACAAGGTAGACTGTGTTTAAAAAAGTGGAGTTTAAAATCATCCCACAATCACAAAGATTCCTATAAGTCAAACTGATGTCATTTTTTTTCCACTTTTTTTTAAGGGGTCACAGTGACTGCCGAAGTATTCTAGAACTGGTAACACATCTTTTTCTAGCAACTATCAACTTCACTTGCAAAGGTTCTTTTTATTTTTAAAATTTTTATTTTGAAAAAATGTCAAGCCTACATGAAAGCTGCAATAGCTCAATGTATATACACATACCCTTTACCTAGATTTATCAATTATTAACATTTTGCTGTATTTTTGTCTTCCTCTGTTTCTCTCCACTTATACACACAACTACTATTTTTGTGGAGCCTTTTAAGAGCAAGTTGCAGGTATGATCCTTCCTTCTCAGATATGTCAGCATCTCATGCTCAAAAATAAGGACATTATCTTATATAACCACAACACAATTACTAAGTGTAGGAAACTGACCATTGACAAAATACTACTGTCTAATATATAGTTCATATTCAAGTTTACCAACTATTACCAAACACAAAAGATTCTTAATTATATCTTATCATGTTTCTAACATTCACATATTTTATGTGCTACCATTTAACAATTTAGTGTACTTAAAAATCCTGGTCAGAAATAAATATTACACCCAGTGGTGAATTCTGATCACCTCCACATGATACATGAAGTAAAGGGCGTATTCTCTAATCTCTCTTCCTCGACTCTGTACTTCCAGATGAAATCTATCTCAAGTGCAACCCTCACCTTCTAAAACGGAAGGCTTTATGTTGCTTTCTATGATATCCAGTCTGTTATATTTGTGTACCTAAAAGGAAAAACACAGTAATTTTAGGCAGGAAAATTTCAAGTCACTGGAGAGTTAAGATACTTGGAAAGAAATGGGTCACTTTCAGAGGTGACCAGGATATTTTTCCAGAGGAGCAGGCCTCCTACAAGGCAGCCGATGAAAATTAAATTCACTTCAGTAAAAGACAGTAATATTTAACATATACAGGACTAATTCCAAATATCCAAAAAAAGAATACATTTTTTAAACAGTTTTAAAAAAACTGCATATCCTTTGACTGGGAAACTGAACTGTTTCTACTTCATTTCACTAGACTCAGAAGACAAAGGACTCCAGTTGACCCTGTCTCCCCTGCACTCTCTCTCTGCTTAGCACCTAACACAGGTGGGACTTCTAGCATTCTCTTACCAGTCTCAGAGCTTCTTCCCAGGCAGCTCCTTCTAACAGCAAGAGCACAGCTTCTTCATAATCCTGACAAGGGAACATTATGGAATTAAACAGGCTAATGGAGCAAGTGTGCCAGCCACCACCACACAAACTGCAAAACTGTCTAAAGAGTAGCCTCTATCTATCTGCCTTTCCAGCCTATCCCTTACAGTCCCAGCTCTTAGCATTGTGTCTGGCTGGAATACATGCTCAATAAATACAGACGCAACAGACAATGGAGATGTGTAGATTCTGGAAATAATCACAAAGCACATGGTACATCCTTAACCATCAAAACCATCACAGAGGTCCATTAGAAATGCCCACTGCCCCAGCTGCACTACCAAGTTTGATACATCAAGTTTAGGTGGGCTCCAGAATTAACAAGGTCACACTTGGAATAATGGTAGACTAAAATAGTAATCTTTAAACTTCTTTTTCTCTTTCAATGTTTTTTTCCTCTTTTTATATTGAAAACTTCAAACCTACAAGAAACTGAAACATGAGTGAAAGAAGCCAGACAGAAAAAGACTCATACCAGACGGTTTTCATTTATATGCAGTTCTAGAAAAAGCAAAGCCATCATGACAGAAAGAAAATCAGTGACTGACAGCAGCTGGGAGTAGAGGGAGAAAAATTAATGGCAAAATGGGAAGTAGAGAACTCCTTGGGCATTAAAATGTTCTGTTATGATTGTAATGGTGGCTACACAATGTAAACATTTGTCAAAACTCATCCAACTGTTAAAATTGGTAAATGTAATTATATATAAAGTATACAAAAATATATGAGTTACTCTTCATTTATAAAGAAAAAAGATGGTGTCAATGTTATCCATTTAATTAAGCACCTTAGGTGGTATATCTTTCTACTCTAGCCTCTTTATTATGTACGTTTTATTCATTGATGTGTTCAACTCAACCATCCAACCTCTTTTTTTTTTAATTAAGGTATCATTGATATACACTCTTATGAAGGTTTCACAAGAAAAACAAAGTGGTTATTACATTCACCCTTATTATACCCCTCCCCCATACCCCATTGTCATCAGTGTAGTAAGATGCGAGAGTCCCTATGTCTTCTCTGAGCTACACTGTCTTCCCCGTGACACCACACACCATGTGCACCAATCATGATACTCCACAATCCCCTTCTCCCTCCCTCCCCACCTGCCCTCCCACATCCCACACCTTTGATAACCACTAGTCCCTTCTTGGAGTCTGTGAGTCTGCTGCTATTTTGTTCCTTCAGTTTTGCTTCTTTGTTATACTCCACAAATGAGGGAAATCATTTGGCACTTGTCTTTCTCTGCCTGGCTTATTTCACTGAGCATAATACCCTCTAGGTCCATCCATGTTGTTGCAAAAGGTAGAATTTGTTTCTTTCTTATGGCTGAATAATATTCCATTGTGAATATGTACCACATCTTCTTTATCCATTCATCTACTGATGAACACTTAGGTTGCTTCCCTATCTTGGCTATTGTAAATAGTGCTGCAATAAACATAGGGATGCATATGTCTTTTTGAATATGAGAAGTTGTTTTCTTTGGGTAAATTCCTAGGAAGTGGAATTCCTGGGTCAAATAGTATTCCTATTTTTAGTTTTTTGAGGAACCTCCATATTGCTTTCCACAATGGTTGAACTAGTTTACATTTTCATCCAAACTCTTTTTTTGTCAAGACCTAATGATATCGAATTTTAGTGACTATCTTTCACTCACCCTTACCACATGAAAGATGCTAAAATCTATTTTAAAAGTGCTGTTATGTTACGCAAATGTGCCCACTAATAACTGTAAAAAACACTCCCTTTATCCAAGGCCAAACCTCTAGAAGGCAGTAACCCCTACTGTCAACTGCATACCTGTGTCTTGTTAGTCTGTGACCAGTGTCGCTGCCATTTATCATAATAAATTATATAATTCCGTCAAAACTGATATACTTATCTATAATCTGCAGGAAAACTTAAACCCCTCAAGCTGCCTGAGGTAACAAGAGTCATCTCCACCAGAGAGAATGGGAGTAAAAGCCAAAAAAGTGTCTGAAGTCCAGTCACTTTCTGTTAGAACGGACCTTTCTCACTGTTCCCACTTTGGCAAGTTAATATAAAAAGTACAACTACCTTGAAATTTAAATTAGTACTTTATTCCAAGGTCAAACCACTAGTGCCTATCATAGTAGAGTTCTTTGGTATTCTAACTCACAGAACTTGTAATTCTTTAGAGGCATACTGAATTCGGATTTCCACGTCAGCAAGATGGAAGATCTTTAACAAACTTAATTTAGTACTATCTTCCAAGGTCAAACCGCTAGTGCTTATCATAGTAGAGTTCTTTGGTATTCTAACTCACAGAACTTGTAATTCTTTATAGAGGTATACTGAATTCGGATGTCCAGGTCAGCAAGATGGAAGACCTGTAAGGCAAATAGTATCTCTGGACTTCCTCATTGCCCACAGTGCCTTTAATTTTCATGATGAGCAAGGTACAACTGAGAAGTTCTGGCTTGTTGTCTGGGGGGTCTAAGAAGGAAGGAGCTGAGTTTACCTGGGCATACTGTTCCAAGACCGTGGCTGCATCACTGTGCTTCCTCTGCTCAACTAGCTTTCCTGCGAAGATAACAATAAGCATTTGACCACAGCTGGCTTGCCAAGAACAGTATTACCAAAACTCAAGTTGAAATGGTTTTTGGTGGTACTATTTAAATCAAAATAGTCTCCTACAAATTAGAGATTGAGCTCTACAGAGCAAATTTTCTAATCGAACTGCTTTAAAACAGCGTTTTCAAAAGTGTTCCCTAAGACAGGTCCCTGGGATAATAAAAGGCAGTACCAAAAAACCATTCTTAGGTCAAGTAAGTCTGTGAAGCATTGGGTAAAACAAAGTTAAATAGATTCTTCTGCAAAAATACTTCATTAATCTGTCTTTATTATGTATCAAACTATATACTTTGTGAACTTCTATGAGGGAAATAGGAATACTATGGAGACCTATGTTAAATGGTAGTTACAATCTAAATTTAGCATAGGATGTGAAAATCATGTATGGTCAAAACTAGCCATGAAATATGCTTACAAAGTCCCCATGTGAAACTGATGTAGCAGCTCTCACTAATCCATGCTTCCCTCCACCAGGAAGAGATGGTTGTTTCCCTGGCTGAGCACTAAGATGGAGGTAGCTGGTTTACGCTTGGGGTCGTGCAGCGTCGTCAGATCCTGGAATCACTCTCAGCACAGCTGAGATAGTTACACCATGAGAGGCACAAAGAACCTGAAGTCAACTGAGGGACTGGCAGACTCATGTCTCTCCTCTCATGCTAACTGCAGGGCATTTTATCACTGAAAAAACAGGCAGATCATCTCTGCTGTTTTACAGCTTTCTTTCTTTCTTTTGCTGGCTTGTTAAGTTGCCTCAGTTAAATGTGCACATGAGTGATTCCCCTTACAGTATTTTTCAAAATTCTTTGACCACTGCCTTCACTACCTTATTTTACTAAACATCTGAGAGGGTTATAAAGAACATAAGAGAAGATAATAGATCTTAAGAACAGAGCTAGAAGGTATAAACTACCAATTAACATAAATTTCTAAAGCAGAAGTAACAATGGAGCCATAATGAACTAACTAAAAGGAGTTCTCAACACCTGTAAGGAGAGTTCAGCTCGGATAGTGAGGTTTGTTAAAGAACATACATATCTACTAACCAGAAAATGCCAGAGAAAGAAAAGTGATAATCTTACATTTTTATAATCCCAAAGGAAAAAAAAGTAATGCAAGTAACAGATATGAGCATTCAATTAACAGGATATAATCTAGAATTTTTTCAGGACTGCATTTTTGTTTTTGAGACCTTAACAATATTTTCAATTTTGCCCTTTTCTTAAAAGGGCAAGAGGAAAAGACATCATTCAACCACTTCAAGCATAGAGAGGGCCAGAGACCCTATTCACCTCTTCCCCCAGGCAGTCCTCAACCTTTCCTTTACTCTAAGAAGTCAATACAGCCTCACCTCTGGTTGAGGCGGGCCCCAGCCTCTGTAGCAGATAACCGTCCTTGCTTTCAGAATGCTCATACTTTGACCTTCTGTTTCACCTCATTTCTGAAAATTGCTATCATGGTTCCCAATGATCTAATGTCTATAGCTGAATGGTCCCCCCACCAAAATTCATATTTAACTTTTTATAGGGCACATGGCTACCCAGCTACACTGTACCAGGTGTGGCGATACGATGCATGTTTCAATGAATGAGATGGAGTAGAAGTGACACTGTAACTTCTAGGTCGTTTCCAACTGAAAGGTAAGTGACTATGACTTTCCCCCTTCCCAAGGCCTGGAATTCAGATGCAGAGGAAATCTGGCTACAACCTTCTATCTGCCTAAGAGACGCAAAGCCACACAATGGAGGGACTTCTCAGACTTTACATGAGAGAGAAATGAACTCCTGTCTTTATTATGCATTTTGGGACTCTTGCTACAGTAGTTTAATGCTTACTTAACAAACAAACCACTCCAAGTTAATTTTTATCAGTGAACATGAGATTGTCTCAAGGTATGCTGCCCTAAATCCCTTTGCAAAATTGTCAAAGAAACAAACAAAAACCTTTATAAGTTCTCTCTTGGAGAATGTAAATGACTGCGTTTACCTGCCAGAGTTCTGCCGAGGCCTGCCAGCTGGTCTTTGGTCAGGCTAAGCTGGGCGGCTGTGCAGAGAGCTTGCTGCCAGCTGCCACAAGCCAGAAAGGCGTTGAGAGCATTTTCATGGGCACCACAGCGGGCAAACACAAGCCCCCCTAGCTCATAGAGGCGCTCCTGTATCAGGTGCTCCCCATAAGCAATGCTGATATCCTGTGACAAGAGAAGATGTCGGGTCAGTCAGGAAAAGCGACAATCATACTTTAAATCTCTAAGGCAGGCTGCTTCAGTCACTACTCTTGAAACTCTTTGATTACTTAGGAAAATCCTGTGGTTCTTCAGTGAATTCAACCATTCTTCCACTCAAAATCTTACTGAGTACGTGAGAAGGCAAGTAGTGATTCTAAAGCATCTCACCACACTGATGGACAGTGAGTGTAATGGGGTAGGTGGGGGGGGGACTTGATGAAGTGGGGAGTTTAGTAACCATAATGTTGCACATGTAATTGTAGATTAATGATAACAGAATAAAAATTAAAAAAAAATCTTACTGACCATGTGCCATGTATTCACTCACATAATCCCTGAGTACTACTTAGAGCAATATATATTGTACATATACAATAATATAGTAATGCAAAAAAAAACAAGCAAAAAAACAAATATTATGAAGAATCGCCATCAAGTTCCTGGTGCTCTCGTGGTGACAGAGAATGGACTTATAATCAACATAATATGGTCTATGCCATACCAGCAGATAGTGATACAAGGACAGACAGAAATGGGAATGCTACTTCTGAGGGCTGTGAGGAGAATAAGCCATGTGAAGAATTAGGGGTGAGCATTCCAGAAGAACGCACGGAAGGCACTACGGCCACCTGGAGGGAATGCGTATGGAAGATATAGGAAGAAAGAACAAGAAGGCTTATGACAAGAGCAGAGACAGCACAGCAAAGAAATGAGAGCAAAGAGGCAGCCACTGGCTACATTCTGTTTGTCAGGTTAGTGTTAGGCAGGGACACAGACAGAACATAACATGGAGTCCCTGCCCTTAAAGAACCCACAGCCTGGCGGGGGAGACAGCAATTCGGTAAGCGCCAGCACCAGGTGCTCTGGGAGCTCAGCGTTTGGCGCCTCATCCAGGAATGGCTTCTGGCAGTTTTGAAGGACAAGCGGGGCTAAAGAACAGGAAAGGCAGCAGATGCTAAAGAAGCAGGCAGGGGCTAGATCATAGGAAGACAAGCAATTTGCAGCTGAACTGAAAATGATGGTGATGACGGCATGAGTAAGTGGTGGTGAATGGTATGGGCTCCATGGTCAGACAGCCTGGGCTCCACATCCCAGGGTGGCTGCTTCAGACTCCAGCTCCTTGGGTGAGTTGTTTCCTCATTTGTTTATCCCATCAGGTTGCTACAAGAAGCTGGAGGAGGAGCTGGGCTGGAAGCAGGCAACCCCATTTGGGAGCTGCCATGGTATGTCCCTGAGGAATCAGGGACAACTCCGAGGTTTCTGGCATGAGCAATTTCCTCAGAAGAGGAGCAGCTGAGGGCTATTCTCCCAGGTAAGAAATTCAAGATGGGTCTAATCTGTTTGATGATGAACCTTGAAATCAAGAACGGAGTTAAGGACTCAGGATCCTCACCCCTTTCCAACTAACATGCAAAGCAAAGTCAGGAGAGCCTCCTTTCTCATAGCACCCACCTTATACTGCTGTGAGTCTCGTGGATACAACTTCAGAGCTTCGTTATATAAGTTTTTATCTTTTATTAAGTTTAAGCATTCTGGGAAATACTCGGGCCCTGCAGGCATAAGAATCATATACCACCAGATTAAATTAAGACTTTGGAAGAATAATAGATTTCATTTATGCCAGTGGTCCCTAAACGCAATCAGTAGGGGACCTTTCTAAAACCTGCATCATCGCAGTGTCTAGAGAATAGAATGCAGGAACTTTAATTTTAGTGAGCACCTTTGCATATGTGAGGTACTTAGAAACCACTAACTGCGATGAGAGTCCTGCCTAAAATTCTTTTCACATTATCCCCGATACATGACCAGCCAACCCAGTGTTTTCACAACCTCCTTAATAAGAATCTGCGGGAGAGCTCATTAAGCATACACAAGCCCGAGTCCTATCTGAGCCCAGTTCAATCACATTCTCCCAGAAAGCTTACCACCACCCTGGGTGACTTCCTTGCCTCTGTCTCAGTGCTCAGGGAAGAACCACCACTGCTAAAGCTAGAACTGCACCCGGGACAGGGAGAGAGGGGAAGCAGAGCTGGCACTGTGCTTGCTCTACTTCATCACTACCAATTAAACTACGTGTTCCAGGGCACTGCCAGTGGGCACTGCCGCCCACTCCACCCAAGCCAGATTCCCCTCAGTGTTTGCAAACACCATGAGAAGAATGAATTATCAACCAATTTGGATATCTGAGACACTGAAATAAATATAGGAAGTAATGATTCTCAACCCAAAAAGGATCTGCTCTATTTTTTTAGTTAGGGAGCCCCTCCAGTTCATTAAAAGTCATTTGCTTTATCCTCAGCGTTGTAGAGCATATGATAAAATAAGGTGCATGTACATAATTGTTAAAATTTTCAGGAATGGAAACTATATGTCTAAATGCACATTCTGATTTATTCTTTGCCTAGTCCAAAAGAAGATTTGAAGTAGAAATAAACACACTGATCCTCACACTTACCACATCTGCTGAGGTGGCCAATGGCTTTCTCATACCGTTTCAAGTATTTGTCTATGGTGAAGCGCTGATAATTAGTTTCCATTTTCTTAAGTGTATTAAGAAATGGAAGATATTCTTTGGGATCCTAAAAAAAAGAAAAAATTAGAACTTTATTGCTTGTGATTATGTATACTTATAAAAATAAAAATATATAACAATACATCCAAAGCTACATAATTTTTAGAGTATGTGCTATATTAATACATCAGTTACATATAATGTAAAAAATAAAACTATATAGAACAAGTTTTGGTAAAAGCACATTCACAGATGGGAGCAATTAGTTTTCATTCAGAGTAATAACTCAAACTTAGACCTAAGTCTCACAACAGCCACTTATTTCATAGGCTAATAGGAAAACAGGGTTCCCATCTGGAAGATATTCAACAAATTCATCCAAGTTTCTCCTAAAAGTGCTAGGCATCACACTTAGAGCTGTTTTTATGGCATTTCATGCTCTCCGTTTACAAAGACCAAGTGTTAAAACAAAGGTAAAATTATACTGAGTTGGACACCAAACTCTGAGGCCCTCTCAACCAGATTTTTATTGGCACTGATCACTTCCAGGTCTGTGTCATGCCCTGTAAGAAAACTGTTTTGTTTCTCAAGTAGCGATGCTTCCTGTTCTTAATGCAGTTTCACTGGGCAGACAGAATGAATACACAGAACAACACAGGAAAAAGAACCAAAACAGGAAATAATTAAATGCTCACGCATATGATGGAGAGGATAACTACAGGCCAAAGTGTTCAGTTAACAAACATTTAGTAAGAATCCTCTACGTACAAAGAATGCAGGAAAGCCTTCGCCTCAGGAAACTTATCATCTAGTAGAGGAGATAGACTGGTATGCAGGGGGAGGTGCTGGGTGCGGTGCAGTGCCTATGAGGGCCATCTCATTCAGTCCCTACCCACCACCCGCGGCAGGTGCCACCTTGGCACCCTTTGACCCAGGAGAGTGAGAATGAGCCAGATGAATAGGGAAGGTACCAGTGGTGGAAGCCCATGGGCCCGTGGGAGACAGATGTAAAGCTACCTGCAGAGGTAAGCGGGGGCTGGCAGGAGGCGAATGCTCTGCCTTTCCTCCACAGGCCGAGGAAACGGGGTAATGTCTGAGACTGAAGAGACACACAGAGACCCAACCATGGAAGGGTCTTTAAGCAATAGTACGGCTTCGGAACTTTCTCCTAGGAGCAATGCGGAGTCCATGAAGGAGTTCAAGGAAAAGAGGGAAGGATCAAAATTCCCTTTTTAGAAATACCACTCTGGCAGGAGCAAAGAGAAGAATGAAAGGGGATGCAACTGAGATATAAAAATGTGCAGAGCAGTGGTGCTCAGACTTTTTGACTGCAGCATGCTACGGGGGACAAGAGGCCCCGAACCTTTCTATTTCCTGTATTCCCACTTTCTACTGGAAAAAAGAGCTACATGACAAAGAAGTGAATTGGAGAATGAATTGTTCATCGTATTTCCTTTATAAGAGGAGACTTTGCTAACACATATACCCACGATCTTAAAAATAACCAAGTAATTTTATTTCACTTGCTCAACCTAGCAATCATAACACTTGGATAAGCCCAGAAGGGCAGAGAATGAGGCTTAGAAGTATGGGTCCCGGAGACTCAGATCTGCCCTCAGGCCTGTACTCGCAACATAGTATCAGTCAAGATACCGCACTTAACAAGAACCTAAAAGATGATAAAGCAGAAAGCAGCAGTAACTCCACGTACCTTCTGTGACTTCTCAGCTACCATGAGGACCAAATCAAAGTCATAGGTGCCAAGAGAATGACTGTACAGCTCATCAACATCTACCAGGAGCAGCAGGTACTTGAGGGCAGCTTCCGCACTCACGGCATCCGGGGCCGGCAGAGCACGCCCTGTCAGCGTGTAAGAGAGCAGAACAGAACAAAGCCACTTAGGGAAAACACCCACACGGCCAGCAACATAATCAAAAAACAGTAATAAACTTTCCTGTCCTGAGAGACGTGGACAGCAGATGAATATATACTTTTGACTCTTTTGTGCATGCTTTGTAGGGCAGCGCCTAAGAAAAACTGACCCGGCTCTTAAAACGGCAACCATAAAGCCATGGGTTAACTCTGTGATGTGGTACTGGTCCCGGCCAGTCAATCTCCGAAGGCTGGAACACTGGTAGGGGTGAAGGCCCTATGAGCACTCTGGGAAGGGGTCTCTACCTTGGAGCTCGTGTACCTTCTGCAGCACAATTTCCAACTCTGGGGTTGTTTTCTTCACGTGAGCAGTGAGTATAGACAGGCAGTACCTGCGGTGACAGATGAAGAGCACCAGAATGGGGAGAATGAACAAACCGAGGAAGGACAGCAATGCACTTCTGTCACTCCAAGACACCCGCTAATGATGGCACACGTACTTGTGAGGATCGATGTTCTCCATGGCTGTTCTCACAGCATCACAAATTAGGTCTATGTTTTTCCCATGAGAACCCTTCGACAGCTGGACAGCGCCGGTAACTGGTGGGGGGTACATGGTCTTCGTGACATCTTCTTCCCTAATGACAGCCATTAAAAAATCACTAACTGAACATGTGTCCCAGCTATCAAATTACTAACATATACCCAGGTGTGCTGATGAGATAATAAAAATGACTTTCGGAAGATGGCTTAATTATATTCATATAAGATGAAAAATGAAGGGACTTACTGAGAAATGAAAACATGTCCACAAAAGACTTATGCAGCAATGATCATAGATGTTTTATCTATGTTTGCCCCAAAATGGCTGTAGTCCACAGGGGAATGGATAAACAAACTACTATGTCTGCACTGTGGCATGCCACTGAGCAACAAGCATGAATGAACCCGTGACACACACAAAAACACGGATGAATCTCAAGACTATTTGCTGCTGAGTGAAAGCTTAATTTTCACAGAAGAGTAAATGCTATTAGGATTCCATTTACATAACATTCTTGAAAAGACAAAACTGATCTGTGGTGAAAAAAACAGTAGTTGCCTAGTGGGTAGGGACAGAGACAGTCTTGAGAAGGAATTTGGAGGAACTTTCTGAGATGAAGGAAATCTCCTCTATCTTGACAGAGGTTTGGGTTACATGGAAGCATATATTTATCAAAACTCATTGAACAATACATTTATGATCTGTGCATTTCACTACAGATGAATCTGACCTGCTGGGGGGGAACCCATACACAAAGAATACACTCTAGTTAATGTTATGCAAAGTAAAATACTGAGACGTAAAGTGGACTAATGTCTACAATGAACTTGAAATTTGTCTAACAAAAGGACAAATGATGGATGGATAGATGGTATATACAGTGATAAACCAAATACAGGAAAACATGAACTGTCGTGGTACAAGATCCTCACTGGACAATTCTCTCAAGTGTTCCGTATATTTTAAATTTCTTGTTAAATTGGGGAAAAAAAATCATCACAGAAAAAGATACCACTTAATTTCAATCTCATAAGAAAGACAAATTGTTTTATATGTACACCTAAAACTAAAGCCAAATAGTAATTGTGAATGACATGTTTTAAAGTCTTAGTTTTAAACAGACCACTTTTAAAAAGAAGGGGAAAGAGCAAAAATCCAGTACATGTGGCATCTATGAGTTACAGTGATTAAAAAAAACACTGAATAGTAAGTCATTTTCCTCCTCTAGCTATCTGTTTGATTTCCTACACTAGATAAAAATAAGGATATGATACTCATGAATTGTTCAAAATACTTACTTTAATTCTGTGAAAAACAAGTTAAGATGATTTACAGAATCAATCTGTCTTACGAAGGTTTCCACATTTTCAAGAAACACCTACCCAGAAAAAAAGGACAAACATTTTAGTTCTGATCACATTAGTTCAAGTCTCAAGAAAGCTGAGGTAAATATCAGATTTGGAAAGTTACCTGAGGGTTATGATCATGCATCAGATTGAGATTAATTCTAAGTTTTCTCATACATTCAAATGCTTCTTTAAACATAAGTCTGTGAAGAGACAGAAAATGGACAGAAAGGGCAATTCACAAAAACTATAAAGCACATGGATCCAGCATGTTTTCATGATACAAACCAGTTATAATTACATTACAGCCCAAATGCCAAACGATTACTACTGGATTTCCCCTCTGAAATCACAGAATGAAAAAACCGGGTACCAGATTCACGTATCTTCTTAAAAAGGTGTGACTTAGTCATCGTGGCAGTCTGAGGCGTACATCCCCTCATACACATGGCAGAGAATCCTCATGGAACTTAGGTCTTCATTAACAAAATGTTAATAAAGATCATTCTAATACAAAGTTTACCCAAAACAGATTCAGACAATGGAACATTTCCTTCATTAACAGTGGCTCAGGCATTTTGGGGTCCTAGGCCTCTCTGTACTGAAAGCCTTGGCTTCTCCTGGATAAATACACAGACACAGTGTGGTGCAGTTTTCCTGGATTCACAGGCCTTCTAGAGCCCAGATGGACCCCTTCAGGCTAGGAAGCCCTGTCCTATGTGATGAGCTTCATGGTTCTTTCTGCTAGGATATCTGTTACACCATACACTATTAAAATCAAAGTGTGGAAAAAGCCTTTGAGAATCTGATCGAAGACATCCGTAATACAGATTTTTCAGACTTACATTTCAAAAACTTTTAATAGAATACTACTGTCTTCACACAGAAGTCGTAACAAGGTAAATGGTCATGTACATGTACTTACGTGTCCAACCACTTCCGAATCTGAGCTAAGACTAGGGTTCGATGATGAACAACTTCTAAGTTTCCCCTTGGCATCTTAAAATAAATAAATCAAATAATATTTTTAATTAAAGAGAAAAAATTTAAATATCCAGGATATACAACTTTCCCTAACTCTTTATACAGAACTACCACAACACCATGAAATAACCACAGTTCTGCCAGAATCCAGTTGTGTTCAATGCTTACTTTTTCCATAGAAAATTCCTTTTTGCCTTACTAGGGAAAGCCTCTATGAACACTCCTTTGTATAATGCTAACAGGACCCAGCAAGCTTTGCCTTGTAACAATATGTCAAAAAGGATAAGAAAATGCAATCGGCAACAGTGCTGTTCGGTATTGACTGCCTAATGACAATCAGAAACAGCACGAAAATCAACTTACCTGCAAAATAAGCTTTGTGTCTTGGGTCACAACAGTGACAATACGTGAACCCCTCTCCACCTTCCGCAGAGAGTCCCCGTTAGAAGCATGGTGGCTGCTCAGACCCGCCTGCAATGCTAAAGACACCAACTCGCTAAGCCTTAAGAATCACTGTCGTGACAAGCCACTCTCCATTCACTGCAGCTGAAACTGAAAACATGTTTTCCAAAATAGAAGAAAGCAATTAACAACAAGGTTCCTTTGCTCTCCCACTCAACCTCAAGATCATTGATCTTTCTGATCAACGACCTCATACCCGGAACAGGCCTTCTCTCTGAGAGCCCTCATACATCCTCACATTCAGAACTTCTCAACTGATTTGAAAAACACAGGGTGGCCTGAGCAGCTTCTCTGTTTTTAGCGTTATCAGTGCACTATAATGCTATCTGTGAAAGATTCCCTCCTTCCAAGTTAGAAGCAAAGAAAATAAATGGAGTTTTTAGAATAACATACACACACATACACACACACACACACTCACACAGCAGTGTTATGTGGATGACAAAAAAAAAAAGGAGCCAGTTTCCTACAAACCACAAGATGGGAGTCCTTCACATGTACAATGGAGTGTCCACATGAGAAAAGGAGACTGCAAAGAAGTTAGAGCATACTGCCAATTTGTATCTACATGGTAACACAAAGTAAGATACTGGATTAGTTATTTAATAAAATTTCCTGAAAATTTTTTTTAACTTTAGGAAGCTCTATTTAAGGAAGGATCTCTATTCTCTGAAGTCTTTGCTAACTGGTGTAGAGTATTTCCCTCAGATATTATGTTGGGATTACAGGCTAAGTAAATGAAATCTAAAGGTTTCTCCAGTCTTAGGACTCCACGACAAAAAGCCAAAGTAGGTAACAAACTAAAAAGTCACCAAGACTTAAAAGGACCAAAGATATTTTCTACTTTTTATGTTATACACTGAAGAGGGACTATTTTCTATTTATACACTGAACTGAAAAAAACTTACTTTTAAGTGAAGCATCTCTCAGGCAAAAACACTGGCAGATATGGGAATGGGTGGTCAACAATAAAAACTCATCATATGTTGCAAAGGATGTGATATTGGATGCAACCTACAACAAAGCAAGGGGGAAAGTTAGCTTTATTGCTTGGAGCCAACACCAACAAGGATCCAGCACCAAACCAAGCCTTGATACCTCAGTGTCATTGATGAAAAAGCGACATCTGTCAGTCAGACCAAGAACACATTCCTGCAAAGAAATAAACTGAAATTATAAACAATTCTAACCAAACTAATTAACCTAACTTTTCTGTTACATAGTTCTAGTGCCCTGTGATTTCCCAAGTCTTTGCCACCAGGACTGAATGTAGATACCTAAGACGTTGGTCGATCCAGTGCCAAGTGGAGTAACATGCCATCCCTATCCAGAAGCAAGCCCTGTCATTTCTAGTACGTGTGTCTCAAATATATTCTTTCTGCCCCTCACTATCTCCACTCCAACAGTCATTTCCACTCTCCACCAGGCAGCCAGAGTAACCTTTCATACCGTGAAGAAGATCATCTTACTCTCTGATTAAAACCACAACAATTTTCCAGTCTTTGCCATTTAAAGAAATCCACACTCCTTCCTATGGTCTATCACTAAGGTCCAGCCACACTGCTGTCATTCAGTTCCTTGAATAAGGTGAGCTCTGAGCCCTTTCCAAGCTCAAGGTGTGCATGGTTCCTTCTCCCCGGTACACTCTCCCTTTCTTGGGGTAGAGCTTTCTTTTCCTTCACATCTCTGCACATATACCACCACCATTAGAGGCTTTCCTGGACCACAAAAGTAGGCCTCCCCATCCTCATAGCTACCATCCTCTAATTGGCTCCGACACACCTCACTATTCCCTACCATTATACTCTGCTCACTTCATGTTCCTATCAGAAGGGATAATCATAGCTACATAGACAGATCACAAATTCCAGAAGAACAGGGATTAGTCAGCTGTTATGTTTTATAACCTCTGTATCCTACCACCTGTCACAATTACAGGCATTCTAATATTTGATGAATGACAACCTACTGAATACTATTTTTGAGATTACATTTCTGCCTGTCTCCAACAGGCATTTAATAAAGCTAACTTCGAATGTTCTGTAAAACTGGGGATAAAAGTCTGCCAATTGCATTTTTCTATTTTTGAATTTATACCTCCAAAAGGAAGTACTACTACCAACTGCTACATGCCAGATATCTCTTAATCTCATTTCACAGACGAAGAAACTGAGTCTCAGGAAAGTGGCTAACTTTTCATTGTTGCCTTGAGATTTGGTGGACACCCGGGTCTGCCTCCCAAACCCACATTCCTTCTACCTAATGCCATCAGTTCCTGGGTCACTGCTCTTGCTAAGTTTTCCTGTCCTATGTTCACTTACCTCTCCTCCAATCATGGCCAGTTCAGTCTGTATGCATGGATAAGGAAATCGAATGGGAAATCCATCAAGGTTCTTCCATGGTTCAACAGCCAGAGAGGGTGACTCTACAGGATTGACAAATAGGGTTTACAAAGAGCTGGTTTGCTCTTCATAAAAAACCCTCACACCAATACTCACTAAAGCACTGAACATGCGATTCCAGTCATTTTCCAAATGCACTGAAAAGGTACTCACAAGTACATGTTCTCAAGAATTAAACACCTGTACAAGTCATAAACATGCTTCCCTAACATTCTGATACTCACCCCAAAGGTACTTAAGTATCTGGCCACCAGCCAGCTGCAATGCTATGGACTTGGTCTTGGAATTGCAACACAGACTGATTATGACCCCATCCACTGCCACAGATAAACTACACAAAAGTAAAGAAAAAGGGAGGAAAGGGTGTGAACAGACCATTTGTCTTGAAAAATAGTGACATTTTGCTGATTTTGCAAAACAGAAACAAGCCATTTCCCTTTGGTGTTGCACTGCCTATTTCAATATAATATATACATAGTACATATATACATAAATATATATATACACACACACAATACTATACATATACTTAAACGCACATACATACACACTGATAAACTACTGCCACGTGGAAGTCCAGATAAAGCAATTGCCTGTCACATGACACTATTTTCCACAATGCCAATAAGCCAGTATCTACATTGTCAAGTCAAAACATCTAGCAGCTTCTTACTGCAACTTACTAGTTTACTGCCTTCATTAGACATGCATGGCACCAACATATGTGCATTCTTAAAATATATTAAATAAAGCAGTGAATCTGTAGGAAAATGAGCACACTCAATATCTCTTATTGTTATCATATTCAGCCATGGAAATCTGAAGGTCTTCATTAATGGGAAGTAGCAAATCTGTTATTGCCATTCTCTTTTTTCCTGAGTCATTGAACAGAGTAGACATGTCAGAAAGGAAGTGGAAGAAGCAGTGACAAAAGCAAATGGTGCCAATGCTAAAATTTATTCAAAGAGTTTTTAACCAATCTACAAGAAAACCCAAATGCCCAAATTTTGTGAGGATAAACTATCCATGAATAAGTTAAGAGAACAGACTCTGGAGCTGGACTAGCTGAAACTGGACCCTGGCTGCAGCTGCTTGATCTCAGGCAGGTTATTTAACTGCTCTGTGCATTAGCTGTCTTAGCTAGAAAATGAGAATGCTAAATGTACACACTTCAAAGAGGTATTGTGAGAAATAAGTGAGTTAATATAGGTAAAGAACTTAGACTAGTACCTTTGACAAAGCACAAGCTATAGGCAATGTAAGCTATTAAGAGCCATAAGCTGATTGAGGGACCTTATATTCCTCAAAGACATTAATATTTTGTATGAAAAAATAGTTTTTGAGAAGCCAAAGTCAAAGTAGCAAAAATATATTTTAAATGACCTCTTATTTCCTTTACAGCAAATGAGATGACTGCAACTAGTTTTTCCTTCTACAAATTAATGATAAAGAATTTCAAATTTAGAAAGGTAGAAGCTTGCATAATTTAGACATTTCTAATACAAATTTCTCTGCTTTTCAAAAATAAGTCCCTGGCTAACTTTAGGCATTGCATGTAGCTAGAACATACTCTATATCCAGACACCATCACAAAAAGCTTTTCAAAAAATGAAGCAGTATGAGTCTAAGATTATGATTATGTTTAAAGTATATAATAAGGAAAGGTTGTTACTTTTGCAACAAGGGTTTTCAGAACTTAAACCTAACCAGTAGACTTTTTTTTTTCTTTTTCATTTCTTATAAATTTTTCTAAAGCCCTTGTTCATATTTACTCAAAGTTCTCATCCTCGGTATTAAGGTATCTTGATTCTCCATTAACCAGTAGACTTTTAATTACAAGTGAACCTGGGGATTAACATCAGTGTATGCCTATGGTGCCAAGTTTTGCTGATGGGAAACTCAGGATTTCTCAGAGCTGTCTAGACAATGCTGACTACTACACAGCAGGGATTACACCACAGGGAACAGCATTCATTAGCTGAAACCTGTTACATGACCAAGATGCAGTCAGGACTCAGGCCCTGGCCAGGAAGCAGTTAAATTTTAGCAAGAAAAAAAGAGGAAATTTTCTAGTAGTAAATGTAGTGAAATCTATAGTCAAATGTAGACAAAATGTATAGAAGAGGCGGCGGGAAGAAGCATTTCGAAGTCATCACATCAAAATGAAGTGCATATATATAGATTCTTGTAGTTGACTGCAATAACTAACAAGGGCAAGCAGAGTGGCTAATTCTCATGGACTAACAATTGCCCTGCTGGAATGTAAGTATATGCTGAATTAAAATGTTTAACTTATTTTAGAAATGTTTGACCATCTATTGGTATCTGTCTTATTTTTCACTCCTTCTTGCAGTCTGTATTTTGACATGACTCAAACTAGACAACCCTTTTGCTCACTACAAGTCAAGAACAAGTCCTATGCTCATAAAAGACACAAGCATTGCTCCATCTGCTTGTTAATACATGGAAGATAGGGAAGAGTGGTGATACCTAACGTTGAGCTGTCCCTGCTTGCCATCGGTCTCAGGAGGGGCCACAGTCAGGTGGTGAATGACTGATTGGGGGCTGGACTGACTGTGCCTCACAGCCACGAAAACGTCTTCTTGGACCCAGGTAAGAAGGCTGAGCTTCAGGGGGTTTACTTCTTGGTCTTCACTGTTCTCGAATTGAATTCTGTTTTAAATATTGAAGAAATTCCAACACATGAATAAAACTTTATTATCACAGAGGTATTCCTGAATGAAAGAAGAATGAACCACCTTGTATAGAGTTAACTCCTGATTATTTAGGGGGACTGAACCTGGAGTAATGCCAAATACTAGGAAACCCCAAAAAAATGTTTGCCTGGCACAGAACAGGTTTTCTATTTATTTAAAATCATCAAGTTTCTTATATTCTGAGACCCTTAGATTTGAAGAGAACACTTCAGGAAACTGACTACACAAGAAAATTACCTGCCCTAGGCCCCACCCTAATAAACCTCGGAGGTTTCCCACTGCCACCACTTACCAACGTTCAAACCAGCCTGCAGCAGATATGTGAGCCTCAGTAGAATGGGTACTTCCCTAAGCATTCCACATCAAAGTGACCAAGAGCTCTCTCTCTCTCTAATGCCTTCCTCCTATAGCATTTACACACTGGAGGAGACCATGTTTTTGCTACCTCATGTAGGAACTGGTAATTGCTACGTCCTGCCTTGTAGCTCAAGAGGCCAGTCCTCAGTGCACACTGAAGAGGCTGGGTCATTAGCCTGACCTGCCTAGGCAACCAGCTCTCTCAGCCTCAGTCTCCACCGCACTCAGCCCCGAGTGAGAGCGTTCCCCTCTCTGCTTCTTCCCGACAGTCTTCTGCCCACCAAACCCCATGTTCCCAACCCTTTCTTGCCAACTGTAAATCTCTTTTGTGAGGACCAAGTATTCATGTTCTTCATGAAATCTTCTGTAAATGACTTAGAGCTAGCCTCTCAATTTTTAAAAAATGAACTAGATTCTAAATTGCCTCACACTTTCAAGTTTGCCTTAAATCTGTCCTCTAGTGATTTCAGGTGCGTGAAATGCAATATAATCCATGTAATTGTTCTTCAAAAACTACTAAGCATTATAGACTGCCCCCAAATCATACACATTGGAAACCTATATATACATACTAAATATATTACATATATTTAAGAAATTTATTATTTATTAAATTCAGTTATTTCTTCTATTCAGTTCATTACTATTAATTTTGGAATAAATGCTCCCAGGAAACAGAGTAGTGTAGTAATTAAGAACATGAGCTTATCAAATAGAACAGAATGAAATCCTGGATTCTCACCAAAGTGACATTATGATTAATTATTTGGCTTCAAGGTCATTTTACAATACCTGTAGTGTACCTGAGGTATTCAATTATACCCAATCATTTATAATATTGTTTCAATGGGAAGATACATTCTGACTTCCCACCTGGGAGCCTCAAAACATAGCAACCAAAAGTTCTGGAATGTGGGTAGAGACAGAGACCGCACTGTGTTAGCCATACGTTAACAATGATACATCTTCATGTAAGTAAGCAAATGAAACTCTGCCTATCGTCCTCATATCCATCTTTCCCACATGGTTTTCCCTGGAGAACCACGGCCCGCTGGAAGGAATGAGTTCCAGGCCAGCTTACAACATGCCTTCCACTGCTGCCCACCTCATACATGGCATTCAGATATACAGGTATAACTGGCTTCCCAGCCAGGCTGAAAAACCAGAGCCCAGGTAGTCTATCTATGTCCTGTTCTGTTCTGAGGCATAGGCTAATAGCAGTTGGCTGAATTTAGGACTCAGTGCTGCCTGCTTCTGTTCCCAGAGGTCCAAGATAATTAAGAACAACCTACTTGTATATCTTTTCCAGATGAGGTGTTCTAAGAGAAATTTTAAATCCATTTCCACCCACAGCTTCCAATTTCACTGTAGGGTCTACATGTGGACTATCACCTAGAAAACAAAAATTAAAAACCTATCACAGTAAGCTACAAGCACTTTTCCTGGGTCTAAGTGTATGGGTCCTGCATTTAATGGGTTCTAGAAGGTAATCCACTTTACAAATAAAGCAATCTAGAAAATAACCCATCTCCACCTTTCTTTAATCTCTGCTACCTTTCAGGCTGAGAATTCAAAACTAATTTGAAAACAAGTCTATCAGTGCCTTGCGCCATGACCAGAGAACTCACAAATTAAAAATAAATTTCTGGTTCTTCTAGCACATCAGGAAAGCAACTAGAAACTGACAACAATGGGACTGTGGAAGGACAACTAGACTAGAGGCTGGCACACCCAAGCTGAGGTCCTTGTCCATTCTTGCTCAAGCAAACTGCAAACCCTCTGGTTTTCTGTTCCCTCATCTATCAAACAGGAAAACCCCATCTCTGGCACAGCTCCTAGGAAGGCTGTGAGATGAGCTGAAAAATGTGCAAAGGCAATGAAAACTGTAAAACATGTTAAAGACAAAATAAGATACTTAATCATTTCCAGGATTGAATATTATTCTTAAATAACTGACTCTTCAAGTTCAATACAGCAAAAAGAATTGTTATCAACTGAATAGGACTATAACCACCCCCACCAAAAAAACCCACAAGCCAATTAAATATCATAATGATAATGATATTAATTATAAAGCTCAAAAGTCTTAGAAACATAAGAGCTAAGGCAACACCAAAATATAATTTGCTTTTGTGTAGGGGGGACTTGATTCTGAACACTTGGTAACTAACAGTTTTGAACATACCACATTTATAAACAGAAATCTGGTTACTGGCATCTAGAACAGCAAGGTCATTGCTCTTTTCAGGGTGTGAAGAGAACACAACTTGATTCACAGGGTGAGGAAGGAGCAATCGGTAGGTGCTCATAGGAGGTGGCACTACACTCTGCCGGAAGACTGTCACCAGTACCCTGTCTGCGTGTGAGAGAATGAGAAGGAGGCGTAGACACACAGATGTTCAATTAGTAAAATAAGGCATCTGAACAGCACAGTACCACTAACAATGTTGGTAGAAAACATACAGCAATTCTTACATATAATTTTTGACATTTTTATTATGAATAAGTTTAAACACTGTGTAGAAGGGAATATTAACTGTCAGAGCTCTGTCTGTACCTGGCTACCATCATCTCCAAGCCTAGAGCAGTTCACCTCTGGGCTTGGAGGTTTTGGGGGCCAGGAACCAGGACTGGAAGACCAGGAGGTCAGAGTTCTAGTTTTAAACCTGGTACTCCAACCAAGCCAGTCTAAACCAAGGATTTCCCTTCAAAATCCTTAAAGCACTTCCTCATGCATGGATTTGGTAATAAGGCAGTCTGATTAAGTCCTACATACAGAATATATGGTTGTAAAATCAGTATTATGACCACTATTTAAAGATAAATTAGTATACCAACTCACATTACAATCTTAGAAGCAGGTTTTCCTTTGTGTTATCAGCAATAAGTAAACTGTCTATTCAGGTGACGACTACTCACCCCAATTTCCTCCCCCTTACCAAACAAAATTCCTCAACCTGACTAAAAAACACCAACCCAATCCTCACGCTAGACAGATGTCTGTGACTTGAGCTGAACATATTGGAGAAGTACATAATTAATAAGTATATCAAAAAACAAAGCAACACAAGTGGAGTGCAAGGGTCAATGTGAATCTATGTCAGGACAAAAAGACAAGGCTAACAGAGAATGCTGCAAGACTACTGTTGTCTTCCTCTCTACTCGGGATCAAAATGTTCAGTGTCTTCAAAGGCCAGAGAGGTAATGTGTTAAGCCCATGGATGCAGCATAACAGGGAATTGGGCAGGGTGGGTTGGAGGGACTATGGTTCTTAGGGGAGAACATGCCCCACATAAGGGCATTCCCATCTCATCAAAACCAAAACAACAAATAAGTAAAAAGAAACCAAACAACCAAAACAAACTGTTTTAGTCAAATCACCACATCTGCAGGCCCTGGCCTCAGGATCCCGTGTAGGCTCACAGACACTTTCCAGCTCCTTACTTCCATCAATGACAGCCACATTGGCCATGTCACTTGAACTGTCTCCCGAGCTACGGTGAGTTGTCCAGTGCCAGTCATAGCAGAGGTAATGCCAGCCTTGACAGAGAACATGCAGCCGGTACGGGGTCACTGGGTCCCACATCAGAGACACAATCTTGCTCTTCCCACAGG